>VDFB02086081.1:26762298-26784169 GCA_007258455.2 Sequoia sempervirens
TCCAAAAACTAGAATTTGCAATATAACTCCTAGAAATCCAAAACCACTCTCAAACATCCTAAAAATATATACAAGAAATGTAACTTAAAGTATAAGAAAGTAAATTTCCACATATGTAAATTTCCACTCAATGTATATAGTTTCCTTGAAAGATAACAAGAAGAAAGAGAAAAAAAAAGAGAAGCAAAAAATTCAATGTAGACCAATACACGAGCATGTTGTTGTTTTGAATTAAAAACTGTTCTTTTTTTTAATTAAAAAATGTGCACTTTTTGAAATTCAAACAATAATGTGAGTGCATTATAACATTCTCACATTATAATGTTCTCACATTTTTGGCTCGGTATGACCAAGCCATAATGCGAGTTATTTTTAGTAAAATGTGCTCATGTTTTCACTAATTTGGGGTGAAAAAGTGAATTGGCCACTTTTTGGCTACCCATCTTTCTGCACCCGTCCCCCAATGGCTGATAAAGATGATAGGGAGTTGCAAGCTTTAGATTATCAAATTAGTACTATCAATCTATGCAAGCAGACAAGGAATCAACTAATGAATCTCATTGACATTGTGGCTACTACTATAAAACCAAGAATGATTAAAGACAAGCAGACCAAGGATGAGCTAAGGCTTAGGTAGGGTAGATATGATTTTTTTTGAAGGAACTCACCACTTCTACTTCTGAACAACCTGCATCAACTCAAGTTCATGTACTGATGAGTCACAAAGAAGTTGATGAGCTGAGCGAGATGAAAAGAAAGGATCAAATAATGGAAAAATGGGTTGAACTTCTTAGGAAGGAGACAGAGGAATTTTTTACTATGGGTTCTAAGGGTTATGCTAAGGTAAGTGATCTAATCAAGTCTCTAGAAAAGTATATTTGATAACTAGGAGCAGAAGAAGATAAATATGCAGAGTATATGTGAAAGTTGAGGATTTTGAAGATACCCAAGGGAGATATAATTGAGTATGTAATTTTAGAAGATCAATACTTTAGTTTTATTGATAAATGTATGAATATTTTAGTCTTCAAAATAGAAGTTCTCATGGAAGATAGAGGGATATTGTAACATGCTCAACAAGATTTTTCTGATGAAACAAAGGTGGTTAAGGTGATTCTTGCTGAAATAAATGGTAAGGAGGTTTCATTACATCTTCATTTGATTTCCTTTCAGGAGATGAAATATCAATGGAACACCAAGTTAGAAGGGTTGATAAAAGGAGACGATGATGAAATCCTTCTTCTAGATAAGTTGATGGAAATCATATTTTATGTACAAGATGTCAGCAGGAAAATTAGCCAGATGGAAGATATCTATGTTGCCACCACCAAGGAGTTTGAGAGGGTAATGTTCAGGGTGGAATGGGTAGATGCACCTGAAGAGGAGAGTGGAGTAAATTTTCAAAAACACCTAAGAATACTTCAAAAAATTCAAAGAAGCCAAAATAGATAAATTCACCAAGTGAAAGAAAGAATATTCTATGTTTTTGAAAAAAGAATCTGGCTAGTAAATGTTAAACTCCAGATAAGTTTCAACCATTTGTAGGTGACCTATGAACAAAATTTAAACTCCATATTAGTTTTGATGACAACTCTAGATTAATTTGGACTAGACAGGAATGAGGTGTACTTTTCAATCTCAAAAATTTCAGCAGAATAAAGACTCAGGCTCAACTAGAAGCGCACCCTATAATTGTGGATTTGGGCCCTGATTGATGGATCATTATTTTTGAAAGGAGAAATTAGTTTTTAATTATTTGTATAAGCTAGAAATTTCTCCTGATTGTAATGGTTGGAAAATTGAAGTCAAATTTGTTGCTTAAGACTAGATATTTCATTTTTATAGATTTATGCAAACAATTCAACATTTTCTACAATTTCAATGCAAATAGTTAAATTTCAAAAGTTTGTTTATTTAATGATGATGACAATAGACAACAATTTTTTGTATGCCAGTGAATCTTGGTATGTGTAAATTTTTCTTAAATTGGTGAAAAATCAATGGGAAAAGGTTAAATTCAAAACTATCTATTGTGTTATCTGTGGATGATATTTTCTTCATTTTTATTGATCTGTGAATTTTGGTGATGAGCTTGGTTTTTTTGTTGTTGGAAAATTAATTCTAAAAAAAGTGATGATGAATGGTGTTATGTATACTAAATTTGCACTCTGGATGAATGTGATTGTATGAACCTTTCATGAATTATTTAATTCTACAATTTTAACTAATTAGGAAATTCTCTTTATAGAAATAGCATGTCTAAACTTAAGGAAATGTTTTTTCATATTATTCTATTCCAAAGCCTCGATCTATCTTTTCCTATTTATTTGAAAATCCATGTTAAATTACTTTGTAATGTCTAGTTTGTACCATTTTACCAACAAATGACCCTTGAATATTACAGTTGCATGAATCACTATATGATGAAAGCACAGTTGAGAACCAACTATCGAGACCTTGGAAGGTAGGAGGTTTTATATTAGTTATCTTTTTCAGGAGAAATAGAATAGAGATATTTTGTTTAATGTTGTGTTATTTTGACCATCAACATTGATATCATTGGATTATATTATAGTAGGAAATATTTGTAGAATCCCTTCAGGCTTTGTGAAATAATTGCACTAAGAATATATTTCTATTATTATCCCATGTTTTGAAATTATTGGACTTATTTAATGTTGATGATCAATGTTATGAATATTTTATCTAGTAATGTTAGTGCACACTAGTATGAAGTTAGGTGATAATCAACTTGATTTTTTCAAAAAATCGATATAAATTAGGAGTTAGTGTTATTTGAGTTAAATGTATATACATATTCAACCTTGTATCTTATTAGTGCTAACATGAGATGATACATAATTATCATATTTGTTGACATGAATAAATATAATATTTCATATCTAGTGATAATCTTGAAGGTCCTATAGTGAAAGAATGATTCCTCCTATTTATCATAATAGCCATAATATCTATATGCAACTAAAAAAAACATGAGTATTAAAATTATCCCATATGTCAATAAGATGAACCTCTCTAGGATTCTACAAAAACCAACAAAATTATGAATACTTGTGGTGTAAGGTTTAATTTTAAATCTTGGTGTTCTCTAATTTTAATCACATTGGAGAATGGGTATCTTAAATTTTTGGCCAAGACCCATTCATCCAAGGGTGAATGGGTCCCCTTTAAGTCCTAGGACCCATTTTTAAATATGTTTGTGTATGTCTTTCAATGATTCAAATTTCATTTGCAATTGTCATCTTTTAGAATTGAATTTTTAGGAAATTAGATAAACACCTATAAATACATAGTCCTTTTACCAATTCAAATCTAAGCATTGTGAAATGCGCTTTTTGAAGACTTCATATGAGAAAATATTATTGTCAAGAGCATTAAAGATTTGATTTCTTAGTCATTTATTCGAGCAATCACGATAATAAAATCATGTTTAAGCTTATGTGTGTTCATATCAACTTGTGAAGGCTAATATGAATTGTTGATCCTAAAGTGTGCAAGAATTTTCAAGTCTCCAAATCCATCAAGAAAAGAAATATCAAGTTCCTTGGAGTGATGTGTTTGACTTTAGTCCTCTAAGGAAAGCCATTGAAGGTTTGGTGAGTTGTAGCACACAAGTTTTCATTCATCATTTCCTTCTCCATTTTCATTATCTTTCTATCAAGGTTTAATTAAAAAACATGTGGTTTTACTAAGGAAAAATCCCATTCAAACACAACAATTTTTCCATCTTTGTATGTGTAGATTACAGGTTGAATAAGAACTGAAAAATATTGAAGATAATTTTTCCATTATTTTATAAGTTGTCATCATTGTTTTCAAGTTATGGAAACTTAGATTTAGAATTTAATTTCATATTTCTGATAGAGGAAGCCATGTAAAACATAAGCCAAGATCCTACATAAGAGGATTACCAAAATAATTTTTAGAAGCCCTAACTAGGACCCTTCACCCTAGGGTGAATCTATCCTTTAGAAGAGCTCAAAACCTATTTTTGGTGACTAGTACATGTGTCCTCAGAATTCTTAGATCTACCTACAAACTTTTTGTACTTTTAAGAAATTTCATTTCATGTTCTAGGTCTTATTTTTTATTTAGTTTGAGTATTTCATATCATTTCAATTTGGTTTCAGATCTATCCTATTTTCTTAAGGATTAAAATCAAGGTCTAATTGACTCACCTTTGAGGTTGAAAGTCAATATTTACACCTTGTGATCTCTTTCCTAATGAAATATCTTTTGGAGAGGGATAAATAGATAAAATACCCTAGGTCATCCCATAATAATGGGTTACAATTTTTGGCCAAACTTGACATTAAAATCAATATTTTGAGAAAAATATTCACTTTTTGACACCCATACTAGGTAAACTATTAAGATTTTGAAGATGAGGCAAACTAGTGATTCATGATATTTTTTTTGTAGATTTTAAATGTTTTTTTTTTAAATATTGAAATTAAATTGTATTTTTTTGCATCTCCTTTGATAACTAGTTTTTAATAATAAACAACATTTTAAAAAGTGGTGTGTACTTTAACCCACATAACTTTTTTTAACAAAAGATAAAATTATGATTCTTTTAAATTTAGGTTAGTAACATTCATATCTAGTGCTTGCATTTCATTTCATAATGTTTTGTTGAATATTTTTTCTTTTAATTAAGTTTTGAAGTGAAACCAATAAAATTTTAGACATAGGTGCACTTCACTCCACATAAATTTTTTGTATGAATTGAAATTATTATTTTTTCTTGGAATGGGGACACCAATACCTAGTCCATAGATATTTTACAAAAAAAATTCTACTAATTTAATAAATTTCTAGAATGGGTTTTCACCGAACTTTATGTTTGATAAAACAAGCTATTTTCAATATAAGTAATATACTCATATAACTTACAATCATTGGAAAGAACATTTTTTAGTGTCATAGTTCTCCAAGTTGGTTTTTCTAGTTAACTCAATTTGTATCTCCAAATTGGCCTTTTAAAGTCAAAAACATCCATTAAGCTTGCAATTGAGAGGGAAAAGTGAAGAAAGAAGGTTTTCATTCGAAGAGGACTTCAAATGAAGACCCCTTTGTTGAATTAACAAGATATGTGAGAGGGGGATGAATTAGTTGTATAAAACTAAAATATAAAGACCCTCAATAGTCATCAGAACCACATGCATTCAATAACCCTTAATCTCTTATAATTTTTGAACATGTAATGTATATAACAAAAAATAAAACAATACCATACACAAGAGAACACCATATTTACATGGAAAACCTAATGAGGGAGAAACCACAGTGAGGATTAGCTCACAATATAAGTAATTGAAAAACTTGTACAAAGAGGCTCATTCCTAGAATAGGACATGCTATCCAAAAAGGATCACAACCTAAGCTCACTATCGAAATACAAAGAATAAAAGTTATAGAATGTTACACAATGAAAAATCTCTCAATGAAATAGAGAATTGACCACAATAGCTCCAACAACACTTGCAATCTTCAAGAGATCAAGATGTACCCTATCTCACTACATTTAGTAATCTTGCATTATAGCTTGCACTGCATTTCACACCACTACACTTAGTTTCACATCATGAAAAATATTTCTATTCCACACCTCATCTTGCATGAACTTACCTTGCATTTATACCATAATCAACTTGAAAAAAATCTTTAAGTCGGCTACACACACATTTACACTTTACAATTTTAAAATAGGTCAACACTAAGAATTCCAACATTGTATAGGAATGAAAGTGGACCAAAATAAAACATAAATGGTGCCCAAATTAACTCTCACACACCACACTACACTTAAATCAATACATGGGTATGTGCAGGATCATGATGGGCCAAAAAGTGGCAATATGATGGGTATGTGGCTGATGACTATTTTTTAATCCAAAATTGATGAAACAAAAAGGGTTTTTAAAGGAGATTCTCAGCTTTCCACCAATATAAATTATGATTTTCTTTGAATTTAATAAGTAATTATTATTCATTTTCTATTCAAAGTATGACTAAAGTCCCGATTAATAGGCTGATTGAAAAAAATCTATATCTTTCAAACGGTATCACATTTTTTGAATCCAAAACATGTGTGACATTCTATGCTTTGCATAGTATAGGATTAAAAAATAAAAATTGAATTTCATTAAGTTTTGACCAAGTTAAGGTGGTCAGACATACGAATCTTTTTATTTTTTAAAAAGTTGTAATAAAAATATCATAATTAATTATTTACTTGGAAAAAAATTACAAAAAAATATGCATCACATTGGGGCATGAGTCCTCTACTTATATTTAAAATATTATAAGAAAATATTATCATTTTACTATGGTTAGGTGGTCAGACAGACACCTACTTTATTTTTCCCTAAATTTAAATACCAATCGCATTGAAATTTCAAATTTTCACCAAATAGATTTTTGTTTTTTAAACAAACCTAGTAGTGTAGAAACTACATTCAATTTTATACATATTCTATTCTTACATATTTTTGAAATAATATAGATAACTTATTCAAATTTTTATGTCAAGTTTCCTAACTC
Source organism: Sequoia sempervirens (assembly GCA_007258455.2). Lineage (NCBI taxonomy): Eukaryota > Viridiplantae > Streptophyta > Pinopsida > Cupressales > Cupressaceae > Sequoia > Sequoia sempervirens. The sequence continues at coordinate 26,768,866 of VDFB02086081.1, forward strand.
TAATTTTTCTTAATTTTTTGCCACTTAAGGGCCTATTTTTTCCATGATGATCCTGCACATACCCACATAAACATCTTCAAATGTAGTGTAAACACCAGGTTAGCTAATACCCATGAAAACATAATTAAACTTTGAAGTACGTGCTTCCTCAAATCCAAGGATGAATTGTGAACATCATACCTCACTTCATCATGATCTTGAATATTCTTCTAACATCGTGAAATCCATCAAAATCCTTTGCAACAATTCACATCTTTAGAATTTACACAACTTTTACACTCAAATTGCACTACCAAATACTATAGCACTAAAATCCATCTTCCCAAAAACCCAACCACGAACCCTCTTCATGTAGGAGAAACATGGAGCAAGAAAATTTCTTCCAAATACCTCTATATGCAACACTGTAATATCAATTCACGTACTAGTGAACATCACTTCTTCCACACATCAATCCAAAAGCCCAAATTTTGGATATAGAGACTTTTAACACCTCTAGACAAGTAGATCTTCAACCTAGAAGAAATGCTATGAAAAATAAAACACCTCTACAAAACCCTACTTCCTCATTTAATCAATTTTCTCAATATCCTTGACATATTTATCAATACCACAACCAAAACCAGAAGCTTATCAAAGCAACACTAGAGGATAATGTTAGAAACTTAACTAATGACAATAGAATGCAACTAATCAAAGAAACAATATGTCTCAACCATTACTCAATTGACATCAATGACAACATAGACTAGTCGACATCAATGACAACATCTACATACTTGCAACAATCTCCCCCTTTTTCAAATGTTGATGACAACACAAGATGTGAGAAATCATCAAATACATCATACACAACATTCTTTACATGATTCTCTCCATGTTATCTCTCCCCCTTTCAAATTTTTTTCATTTTTACATGAATTTTCTTTCTCTCTCAGATTTTTTAACATGACTGTCTTTCTCTCCCCCTTTGACATCAATAGGAAAGGATAAAATATTTTTCATTGTTCTCCCTTTTTGAAATAGAACCAAGATACTGTCAATTTATCTTAATACCCCCCCTAAGGAGTACACAATAATCAACTTAGCAACCTCTACAACATATATTCCATACTACAATAATGTTACTACCTAATCCCCCTGGGAGGTAGCCACCAACATCAGTCCATAAAAAGAATGAATCCATGGATCCACTAGATTGATGCATCTACATATGCATCTAGTTCAAAGGAGGGGAAATAACCCCCAAATTCTCCCAAAGATACTCAAAAGTATAGTTAAGAAGAGCCTTAGTAAATATGTCAGCAATGTGATCCTTTGTAGGTACGTATTCAAGCTTCACTTTATTCTTGACAAAATTTTCTCTCAAAAAGTGATACCTAATTAATATATGCTTTCTTCTTGAATGCATCATTGAAATATTTGATATATTTACTGCACTTGTAATATCACAAAAGAAAGAAATAGGCTCATTGTACACCACTTTGATATCCTTCATTATTTTTCTCATCGACAACACTTGTGTGCAATAAGATGATGTTGCAATCTACTCAACCTCTATAGTAGATAAATAAACTGAATATTGTTTCTTACTCAGCCACAATACCAATCTACATCCAAGAAAGAATGTACCACCACTAGTACTTTTCCTATCATCAACTTTTCTAGCCCAATCTGCATCTATATAAGCACTCAATGTGAAACATATATCCTTAGGTTACCACAAGCAATAATCTAGAGTTCCCTTGAAATATCTAAATATCCTCTTGACTACCTCAACATGTGTTTATTTAGGATCTTCTTGAAATCTATCCACAAGCCAAACTGCATGCATGATATCTAGTCTAGTAGCAGTTAGGTATAGCAGTCCACCAATCATAGATCTATACTTTCTCTAATCATCCTTAGGGAATTCATCATCCTTGGTTAGTTTGCAACCAGTAACCATAGGAGTATATACTGGTTTGGAGTCATCCATTCCAAACTTCATAAAATTTTTTTTAACATACTTTGGTTGTGAAATGAATATGCCTTTATCTTTTTTATTGATCTATAACCCAAGGAAGAAATTTTTCTCCCCAAACATAGACATCTCAAACTCTTTCTACATCTCTTTTGCAAACTTCTTTTGCAAATATTTGTAGGAAGTACAGGCTTTTGAAGAAGAGGATAAAACATTATTTTTGATATTCATGAAGTGGCTAGATGTGACACAAGGTATAAAAGATGAAATGGACTCTATTTAGTCCCAGATAACTAAATCATCAAGTTCCTATGATCTGGCACTAGAAAGAGATGAACAAACCTAGTATGCTATTATAGAATGGCATGACAAATTCGTCACTTTACAAAGCTAGAAGGAATAAATTATCAAGTAGATTGGGAAGCTAAGGGACTTGGGAAAAAAAAAGCACACACCTATCTCAAGTTCCCTTGCAAGTACTGAAAAAAATTCAAAGCTAAATCTTACCCCTAGTACTATGGAAGAAGGAAAATCTGCTTGGAAAGCTATTCTTCAAAAGCTTGAATGGTCAACATCTTTAGGTTGACCATTTCTATTTATATACATATTTTTAGCTTTTCATGCTTACAGATTCTTTTGTAAATATGTAGATGCATTAAGAGGGTGAGTGCAGGATCATGGGGGTCCAAAAATATGCGATACAACAAAAAATGATTGACAAATTTTTTTATCCAAATTTGATGAAACAAAAAGGGTTTATTAAGAAAATTGTCAACTTTCCAAAAATATAAGATATGCCTTATTTGGAATTAAATAAATAATTATTACTAATTTTGTACATACATTCAAACTAAAGTGTTGACTGATAGACTGATTGAAAAAATCTATAATTCTTATACATTTTCTTATTTCTTGAATCTGAAAGATGTAACATGTATTCTATGCTTCCCTTAATATACGATAAAAAAAATAAAATTGAATTTCAGAAATTTTAGACCAAGTTATGGTGGTCTAACAAATAATTTTTAACATTTTAAAAAACCTTTAATAAAATATTCATAACTAATTATTTACTTGAGAAAATTTACCAAAAAAAATGTGGCACATCTTGGCATGTGTTCTCTACTTATATTGAATGTTTCAAATAAATATATTACTTTTTTCTTGTACTTACGTTGGTCAGACATACACCTACTTTCTATTTTTTCCTAAAAAATTTAGTAATACTACATTGAAATTTCAAATCTTCACCAAATAGATTTACAGTTTTCCAAAAAAGGAATAGTATCTTAGAAACTACATTCAGTTTTCTACAAATTTTGTTTTCACATTATTTTCAAATTATATTAATAACTTATTCAAAATTTTATGTCAATTTGACTAAGTCCATTTTTTTTTTTTCATTGCCACTTAAGGGTCTAGTTTAGACCCCCATGATCCTACATTGACCCAAGAGTTTTAGGTTAACTCTGTAAGGGGGAGTTAGTAGATTTATTCCAACTTGTATATATGTTTAAGAGGGAGCATAAAATTATTAATACAAGTACACTCTTTTCCCTTGGTGTCAAAGGGGGAGAGATGTTTGGAGAGAAGTTTTGTTTTGGCACATGTTACCATCAATGAAAAATGGGGAGATTATTGAAAGAATGAAGAAGGCTGTCATTGATGACAACAATAAATGAGGGATGACAACATTGGTTTAATCATGATTGTAGAGGAGTTATTTTACAAGAGGATTTGATCCGCATTGAGAAACAGTTAACAATTTTAGCTAAGTGTCTACATCGATAGTTTAAGTACACACAACGCTCTGATAATTTGGTTTGAATTTCTTCATCCTTATAGATTTAATTTCATGTTTCAAATATTTTCTTCATGTATATCAATATCATCTTAATTAATAATTCCATTTGATTTGGATATATGGTTCAAAAGATACAAGTAAAAGAAGACCGATATATAGGGTTTACATAGTTTTCTATAAAAAGGCTATGAATTAATTGGTTTGCACTCCTCTATGGATTTTAGTTAGACCTTGTGGTTTTGGGATAATGTTAACAGGGTTTAATGCATTTTGTTTCTAGTTGGCATGAAATTTTGAGTTCAATGTGCCCTTTGGTGATGATGAGTTGGATTATTTTTCTTTTAGGTTCTATGACAGGCCGACCTCATGTATGTGAAGATTTGTCGAGATTAAATATGTAATGTGAACGTAATAAGTAGCTATTATAGGTCCAATTCAAACTATATTACATGTTTTTGGGTGTGAAGCCATCTTGATTTGAATTTGGTGCTGAAAAGGCATGTTTTGTATGATTTAAGGCTAAATCTAATTAGGAAAACCTAATTGATGTTTGTGATGAACTTTGGTATTTATAGAAGGTTTTTTTGAGCTTGAGGACATCAAATCTGATAGTGTACATGATCTAAATATAAGAAGTGATGAAAATTTTTGCATAGTTGAGCTTATAAGTTGTGAAAGTTGGGAAGAGTTGTATGAATATAGAGCATAGCAAATATTCGTAATCAAAGTTGGATGAAATGAATTAATTCAGTATTTTTAGCTTCAAAGGAACTTAATCCAACATAAGATAGAGGCACTTTATATCAGTTTAAATCTTGGTTGTAAAACCATTTCTTTCTATTTTTCTTTCCTCTATGAACATTGAGTCCACCTAGAAGTAAGCCTTTTTTTAATATCTTATAATTGGTTATAATATATTGTGAGCTAATCCTCACCATGGTTTTTCCATTTTTAGTCTTTTCATGTAAAAATATTGGTTTTACTGTGTTGTGTGTGTTATGGGTTGTGTTAAAATAATGAAGAAGGAACCCTTTGTTTTGTTGTCATTGATGCCAACAATGTTTGTTGTTAATTTTGAATGATATGGTAAGACAATTTTTGTGTCATCTTGATCTCATAATTTGGTTTCAATTTTCTCATGTCTTAAGACCAGCTTATGCAGTTACAATATTTTGCTTGGCACTACTCAATACATTTATGTTCATGGTTTCATCAACTCTGGTTAATCTAGTTGAAAGTTATATATGATAGAAGTTAGGAAAACCATATTCTAGCTTATATAGTAAAAATGGATAAGTATTATATTGTATGCATTCCTCTAAAAAATGGTTTTTGACTCTACAATTTGGGGAAATGATTTATAGGTGTCAGCACTACACATATTCTAGATGTTGATTTCCTATATGACTGTATGGATGATCGATATTGGATGGATTGGCTTATTTTGTGGTTGTTTCTAATCCCTCATCAACCTAATGTTGGATGTTGTGAACTATTTAGATTAATATGTATTGTGGATATTGAAGCCCGATCTATTTTAGATTTTTTTTTACGTTAATTCAAAGTTTTGCATGTTTTTCTTGAGCGTGAAGAAGTTTGTTTCGATGTATGAATCTGACAAAGTGTTTTTGATTTGAAATGGAGCTACATCTAATTAGTTCAACCTAGTTCATGTATGTAGATGCAATAGTTTATATATGTGAAACAATCTTGTGTTGCATGAGAAAAAAAGAGAGGTAATGCATGGTTTATGTGAAATTTGATATTGTGAGAACTTATGAATTTATATGTCAAATCAAAATAAGGGTAGAATTACTATGAATGCAAAGTAATTATCGTGTAGAGTAGCATTTTTTATTCAAAATTTCATTGGAATTGAATTCAATACAAGGAAGGCACATTTTGTATCAGTTCACACCTTGGCTATATAGCCATTTTTTTCTTGTTGATTAGTTGAAAAATGGATGCTTTACGGTTTTGGACATAGAACATCACTTTTATTCAACTAACATTCAAGGATTCCCTGGATATTTCACCCCAAGAGTGGAATATAGGAAAGAGATATGCTAAGGGACTATCCTACAGGCTGATTAATGATTACTGAGGGGTTCACCACCAAGTTAATACTTGAAAAAGACAATGAAATGCAAGATGAAATCCAAAACCTTAATATGATGCAAAATTGAATTAAATGACCTAGAAATGCATATAAAACTGAATAACAAATAGTAAGATGAAATGTGTGCACCTAGAAACTTGAAGATGTCTAGGAGTCTTGAAATGTTGGAAATTTTGACTTTTTGACCTAGTTAGACTCATTCACCATTCTGGGTAAATCACTCCTAGTTCTGGATTTTTGCACAGGAGCAGGTTTCAGAAAAAAGGGTATCTGAGTCTACAATTTTTTTGAAAAAATACTAAAGTGGAACTCATTCGCCACTTGTGGAAAATGAGTCCAATTAGTATTTTTTGGAACTTCAAGGTCTAAATCTATTCTTCTCAGTCTACTTAATCTGCTTCTACAAGTTTTTAGATCTAAAACTTTGATTTCAAGTGTGTATGTGGCATTTTAGTGAAGATTCTAGACTTGCAAATGAGGAGACAATTCCAACAACTTTCTCTAAGCTTGTAACCTAGTCTTCAATGATCTTTCAAGCTCGAAGACACCTAGATCTACAATCACACATGTAAAGAGGATAAAACTTGTTGATTGTTAGTGGATAGAGGTTTTCCTTGGTCAAACCCCTTTTATGTAATTAAACCAAATGATGAAATGATGAACATGAAACATGAACAATGGTACCTTAAAGGATGCCTTATAAATCTGTAATCTAGCATGAATTTCCCATGAAGGATATAGATCTTGATTTTGAAATGGGTGAAGAACAATGCTTGACCTTGGATCTTGGATGCAACATCACAATACTAGCTCAACAACATGCTTGATGCTTGATATCCTTGACATGATAATGGATCTTGAATTGATGCAACAATTCATGAAGAATTATTCCTTTGAATGCCTTAGAAATTCTTTTCAATACTCTTGTGAACTAAAACATGCTATTATGAATGCTCATTCAACTTGCTATGTTAAAATGACTAAAAGAACCTTGTATTTATACTTAATTATGCAACAATTCTTGAAATTACAACACTACATGCCAACATCATATCTAGGAGGATAAAATACTACCAGAAATTTGAATTAAATTTAATTTTGAGCTAAATGGGACTCATTTACACAAGGTGGAAAATGTTTCCCATCAGGCATAATGTATGGGACCAAAATTAAAAAGTTCTTAGAAAGGTGTGAAATTGGATTCAAGCCCCAAAAATCTAGGTGGGACTAATTCACAAAGGTGGAAAATGAGTCCCAAATCACTAAATATGGTCCACACAAGCAAAAAACACCTAAATTAGGATTAGGTAATGATTAATGTCAGGATTATCCTTAAAATTATACATTAATTAAGGCTTTTCGATGCAATTTAAGGCCAATTAAAACATAATAAATCCCAACTATTAAATAAAACCCTTAGAGAAGTGCGAAAGTGTGTTACAACACTTTACAAAACCAAATAAAAGACATTAATTAAGCACATTTTGGTTAAAAATAGGTTCATGAGGCTCGAATACTTAATAAAATCCTAGAAAAGTGTGAAAGTGGACTACAACACATTACAACTCCTTTACAAGGAACATTTTAAATGCATTTTATTTACTTTCCAAGGGCCCAAGACCAAGTTTGAATGTATAAAACACCTTACAACACCAAATAAAAGCAACCTTTAAGCTTAATTTAACAAGGAGCTAAATGCATGAGAAAATGCCATTGACAATATTTTTTGACACTACATTTAGCCCCCACTTTAGTGAGAGGATGAACCCACTTCAAACTCACACTAAAGTAGACATTCAAGAGGTTTCCAAGTGTATTGATGCAAATGAGAAAGGATGAAAAAGATCAAAGGAGGTGATGAAGCTCCTATAATCCAAGACCATTGATCAAACCAACATGAGCAAAAAGGGACATGGACAAGGTGTAAGATTTGCAGAAAAACAAGATAAACAAACATAGAATGACGAAGATATAAAGAAGAAAATGTACCATAGAAAAATGGATCATTGAAAATTTCATGGTCTTTTAGGTCTTTTTCCTATGATGCTTGACCTATTTTTCTTTGTTTTAATGTTGTAATGGAACTCTTGCATTCATACTAGGTCCTAAATATTCAAATTATGATGTCTTAGGAAGGTATTGCAAAACATTTCTACACTTTTCTAGACTCTTCACATTATAATCCACTAAAATCACCTTTTCATCACTTATCATGTCCTATTCTAAATTGTTGTAAAGTCTTGTAACAAGATTTCACACTTTTCTAGGCTTTTTATCATTATTTACACCTTTGAAATGCTTTATTTGACCCCTTCATGTACTCATATGACTTAATTAAGTGTGTTTTTTGAATGTAAACCTGACAAACCTCATTAAATACAACTTAATTCCGAACACCCACTTACAATCCTAAGGTGGCACCCATTCTCCATGGGTGGTGAATAAGTCCCTCTTGGCTCCAAATTCAAAATAATTCAAATTTTCTTTTGGGTTTTTATTCAAAAATACCTTATGTCAGCCTGCGATGTTGTATTATTGAGTAATTAGGGAATAAGTGTGTATAAATAAGTGTTTTTACATCCATTTTACTCCTAATTAATTCACCCATTCATCAAGTTCACTCATTGACTAATTCATTCAAGCATCCAATTGCATTCAAGCATCATTTAATCAAGCAAGCATCAAGTATCTTGGAGCAGCCATTAAGATATCTTTAGAATTTTACAACACAATTTTTGGTGAGTTTAGGACACTAACATGTTTATTCATCATTCCTTGTTCATTTCCTTTCATTTCTTTATCAAGGGTATGATTACCAAAGTGGGATTTGACCAAGGCAAATCCCTATACTCTAACCCTTAACCATTTTTCCCCTTTTGCATGTGTGTTTGTAGTCTTTTGTATGCAGATTTGTCAAACAATTAGGTGTTGAAATGTGGAAAAAAAGTCAAGAAAGTGTTTAAAGTAAACTAAACCCTATTTCAAGATTGGAGAAAACCTACAATCTATTTTTTGTAGATTTGACTTTGTCAACCCAACAAGAAGATAAGTGGCGATTTGGAGCTATGGAATTGTCCTTTAATTTTACATAATTTTGGAGGAGGATTGATTTTCCATCAATGGTAAATGAGTCCCACTTGGGGGCTGAAAAGGTTTATTTTGTTAGAATCCAGTTCCTGACAGTCGAAAAGCAGTTTCAGGAGTTTTTACTAGTAGGAGGACTGATTTTCCATCAATGGCGAATGAGTCCCACTAGTGATTTACAATGATTTATACTAGTTTTCAAAACATTCCAAGATCATAAATCTACTTCCAGGTGCACTCTATTAGACCTCTTTCAATATTTTTTTCCTTTGTTTACTCTTTTAGTTCATTTTTGCATACCTCACTATGTTTTCAAACATTGTACATTTCATTAGCTTTGCATTCATAATCAATCAATTTTATAACTTAGTTGAATTGAGATCATTTCATTTAGTCATAATTCCATTATTTATTCCTTTATTTGAGTAAACCACCTCAATTTTAGGGTTCTATTTATCTCCTTTTAGGTGAAAAACCCTAAGAGTGCAAGAGAAGTCCATAGAACCTCAAAATTGATGGTTCATAAAAAAGAATAAAATGGGTCGATCAAACTTTGACAAAAATATACTCACTCTAGGGCCATGGAACTTCGAGTCATTCACGGGTTGAGTATCCACAATATCCTCAATCTAGGGCCATGGAATTTCAAGTCGTATATGTGGTGAGTAATCCAAAGAGATGAGACACATGACCGATATGTTCCCACATATGCGAGTGTTAAGGGAAGTAATGCCTTAATTTGACTCCCATACAACCAGACCAAACCTATACCTCTCAATAAAATTTATAAGGCACCACACAATAATGATCTTCGAGCTTCATGATACAAGAAAAACTTCGTATGCTTGGAGCTCATGAACAAACAATGAATTTTAAGATTCATGAGGCAAGAAAATCTTTTTATGCTTGGGACTCATGAACAAACAAGATGGCTCAACAAGCATGCAAAACTTTCTATACAAGGTGGCCATATAACATGTATTGTAAGTGTAAGGATTGCTCAAAGGTATTTTTCTTAGTTCATGTAAGGTCTCTTCTTAGGGAACATTGTGCATAATATCTCCAAGAGAGGACAAGTCAAATAAATATAACACTCTAGGAGGAAATCAAACCCAATGACACCACCAAGAAAAGGAAACATCATAAGAAAAAATAAAAAATACACAGTGAAACATAAGTATCAATGTATTCCACCACTTTAAAGCAGTTGCTAACACCATTGTTGTGGGAAATTTATTTAAAGTAGAAGAATACATGGGAGCTTACTTGGAAAGCCCTATGGAAAGTAATATGTTTCCAATAAGCTACATCATGAATATGTATGTCACATGCGAGTCAACTTAAGGCATGTCATCCACATCCCAAGCTTGCTCTTATATGTACATAAAAGGCGGTCAACTAGCCAAAAGAGACAATGACAAGTGACATACAAGGAAAAGACTATCTAACTCCTCGCTCCCACTTACTTCAGGACAAGGATGTGCCAAATAGGATGAAATAATGTTTCAATTAGAGGAACTAGGTGCTTCAACACAAGAAAGAGGACCATAGTCCTGAAGATGTTGAGTTTTGTTACTCAAAGCCTTACATTCATTGGCAGAATGACTATGAACTCTATGATATGCACAAAATGAATTCTTGTAGTATAATTTTTTTTGTGTTCTTGGAGGGAAGGATATCAAATGATCTTGGAGGAATCTCAACAAGATACCCTCTTGATCAAAAGTAGAAAATGTTCCTTTATTTTGCGACAAAGATATCTCTTGCTTAGTACAAGATGTAATACTTACACAAGATTCTTTAGATTGTGAGAGTTTGTTCACTCCTTTACTAGAGGGTGTAAAATCTAATGAATTCAAATCATTAGTGTTTTATGTGATGACATTGAGATTAAGCAAAGATTTATTTGTTTCTTTCATTTCTTACAAAGAATAAAAATCAAGGCTACTAGTGTCTATCAGTTCAGGATGCATTACTTTTTAAGTCGACTTAGAAGGATATTTTGTAGGAGTGTTGATATTAAGTGAAGGATTGTTTGATAGTTTTATTTCTATCAAAGGACAATAACCAAGACCATGATGGGTTGTTTCTTGCATGTTAGGCTCTATAGGGACACAAATACCTTTTTCTCGAGCACCACATCCTTTTTCACTATATCCTAGTTGTTTCATAAGTTCATACCCTCTTCCATAAAGAATCTTCATCTCTTTTGGATTTAGTGGTTTCTCATAATTAAGTTCATCAGAGCTTTTTGTGTATGTTATCTTTTCTTTGAAAGTGGTTAAGGTGGATACTTTCGAAGGGTTTTCCAAATTTTGTATTGACATTACCACCATGTCTTTTTTCTTTTCAGACTCTTTGTTTATGCTCTTTTATTCTCCAATGAATGTCGGTTCAAAGTCTAAGGAATCTCAATCATCTTCTAATATCTTTGTGATTTCCTCAATATGTTTTTCTTTGTCTATTTGCATGGGTTCTGCTTGTGTAGTTGGTGTTAATTTTTTCATAGGATTTTCCTTAATTTTCTCAATGTTCAAACAATTTTTTGGGTTAGGGTCAGCTTCATGTGTGTATACCTTACTTTTGTATGTGTATTTCATTTTACGATGAAGGGTAGAAGGCACCCCATGTATTGCATGAATCCATAGTCTGCCTAAAAGAAGATTGTATGAAAGATTGTGAGGCATAACATGGATCAATGTCTCTAATGTGGCCATTCTAATTATAATATACAAAGTGATCACACCAAGCAGTTGTTTTCCTACATTATGAACCATAGATTTTAGGAGGTTTGAAATGCTAAATATCTTTTGCTCAATTAGGATCTTTCACCTAATGAAAAGAGATAGATCCCACAACCAAAATCTAGGTGATTCACTAAATCTAAGATAGGTATGATGAAAATTATTTCTAAATGCAATGATATAGATGCAGAAAACTGATTAAATGGATTGATTAAGTATGCAAAACTATTGAAATGCAAATTGTTTGAAAACACATTGTGTAATTCTAAAACACCTAGGAATGTGAACAAAATTGAACAGAAAAGGATGAAACTAAAAGTGTGCATGTGGGATCTTGAAGGAGGTTGGGAATGAAACTTGAAATTCTATTGATAATTGAAATTTGGCCTACTTAGACTCATTCACCATTCTAGGCGAATTAGTCCTAGTTTTGTGAAACTGAGCTGAAACCCGTTTCAGACAAAAGGGTATCCAAAAATGCAAAAAACCCTATTCAAGCCTAGAAATAAGACCCATTCGAAACTAATGGTGAATGAGTCCACTTTTTAATTTCTAAATATCCAAAAGAGGAAACATGACTTCTCAATCTACACTTTGGCTTTCTATAGGTGTCTGCTTCTGAAACTCTAATTTCTGAACTTGAAAGTTAGTTTTTGTTGATATTTTGATTTGATCAGTGAAGAGAAGACCTGAAATGCAATCTTCAATGATTTCTGAGCTTCCAATATACCTAAATATGAAAACACACAATACACAAAAGAGAAATTTTGGATGTTAGGGGATGGGGGTTTGCGTTGGTCAAACCCCCTTTTAGGTAATTAATCCAAAATGATGAAAGAATGCAATGAAGCATGAAATAATGAATTCAATACCTTTCCATGATGTTTGATCTTGAATCTCTACAACAAAACATGAAGAATCTACCCTTGAATGTGTTTGGAAGCAATCTTAATGACTTGTAATGATGAAACCCTAACATGCTTGACTTGATAGAGAAGATAGATGATGAATGAATGAAAAGAGATGTGTGAATGAGTTGGGAGATTAATGGGGGTTAAAATGGATGGAAAAAAAAAATTTATACACACTTATTCCCTAATTACCTAATAATACAACATGAAAGGCCAACATAAGGTCTTTTTGAATAAAAAATTCAAGTAAATTTTGATTTATTTTGAATTTGGATCCAAGGGGGACTCATTCGCCACCCATGGCGAATGGGTCCCACTCTAGGCTTGTAAGTGGGTATCAGGAATCATCTTGCATTTAATGTTTTTTTTCAAGTTTACATTCAAAAATAAACTTAATTAAGTCTTATGAGTGTATAAAGGGGTCAAATAAAGCATAAGATAGGTGTAAATAGTGAAATCAAGCCTAGAAAAGCATGAAATCTTGTTACAACACTTTACAACACTTTAGAATAGGACTTGATAAGTGATGAAAATGTGATTTTTAGGTGAATTATAATGAGAGTCTAGAAAAGTATAGAAATGTGTTACAACACTTCACAAAACCTTCACAAGACATCAATAAATCCATTTGAAAGGGTCCAAAACCTAGTGTGGATGTGAAAAACACCTCACAACACCAAATCAAGGCCTCATTAAGTCCAATTTGTCATCAATTACTCCCCAAATCAAGCAAGTTTCCTTTTTCATACAATACATTTAGCCCCCACTTTAGTGAGAGGATGAACTTGCTTCAAACTTATACTAAAGTAGACATTGAAGAGAGATCCAAGTGTACAAATGTAGATGAAAATAATGACAAAGACCAAAGGAGGTTGTGCAAGCCCCTAGGATACAAGATCCTATGTCAAACCATAAAGATGCAATTCCAAGAACTAGGAGGAAGAGAAAGATGAAAATGAAACTTGGTGGATCAAGCTTTGATTGTTTGTCCAACTAGTTGTGGATTAGATCTAGGTTGTTTTTCCAAAAGGAAAATGCATACTCACTTTGGGGCGATGAAACTCTTGGTTGTCCACTAGGTGAGAAAGCCCAAAAGGTGAGAAACATACACTAGTTGGTATGCACTCAAACACATAGGTGGCTATGGGGAAATTCATGCCTTAGAATGGGCTTCCCACTCAACCATATCAAGGTTATACCTCCTGATAACTTTAATAAGGCACCAGAAAGAAGATGATGTCATTTCAAGCTCTATAAAGTAAGCAAAACTTCATATGCTTGACACTCATAGACATTGTTAATGAAAAATAGTGTAATGATTGTTCAAAGAGATTTTTCTTAGTTCGTGCAAGGTATCATCTTGGGGAACATCATGCTTAATGTCTCCAAGAGAGGATAAGTCATAAGAAGTACCAGGCTCTTGGAGGGAATCAACCCCAATGACTCCACCAAGAAAAGGATGCATCACAAGAAAAAATAAATCGCATAATGAAATGTGAGTGATGATGTATGCCCCCCACTTTAAAGTGGTTGCAAACACTACTATCAAGTGTCAAATTTCTTTAAGGTAGAAGAAGAGGACATGAGAGCTTACTCAGAAAGCCCTATGCCAAGTCATATGTTTCCAATAAGCTTCATCATAAAGAAAGGAAGTATGTCACATGTGAGTCAATCTTAAGACATGCCATCCACATCCCAAGCTTGCTCTGATACATTCATGAAAGGTTAATGACTATTCAAAAGGACATCGACAAGTGACATATGAGGACAATGCTATTGAACCCCTTTCCCCCAACTTAGTTTAGGACAAAGGTGAGCCTAGAATGGATGAAAGGAAGTATCAAGTAGAGGAATTAGGTGCTCCAGCACAAGGAAGAGCATCACAATCCTTTAGATGTTGAAATGTGTTGGGAAAGGTCTAAGAAGAGAGTGGAGATATAAGAGATAACCATAGATCTTTCTTGAAAGAGTATAATATGTCAATTTCGCTCAAGTTTTCATTTCATCCATGTGTAGGAGGAAGATTGTAACCAATACCATAACAATCTTCAAAGTTAGATAAAGGGGGTGTGTTTTTGTGAGGAGTAGTCTCTTTACAAGAACACAAATATTTTTTAATGTTATGTTTCATTACTTCTTGAGGGATGGGGGTTATATGGCCCCTATCACCACCATGGGGTGATTTGGTAGAACTAAGTTGAGTGAATAGAATAAAAGGTTGTTTGGGTTGAGATTGGGATATTGTGCACCCTTCCTTAAAGGTAGGTGTGAAACTCCAGTCACTACTAGAACTTGTGTCTCAAAATGAATCATTTGTATGACTCTTTGGACCATAAGGGTGAGATTTTGGAAATGTTATGGAAAGGAGGTGTAGAATCTAATTAACCCCAATTATCATTAAAGAGTTTTTTGTAGGTGAATAATTAGCATCAACTTGTTTAGGTGCAAGTTTTGATCTAGGAATGAAAGGACTAGGGGAGTTGGAAGTGTTGTGATCAGTCGATTCATAGCTTCACTCATCTACATCAATCATTTATATCTTGTTGTTGTATTCAAATTTCATTACATGGTCAAGAGTAGATGGGACCCCTTTCATAGCATGATTCCATGGTATCCCTAGGAAAAGATTGTATGGAAGGGGTCCTTGCATGATATGGATAGAGGTAGAAAACACTACAG
>VDFB02086081.1:26784269-26804023 GCA_007258455.2 Sequoia sempervirens
TTTTTTCCATGATGATCCCACATATACCCCTAAAACTTTCCAGACTTATAGTATATGTTTATAGCATAGAAAACAATATCTTTGGACATTTTTCACACTCATTTGGGTCCTTCTTGAGGAATTTGGCTTATTTTTTCCTTGATTTATTGTTGTAATGTGATTAACACATTCACATTAGGACTTGGGCCCTTGTGAACTAAAAGGATTCAAATGGTACCTTACTAAGTGTTGTGAAGTGTTGTAACACAATTTCACACTTTTCCAATCTTTTCATTAATAATTACGCTTTCTTATGCTTTAATTGGCCCCATTTTTCATCTACAGGCCTTACTTATGAGTTTTTTAAGAGTAAACCCGATAAACATCATTTAAAACATTTATGTCCCAAAACCCACCTCAAATTCATAAGGTGGGACCCATTCACCATTTTGGGTAAATGAGTCCCCTTAGGTGGGACCCATTCATCCAGAGTGGCGAATGAGTCCCCTTTGGCTCAAAATTCAAAGTTAATTCAAATTTTTGGTAGGTTTTTGTTTTCTAAGATATAAGGTCAGCCTATGATGATGTATTTTCAAGAATTATTGCATAATCAAGTATAAATATAATTTTTTTCTACTCATTTCACCCTAAATCAATCTATTTAGCATTCTAAGCATTTCAAGCATTTCCAAGTCTACATCCATTGAATCTGTTACTTGTATGTTTAAAACATTCTACTTCAAGGATTTGGTTTAGGTTGCAGATTTGTCAAAGAGAAAGATTGGAAAAGTTTCCATCAACTTCTTAAAGACATTCAAAGTTGTCAAAGTCTAAAGAGAAGCTTGGAGAACACCTACAAGTTGAATTTGACAGTTTTGAACCCAGATCTGAATCAACAGTAGAAGAGAAGACTGAGAATTATAGATTCCACTTTTGAATTTCCACAAATCTAGAAGTGGAATGATTCACCATTAGTGGTGAATGAGTCCCACTATAGGAGTCTTACAGAGATTTTTGCAGATCTGAGTACCCATTTGTCTGAAACTTGTTCCAACATTTTTCACTTGAAGTAAGACTAAGCTGCCCAACATAGCGTATAAGTCCTAATTGGCCTAAAAAGTAGCAATTTTAGGATTCCAGAGCTCCATTCCATCTTTCTCCAATTTCCATGTGCACACTTTAAATCTCATAGTTTTTTGTTGCAATCTTTTTACATTTATCGGTCTTTTTATATATCATAGTGTTTTTTCAAATATCTTTCAATTTCCAAGTTTTACATTAGTGGTGAACCCCTTTATCAATTTTTAGCCTTTAGGAAAATCCTCTTTGATATATTTCAATCTCTTTTGCATTGAAATATCAAGGGTTTGTTCTTTTGTGAAGCGTTAAGGTTTTTATATCTCTCTCCTTTTATGTCCAAAACCCTAGAAGTGTAAGAGAGCCCCACATACAAAAATATTCATTTCATTTTGGTGAACCTACATTTAGACCATCATATTTATGATTTGGAGTGCATTTAAATCCTAGATTTTTCTTACATTAGCATTGCATTGCATTTTGTATTGTTTAATTTGCATTCTAGGCTTTTAAAATTTGCATTAGTAAAAGTCCCATATACCTTGCATTATTGCATTTCATCTCATTAAAAATCACTAAAATTATGCATTTTCACAACATATTTGCATTAGAAAATATAAAAAGCATAAAATTCATTTTTAAAATTCTAAAAAATTTCAAAAAAATCAGTACCAAGACTCATTCACCACTTAGGGCGAATTAGTCGCTTTACACATTTTTCACTACATTTTTTTCATTTACAATTCACCCCTCGGGTTTTTATTTGATGTGTTTCAGATTTCAGCTTTTACTCTTTGGAGAATTTCCCTGCTTTAAGAAATTCATTCTTGCTTAGTTTCATACTTGCATTTTGCACTCACCTTGGGTATTTAGAGCCTTGTATGAGGCAGCTTGCGTCCCATTGCTAATACTATAGTGTGAGAAGAAGTTTGAGACTCCATGGGCATCTCATAATAACACACTTGTTGTGGATCTTGGGTTAGTCTAAAGATTCCACCTCTAGTATTGACATCTAGTGCTACCAGTATGGATAATAATTCTTAGAAACCTTTGCCTTCAAGTATCAAATGCATGTTGAACCAAGGAATAATGATATTGTGCAATAGAAAATCATTCAAATTCATGAGGACTTAGTCCATCTGCAACACCAAGTTAGCCTTGAAAACATTTCCACTACTGTAATTCCTACCATAGAAAACATTCATTGTATGCTTGAAAGTGATGGAAGGTCTTCGACCTTGTGAAAAACATAGTTCATATCTTTGGAAAACATCTTCCTTCAAACTTTAGTTCTCCTATACCAACAAAAAATGTTGCCAACCAAGGAGGCAATCAATTTCCTCCTCCCTCAACAATAGCCTCGATACCTACCTATACAACTCATCAAATCACAACGATAATGCAATAAGTTATTAATGTGATTCCTTCCTTGAGTATTCCTTGTAGCATCCCTAGTTCCTATGTGGAATGGCATGTTCTATCTTCTACCACATTACCACCTATAATAATTTGATTCACTTGTCCTACCACTACATACACCCCATCACCACTTTCACTTCCACGTCATACCACTTGTAGCAATCCTTTCATAACACAACTTTTCCAAACCGTTTCATCCATGAAAAAAAAATATCCACCATATTGCAAAATGAAAATGGCCCACCCACATATTATGTTAGAAGCAACCCATTGTCTTTAGAAATATTATGAAGACCGATGCCACAAGGAGTATAGGTGCCTAGATTTTAGAAATGTGGAGGGAACTAAGATCCTTCTAACCATGTTAATGCCTACACTTCCTTATGTAGTGACTTTTTCCTTGATGATAAACTGTTAGCAATACTCTTTCCTAGGTCCTTAAAAGATACTGTCATGGAAGGGTTTTCTTATTTTTTGAACAATTCAATTCATTCATTCAATGAACTTGTAGATTCATTTGTAAACTATTTCCAAGTGTATATGACTCCCAAGAACACCTTGGCCGATTTGATGAGATGCAAGCAAAATGAGGAAGAAAAAATAACTGGTTTTATCTCACGCTATCATTCACTTTATTCCCAAATCAATGTCAAGATCCCTAACCCACACCTTCAAAAGATATTTATAGAAAACTTGCAACCTAAACTTCAGGGCAAGCTAACTATGATGAAGTTTCCATCCTTCATGTACTTGTGTAATTCCCTTTGTGATTATCAAATTTTGGTTAGTATTCAAGATACAAGGTCCACTTCTATACGAATTGAGAAATCCAAGCCCACCAACCAAAATAATTCCCAACCATTTAGAAACAAAAATAAATGGTTCCTTCAATTTAATTGTCCTCAACCAACAAATCAAAATGTGAATAACCAAATAGCAACTGTTAAAACATCAGTTCCCTTTAGTTATGGAAATCCAAAAAATACAATTCACACCCTTACCCGACACCCTTCATAACACAATGTCCCAACTTCTAAAAAAAAAAAAAAATTACCTTGCCTCCTGTCAAAACGCCCAACCCTACTATGCCTTTACCACTGAGCTTTAAATCAAATGCTTATTGCAATTGTCATTGAAAAAATGGACATGACATGAAACATTGGAAGCATCTTAAACATATTGTGAAAGACCTCATTGTTTCCAGTCATCTATTCATTGTAGGTGTTAGTGATCAAGGCAATAAGTTTGTTGCCCCTCTGAACCAGAACTTACAAGTTTTCACCAATCTAGTGCCTAAGAATAATAT
This sequence comes from Sequoia sempervirens, assembly GCA_007258455.2. Lineage (NCBI taxonomy): Eukaryota > Viridiplantae > Streptophyta > Pinopsida > Cupressales > Cupressaceae > Sequoia > Sequoia sempervirens. Next base: position 26,788,051 of record VDFB02086081.1, read on the forward strand.
TTCATTTTTCAAAGCTATTGAAATTACATAGAATGATGTGATGAATGTTGTTACAAATGATGAACATGATGACCCTCTCCCAAATGATATCAATGTTAATCCTATGGATGAAATGGTTGGGGTGATAGATGTTATTCCTTGTAAGGGCTGATCTAAGAGTCCTCTTGATATTTCTTTCTCCTCTAATGATATAATTAAAAACACACTTGATGGTTCTCTCTACATAGCCGGCCATATCTATGACAATCCTGGCACTAATGGGATACTAATAGATCTTGCATGTGAAGAGAATGTGATCACTAAGGAATTTTTAGTATTGCATGAAATTTATCAAGATGAATATGGTAAACTAAAAGCATGGATCAAGATGCACAATGATTTTTCTTTCCCTACGATAGGATCGATAAACCTTCCATTACAAATAGGACCAAAAATAGTAGATGTCACATTCTCCATCATTTCATAGTCAAACCAATTTCGTTTGAGGCTAGGTCATCCATGGCTTCACTCAATGAAAGTTTTCCCCTTTGTTGTACACAAATTCTTAAAGTTTCCATTTGATAATGAAATATTCACCATTCACCATTGTAGCTTTAACCCCTTGTCTTCCAAAGGAAACATTTTCTTAGAAGCCTTTTGGCCCGATCCCATAAAACCTATAATGCCACAATAGGACTTATTTTTCATATCTTACCAAAAATTCAAAGCAAAGAAAATAGCCATATTATCTATAAGAAGCATGTCCCCTTCCACTTTCACACCTCCCATACTTGATGAAACCATGATTGAACCTAAACAAGAACCACACAACCAAGACCAACCAACAATAGAAACTTCACCTACAACATCCAAAATACCAAGATACAATAACAACAACCACATCATACCTCCTTGAATAAAACAAGTTTACAAGGAAAAAGAGAAAGTGGATGACCAATGTCTTATGGTTTCTTCCATTCCTCCCCTTAGGGATGAAAATAAACCTATGGTTGATCAACCTACTCTTATACAAACACAACTTCGAAATAAAACCAAAAGAAACATAAGTGCTCGAGAGCATAGACATAGACATCATGCACTCTCTCAAAAGTTACATGAACCTAATAACAAAAATCAAAATCCAAACTTGACTAAAGCAATATATGATGACCCTCCTCCCCAATAGAAAAAAATGACCCAATACACGAATCACAACAAGAGATGAATTATTCAATGGACATTATCATTCATTGTCCTATTGTGATTAATTTGGATGAGAATGACAAGGTCACTAAAATTGATGAATAAGTGCATAATGAATTGAACACATTGCTTTCCTCTTCCATGAGCTTAAACGATAAATCTCCTATACAGAGTGATGAACTTGGTACTTCTCCTAGTTTTTCACTTTCCCTTGTCCCTTTGGCCAGTTTCCCACCATCAACATATAATTAACATGATTGGGAGGTAGATGACTTGCTAGACGGTTGACTAGAATTTTCCTTACTAGTCTTGTGATATTTTTTTTCTCCTTTCATTTTATTTTGTGTGATTTCATGTGTGTAATAAGATCCCCTTGTAATGTTTTCTTTCATGTTTTATCTCTTTAGGAATTTTCATTCTCTAGGTTACTGGCGTAACACTTTACCTTTCCTTTAGGAAACCTTTGATGATAAGCATTTCGAGATCTTAGGTCTTCTGCGGACCTAAAAGCTTTAATTTGTTTTGATTATGATTGCATTGACATTCAGGTTCTTTCATGTTGACCTAAAGAAAAAAGTTTTGATGATGTGACCGATATCTTATGTTCTTCCATGTTGAACTGTGTTTCTTTAATTTTGTCTTCGAGAGCTCTTTTTGATAATCGCAGCGCATCGACATCCTGGCGGTTCTTTCCGAGGTTGAACTGAATGTCTTTCTTTATTTTTTTCTCTCTTGTGTCATTCTTCTCCACTTAAGTGAGCATGGGATGATGACAAAGGTGAGCTCCTTAAAACATTGTAGTAATGAACATATTGAACCCAAATCCATATATTCCTTATGTGTTTGGTGTTTTTATTTTGGGGGAAACCCTTCTCTTTTCTTTTTCTCTTGTATGATGCAGCTTTACTCAAAAACATATGACTTGGCGTAGGGCTTTCCAAGTTGGCTCTCATGTCTCTCTTTCTTTGTTTGTATTTTTCATTTGCTACTTTAAAGTAATTTCTCATAGTAGGGTGTCCTGCAATTCCTTTAAAATGGGGGAATCCATTAGCATTCTTCTTTTGTATTTTTCCTTTTTCATGGTTCTTAGTGTAGCCTTCTTACTTCATACGATGTGTTTGTCGCTTTGTGGATGACACTGGGTGTAGTTTCCTTCATGAGCATGATATATCTTAGCATATTACATTCCTCTTGGTGGCTTGATGTGATGAACTACATCCCCTATGTTGTGAATTTTTTATTCTTTTAATAGTCCTCTCTTGGAGACATTTGGCACAATGTTCCCTAAGTTCAAGACCTTGCATGAACTACATAAGGCTCCTTTTAACATCCTTTGCATATTGCACTTTGCATTTGTTTTTATATTGAAACCTTGCATAAAAAAACTTGCATTCCTATGGAGCCATTTCATTTTTTCATGAGGTCCAAGAATATTAATTTTTTCTTGTCTCATGAAGCTCAAAAATTAATTTTCTTTTATGGCACCTTATTAAAGTTATTAGGAGGTATAAATTTGGTATGATTGAGCGGGAAGTCCAATCCAAGGCATGACTTTCCCCATAGCCACCTACATGCATGTGAGTGTATGCTAGCCATGAATGTATGTTTCTCATCATTTTATGACTTCTCACTAGATGTGAAACCATGAGTTCCATCACCTTAGAGTGAGTATGTATTTTTTGGACAAATGATCGAAGCTTGATCTAATTCTCTCCTTTCTTTATTTTCTTTTATTTTCTCCTTTTTCATCTTTGGCAATGTATGATTGGCCTTGCAATCTTTGTTCCTTTGTGCTTATGTTTGGTTTTCCATGATATCTTGACCCTGGGGGCTTGATCACTCCTCTTGATCATTGTTGTCTCATCTTTCCAACATGGGTGCATTTGGATCCCTCTTGATGTGCATGTTTGTCTACTTTAGTGTGATTTTGATGTAGGTTCCTCCTCTCACTAAATTGGGGGCTTAATGTAGCATAGAAAAATGGATCTTTGGACATTTTTCAAACTCTTTTGGGTTCTTCTTGAGTATTTTGGCATAGTTTTGCCCTGATTTAGTGTTGTAATGTGGTTAACACATTCACATTAGGTATTGGGCCCTTGTGAACTAAAAGGATTCAAATGGTACCTTACCTAAGTATTGTGAAGTGCTGTAACACACTTTCACACTTTTCTAGGGTCTTGTTAATATATTTCACCTAAATAACCCCTTTTTATTATTTACCAAGCCTTATTTTAAAGTGTTGTGAAGGGTTGTAACAAAATTTCACACTTTTCTAGGCTTGTCATTAATAATTGGGCCTTATGAGTATTTTTTAGAATAAACCCGATAAAAATCATTTAAAACATTTGAATCCCAACACACACCTCAAATTCATAAGATGCGACACATTCACCGTTATGGTCGAATGACTCCCCTTACATGGGGCCCATTCGCTAAGAGTGACGAATGAGTCCTCTCTGGCTCAAAATTCAATGTTAATTCAAATTTCTAGTACGTTTTTAATTTCTAAGATCTAAGGTCAGCCTGTGATGATGTATTTTCGAGAATGATTGCATAATCAAGTATAAATATAAGGTTTTTCTACTCATTTCACCCCCAATCAATCTAGCAAGCATTCTAAGCATTTCAAGCTTTTTCAAGTCTACATCCATTGAATCCATTACTTGTATGTTTACAACATTCTACTTTAAGGGTTTGGTTTAGGTTTCAAATTTGTCAAAGAGAAAGATTGGAAAAGTTTCCATGATTTTTTCAAAGCCAGTCAATGTTGTCAAATTCCAAAGAGAAGCTTGGAGAATACCTACAGGTTGAATTCAACAGTTTTTGACCCAGATCTAAATCAGGAGCAGAAGAGCTGATTAAGAATTATAGATTCCACTTTTGAATATCTAGAAATCCAGAAGTGGACTGATTCGCCATTAGTGACAAATGAATCCCACTATAGGATTTTGACAGAGATTTTGCAGTCTGAGTACCCATTTTTTTGAAACTTGTTCCAACATTGTTCACCTAAAGTAGGGCTAAGTTTCCTAGCTTGACATATGAGTCTCGGTTGGCCTAAAAGCAACAATTTCAAGATTCCAGATCTCCATTCCATCTTTCTCTAGTTTCTAGGCGCACACTTTAAATCTCATAGTTTTCTGTTGCAATCTATTTAGATTTCTAGGTCTTTTTTCATATCATAGTGTGTTTTCAAACATCTTCCATTTTCCAAGTTTTGCATTATTGGCAAACCCCTTTATCAATTTTTAGCCTTTAGGACAATCCTCTTTGACAAATTTCAATCTCATTTGCATTGAAATATCAAGGGTTTGTTGTTGAGTGAAGAGTTAAGGTTTTTGTATCTCTCTCCTTTTAGGTCCAAAACCGTAGAAGTGTAAGAGATCCCCACATACAAAAATACTCATTTCAATGTTACCAATAAGCTTAGGAAATATAGAAATGTAGTTTTTAATGTTGTTAAAGGCAGTTTTAAATCTTGACTAGGACTAATTCGCCCAAGCTAGCAAATGAGTCCCAGTAGGGATATTTTTCAAAAAAATTAGAAAATTTCAATTCATTTTTATTCTTTTTATGATGTATGATCTTGAACCATAGATTTTTTGGGGTCTATGTACTTATCTTGCACTCTTAGGGTTTTTCACCTAAAAGGAGAGAGATAGGAAAAAACCCTAGGTGGTTCACTCAAACTAATACAAGTACATTGAAATTATTCCTAATGTAATTATCTAAGTGAAAAAAACTAATAAAATCGATTTGGTTATTTATACAAAACTATTGAAATGCATGTTGTTGGAAAACACATTGTGATATGCCAAAAAACCTAGAAATGAATGCAAATTGCAACATAAATGGATGAAACTAAAAGTGTGCACTTGAGATCTTGATGGAGACTAGAAATGACTTCTGAAATGCTCCTGATCCTAATTTTTAGGCCTAATAGGACTCATTCACCATTCTAAGCAAATTAGTCCCAGACCTAGGAAACTATTCCAGAGCCCGTTTCGGACAAATCGGTATCCAAAACTATAGAAAGCCATATTCAGGCCTTGAAATAGGACTCATTCACCATCCATGGTGAATCAATCCAATTTTAAAATTTTGAAAATACAAAATTGGAAATAAAATCCCTCGATCTGCTCTTTAGTTCCTAACAAGTGTCCCCCTCTAAAAGTCTAATTTCTGAAATTGAAAGTGACTTTATGTTGATATTTTGACTTGGCCAACAAGGAAATATCTTCAACAACTTTCAACTTGATCTTCAATAATTTCCAAGCCTTCAAGATGCCTAAATCTACTTGAACATACAAGAAAAGAGAGAGAAATGTTGGATGTTAGGGCATGGGGGTTTGCCCTGGTCAAGCCCTTTTTAAGGTAATTAAACCAAATTGAAGAAATAATGTAATGAAGCATGCAATAATGGAGTTAATACCTTTCCATGATAATTGATCTTGGATTTTTGTAGCCAAACATGAGAATTTCTAAAAAATGCTATCTTAATGACTTGAAATGCTGAAATCCTAGCTTGATTGACTTGAGGGAGAAGATAAATAATGAATGAATGATAATAGATCTTTGAATGAGTTAAGAGATGTAAATTAGGGCTTAGAGACTTATATTTATAGATAACTCACCTTATTTTCTCGTAAATTGGATCCTTAAGGCTGACATGAAAAAATAATAAGCTTAAATTCCAGAATTTCTCGCTCAAAACTCAAAAATGACCCAAATGGGACTAATTTGCCACCTTTCATGAATCAATCCCACCTGGCAGGAACTCATTCACCACAGATGGTGAATTAGTCCCAGAGGGGCCAATTTTCCAGCTGGGTTGTTGGGGAATGAGGAATTCCAGTTCTTATGTTGAATTCTTTGGTATTTGATCAAATTATGCCTTGGGATGCACAATATGGGGTAATAGGGGCCTATTAGTGATGATGAAAAGGTCAGTTAGGGCTTGGGACACAAAATTCAATGTGCATGTCTGATTAAATACACTTTACAACACTAAAATGAGGTCCACTTAGCCTAGAAAGGCACAACATCGAATGTGAATGTGGACATATTTCAATACTAGATTAGAGTTAAATTTAGTTTAAAAGCCTTCTATATTGATGTGAGAATACATTTTAAATACATTTTATAATGTTGAATTAAGGGAAAATTGGTTCATTAAGTCTAGAGAGGCATGAAAGTCTTTTACAACACTTTACAACACCTTTACAAGACATCGTTAAATGCATTTGAAAGGGTCCAAGACCTAGTGTGAATGTGAAAAACACCTCACAACACCAAATCAAGGCCTTATTAAATCCAAGTTATCATCAATTATTCCAATGTCAAGAAAGAAATACTTATTTATATGATACATTTAATTGCCACTTTAGTGAGAGGATGAACTTGCTTCAAACTCACATTAGAGTATACATTCAAGAGAGGTACAATGGTACCAATGTGGATGGTCTAGGATAACAAAGATTGAAAAGGTGGTCAAGCCCCTAGGATTCGAGATCCTAATTCAAGCCGACATGAGTGCAAAAGGACACACACAAGGTGAAGGAAATACAGTGAAACAAGATACATGATCATGCAATGGAAAGAACTAGGAAGAAGAGTAAGATGAAAATGAAAATGTGGATCAATATTTGATTATTTTTCCAACATGTTGTGGATTAGATCTAGGTTGTTTATCAAAAAATTCCTGCAAGTGACTTATGTCGTACACTATGCAAACAAAATACATGCTCACAAGGGCTAGTGAAGCTAATTGTCCACTAGGTAAGCCCCCAAGAGACCATACCAAATCCATACCTCTAATGACTTTGATAAAGATTTACCAGTACTCACAGGGACAAATTGAAGCTAGTTGTTCACTAGGTGAACCCCAAGGAACTCATGTCAAAGCCATACCTCCACTGACTTTAATATGGTATGAAAGAAAAAGTAATAAGATAGAGGGATATTCAAAGGGATTTTTATTATTTCATGCTAGTTCTCATCTTAGGGAACATTGTACCTAATGTTTCCAAGAGAGGAAAAGTGAAAATGGTCTCATCTTGTTTCCAAGAGAGGAAAAGTGCAATGTCTCATCTTGGGCAACATTGTATCTAATGCTTCCAAGAGAGGAAAAATGCAAGAAAAATAAAATTGCATAATGAAAGGTGAGTGGTGATGTATTCCCCCACTTTAAAGTGGTTGTGAACACCAATACTATGGTGATTGCTTTGAAGTACAAGGGAGACATGAGCTTACGAAAAAATGCAAGTCCTTATGTTTCCGATAAGCTCACGTCATGAAAAGGTCATATATGCATGCGAGAGCCAACTTAAGGAATATACCGTCCACATCCCAAGCTTGTATATGTTCATGAAAGGTTAATAACTAATAGGGAGGAAATAACAGAGTGAAAGGTTATGAACCCCCTATTCCCCCACTTAGTGGGACAAAGTGAGCCAAAATGATTAATGGATGCATGTTGGAGTGAAAATAAATATCCAATTAGAGATAGAGGTGCTCCCATAGGGATATTGCAAATTCCTCATTATATTTAATTACTACTCAAATCCTTGCATTCATTAATTGAATGGCTCCTGGACTCTATAATTAGGCACAAAATAAAGTTTGTAATATAATTTCTTGTGGATTCTTACGGTGATCAAGTGATCTTGGAGGAATCTTGAAAAGACACCCTCTTAATCAATGATAGAAAGATTATACTCATGTAGTTGGTGAGAAGATACATCTTGCATAGTGATATTAGATGTCATATCTATGCAATTACACTATAGATTAATGAGATTTTTTTCTCTCCTTTACAAGGGTGTAAAAATCTAAAAGGTTCATTCTGTTAGTTTTTGTGAGATGAAGTGAAATTAAGTGAAGGGTGTATTTGTTTGGTTAATGGATTGTAAAGGATAGTAATCAAGACCACTAGTGTATATTAGTTCAGGATGCTTTACAGTTAAAGTTGGCTTAGAAGAATGTTGTGTAAGAGTGTTGATGTTGAGTGAAGGCTTGGTTATTTATATCAAAGGACAATAACCAAGACCATGAGTTGTTGTTGAAATTGATTGATAGGGTTGCAGATACCTTGTTCATGAGCACCACGTCTATTTCCACTATATCCAAGATGTTTCATAAGTTCATAGCCTCACCCATAAAGCTTTTTCAATTCTTTTGGATCAAGTGGTTGTTCATGATTAAGTTCTTCAATTTTTTTTTTTGTAATTTTCTTCTTTGTTTGAAATGATTGAGGTGGGTGCTTTCAAAAGGTTGTTTGAAGTTTGTGTTGGCATTATTGTAGTTTTTTTTCCCTTATTAGAATCTTTGTTGATGATTTTGTATTCGCCCATGAATTCATGTTCGAAATCCAAGGAACCCTAATCATCTTCTAATAGCTGGTAACTTGTTCAATATGTTGTTGTTTATCCTTTTGTGGTGAGAGTTCCACTTGTGTGGTTAGTGTTAATGTGTTCAAGGGTTTCTCTTTGGTTTTCTCAAGTTGCAAGACACTATAAGGCTCATGTTCAACATTGAGTATGCACACTTTGTTGTTGTAAATGTATTTGTTTTTTGGATGAAGAGTGGAAGGAACACCATTCATTGCATGAATCCACAGCCTTCCTAGAAGAAGGTTATATAAAATATCACGAGGCATGAACCATAGATTTTAAGGTTGAATGGAATTCTATGTCTCTTTTGCTCAATTAGAATTATTTCACCTAGTGCAAAGAGATGATCCACTGCACCCTATAAAATCTTAGGGGTCCTCTAACTAATATATGTATGATGAAATTAAAGACTAAATGGAATGATGTAAATGAAAATATATAGTGAAATTTATTGATTAAACATGTAAAATCTAAAATGTATTTTGTTTAGAAGCACATTGTAATGCAAAGAAAACATAGAAGTGAACATAAACTTAAGTAACAAGAGCGATTATAGAGCTAAGTGTGCATGTGAGGATATGGATGGAGACTTGAAATGAATTCTATATGAATTCTACTAATGTTGATTTTAAGCCTAGTGGGACTCATTCACCATTATGGGTGAGTCGTCTAGTTTGTGAAATTGTTCAGGGCGTTTGAAAGAGTGATCAAAATCACAGAAAAGGCAAAAAGAAGTGGGACTCATTCACCACCCATGGAAAATGAGTCCACTTTTGAATTTATGAATGTTCAAAGGTGAAAACATGAGCTCTCGGTCTGCACTTTCTGCTTCTATAGGTGTCTGATTCTAAAGTTGTTAGATTTGAGCCTGAAAGTCACTTTTTGTTGATATTTTGCCTTAAAAAATGAATAGAAGATTTAAACAACTTTTCAACTTGATTCTTAATGATTTCAAAGCTTCCAAGCTACCTAAATCTACAAACACACAAGACAATAAATAGAAATTTTGGATGTTAGGGCATGGGGGTTTGCCTTGGTCAAACCCCTTTTAGGTAATTAAACCAAAATAGAGAAAGAACATAATGAAACATGCAATAATGGATTTGATTACATTGTCATGATGATTGAACTTGAATGTATGCAACAAAACATAAAATATCTTCCCTTGAATGTATGAGAACTGCTATCCTAATGACTTGAAATGATGAAACCCTAGCTTGCTTGACATGAGATAGAAGAACAATGGATGAATAATGAAGAATGGTTATTATTTAGGGTTTAGAGAGTTGATTTTACAGTAAATTCACCTTATTCACTAGTTAATTAGATCCCTAAGGCCACCATGAAGAAAAACAAAACTTAAATCCCAAAAATTACCACTCAAAAGTAAAAAAATGGATCAAATGGGACTCATTCACCAATCATGGTGAATGGATCCCACCTGAATAGGACTAATTTTTTATGCATGGAAAATGGGTCCCATAGGGGCCATTTTTCTAGGTAAGATGCGAGGAAGTAGGGAAATAAGGTTTATATAGTGACTATGTTGGGTATTTGATCAAATATTTCCTCAAGATGCATAATATGGGGTAATAGGGGCCTATTAGTGATGATGTAAAGGTCAACTAGTGCTTGGGACATAGAATTCAATGTGAAAGTGTGATTAAATACACTTTACAACACTAAAATGAGGTCCACTCAGCCTAGGAAGGCACAATATCCAACGTGAATGTGCAAGACACATTACAACACTAGATTAACATTAAGTTTATTTTACAAGCCTTCTAGATTGATGTGAGGATGTAATTAAATACATTTTATAATGTTGAATTAAAGGAGAATGGGTTTATTAAGTCTAGAAAAGTGTGAAATTCATTTACAACACCTTACAACACCTTTATAAGATGTTGTTAAGAGCATTTGAAAGGGTCCAAGACCTAGTGTGGATGTGGAAAACACGTCACAACACTGAATAAAGGCCTCATTAAGTCCAATTTATCATCAATTATTCCCTAAATAAAACAAGTTTCCTTTTCTCTATGGTACAAGGCATAACTTGGATTGACGTGTTGAATGTGACTTCTCCAACTGTAATAGGTAAAGTGATCACACCAAGTAGTGTCTTTTCTACATTTTCAAAGCACTTAATAGATAAAGAATCAGGTTGAATTTTTTAGTGATCCACATGAAGCCTATCCAAGAGGTTTACACTACATACATTAAGGGTTGATCCATTGTCAACAAGGGTTTTCTTTATCCCTATCCGATTGTATTGAATGAGCATGAAAGCTTTGTTTTGTTTTTGCACTTCCAAAGTGGGGAGTTCACTTTGATGGAAAATAAAGTTAGCATTTATTCCTTGGATCATGGCTGCTAGATTTGTTAGTTATGCATTAGAAGGGACATGAACTTTTTTCAAGGCTACTTGATCATGTTGTGATAGTGAGGGGATGTTTGAATAAGATCCCATAAGGATATCTTAGTAGGAGTATTCTTTAGTTTTTCAACAAGATTGTACTCCTTAATGTGTGAATTTAATCAAGGATATCTAGGAAAAATGGGATTTGGAAAAGTTAAGGGTATTGGTGTGGGTTGTTGTGGTTACAGATTATTTCTAGTTTTATATACATATGAGCAACGGTATTATGACTCGGTTGTTGTGACACATTATTCTGACGTGGGTAAAGAGTAAACTAATGTTTAGGTGGAGTTGGAGGTTTATGTGATGGTGGGTAAAGGATGAGTTCAGGTTGGGTTTGAGTTTGTTATTTTTGTGAAGGTGGGTAAATGATGAGTTGAGGTTGAATAATATTAACACCCCTTGGTGAATGATAGTCTAACATGGGCTTTTCATTTTCATGTAAGGGCATAATATTATTATTGTCAATGTTAGTCTTGTCTTGGATCATGATATCCTCCCTAGAAGGAGAGTTTTTTGGAGAACCGCAAACCACATGTTTGTGACATTTGAGGGTTGGTACTTCTAAAAGGACTTCTTCACAAGTAAGGGAGTTATGAATGGTGGAATTTTCTTGATTATTGAGAGTGGGGAGATTAGAAGAAGACTCTATTTGATTGTTAGTTATTTGTAAGGTCTTATTCTATTGTTCCATATTATCTACCCTACTAGGAGAGCTTCTAATATGTTCATCTAAGGTTTAAATTTGTAAAGTAGCTTCATCACAAGTGGGAGAAGCATCAAGAGAAGGACCATTATGATTTTCAAATACATTGTCCCAAATGGTAGGAGTATTATGGAAGGGAGAGGTAAGAGTCTCATGACTCTTAATAGGGGTATCTTCTAACACCAACCTCTCCTCGTGGTGTTGAAGAGGGATATTACAAGAAGGACAATGTGCATGGTTATGAAGATTAGGTAAGGTGATGTTTAGAAAATTTTCTATGATCTCATCATCCTGTTGTGTTGTGTGATCATCATGATTACTTATTGTTATGTTTGATCTTATTTAGTAAAATGTTTTCTAACAGGAGAGGTAAGAGGAGAGAAACAACTCAGATTGTCAAAATTCGCATCAATTGGTCCTTCTAGCACTATAATATCTTCTTCAGAAGTGTGAGAGATAATAAGAGAGGAACAAATGTGATTGGTATGATTATCCAATGTTTCTTTTAGTAGACTAACCTAATCAACAAAAGGGAAACTAGGAGATGGATCTATGACAAATAAAAAGAGAGGGGAAAGGATGTCATATTTGCATGCACTTAACAAAATTCTCTTACAACATGCAATAATATCTAAAAAGAGAACATGGAAGATGATAAATATAGAACTTTGTAATGAAAACATGATGTAATGAGTATTCTACAAACATGAAATTTAACTATGCTAAAGAAAACATGCAAAAGAGGGATGAATTTTTTAGATTTTAAGGATGACCGGGTATGTGCAGGATCATCATGGAAAAAATAGGCCCTTAAGTGGCAAAAAATTCAGAAAAATCAGAGTTAGGAAACTTGACATAAAAATTTGAATAAGTTATCTATATTATTTCAAAATATGTAGAATAGAATCTATAAAAGAAATTGAATGTAGTTTCTAAAGGAGTACTACCTCTTATTTAAAGGAAAAAAATCTATTTGGTGAGTTGGAATTTCAATGTAGTGAGTAGCAAGTTTCAGGGAAAAGGGAGGAGAAAGAAGTGGAGTGCTCACACATCAAACCTAACCTAATAAAATAAGAAAATATTTTTAATAATATTTAGATGAAGTAGAGGGACTCATGTCTGATGTGATTACATATTTTTTATAATTTTTTCCAAGTAAATAATTAATTATGATTTCTTTGGAATTTTAAAAATATAAAATTTATTATGTCGACAACTATAACAGTCAAAACTTCATGAAATTAATTTTTTCTTTTTTTAATCCTATGGTATATGAAGCATAGGATGTGACACATGTTTCAGATTCAAAAAATGTGATACCGTTTGAAAGCTATAGATGTTTTTCACTCAGCCTATCGATCAAGACTTTAGTCGTAATTTAAAAAAAGAAAATAAATAATAATTATTTATTAAATTCAAAATGGGCTCCTGGTATATTGGTGGAAAGTTGAGAATATCCCTTTAAAACCCTTTCATTTCATCAATTTGGGTACAAAAAAAAAGTTATCAACCACATACCATGCATAATACCACTTTTTTGGCCCATCATGATCTATGCGACTGCATGAACTAATTATGCTGTAGTAAACAATATGAGGAATGAAAGGTGTTTGGTATACATGAGAATGAGATAATTTGGGCTAGATATATTAATTTAAATGTTACACTTAAACTCAACCAACTCCTCGATTTAAAGTAATGGTACCAAAAGAAGTTTTAAAATGGTTTCAGTTAGCCAAAGGAGTTTAAGAAAAATTTGAAAATGGTGATTCAGAAACCAAGGTGGTGAATGATTCCACTATGAATGAATCAGTCACATGATAAGGAGACTCATTCTTATAGATAGGTAGATTAGATGCAGAAATTGCAGCCCCAGTTATTATTGGGAATGAAATTCGATTCTTATGTTGAATTCTTTTGGATTTATTTGAATATAAATTATGCCTTAGGATGCACAATATTAGGTAATAGGGGCCTATTAGTGATGATGAAAAGGTTAGTTAGGGATTGGGACACAAAATTCAATGTGAAAGTGTGATTAAATACACTTTACAACACTAAAATGAGGTCCAGTTAGCCTAGAAAGGCACAACATATAATGTGAATGTGTAGGACACATTACAACACTAGATTAGAGTTAAATTTAGTTTAAAAGCCTTCTAGATTGATGTGAGAATACATTTTAAATAAATTTTATAATTTTGAATTAAAAGAAAATGGGTTCATTAAGTCTAGAGAGGTGTGAAAGTATTTTACAACACTTTATAACACCTTTACAAGACATTACTAAATGCATTTGAAAGGGTTCAAGATCTATTGTGGATGGAAAAGCACCTCATAGCACCAAATCAAGGCCTTATTAAGTCCAATTTATCATAAATTATTTCCATGTCAAGCAAGAAATACTTTTTTCTATGCTACAGATTTGTAACTTGAGTGCAAATGCAGATTTTATATGATTTCCAATTATGTAAGATGCAAAATTGCTATCTATATGAACTTTCACTAATGTAAAATTTAGAAACACTAGAATTCCAATTAAGTAATACAAACTCTAATGCAATGTTAATAAAAGCTAAATCTAGGATGATGATGCACTCCAAATCAGAATTATGATGTTCGAAATGTAGTCTCACCAAAATGATTAGTTGAAAAATGGATGATGTGTGGTTTTGGGCATAGAACGTCACTTTTCTCTAACTAAAATTCAAGGATTCCTTATAGATTTTACCCCAAGAGTGGAATAGAAGCAAGATATATGCTAAGGGATTGTACTAGGGGCTGATTAATGACTAATGAGGAGTTCACCACGAAGTTAAGACTTGGAAAGAAAATGAAATACAAGATGAAATGCAAAACCCTAATATGATGCAAACTTGAATTAAATGACCTCAAAATGCATATAAAACATAATAACAAATAATAAGATGAAATGTGTGCACTTGGAAACTTGAGGATGACTGGAAGGAGTCCTAAAATGATGGAAATTATAACTTTTTGACCTAGTGGGACTCATTTTCCATTCTAGGTGAATCAGTCCTAGTTCTGAATTTTGCACAGGAGCAGGTTTCAAACAAAAGGTTATCTGAATCTAAATTATTATTTTTTAAAAACACCTATAGTGGGACTCATTCACCACTTGTGGTGAATGAGTTCGGTTTGTATTTTCTAGAACTTCAAGGTGTAAATCTATTCTTCTTAGTTTTTTCAATCTACTTCTCTAGGTTTCTAGATTTGAAACTTTAATTTTGTGGCTCTAGGTGACCTATTAGTAAAGATTCCAACCTTGCAAATGAGGAGACAATTCCAACAACTTTCTCCAAGCTCGTAACTAAGTCTTCAATGATATTTCAAGCTCCAAGACACCTAGATCTACAATCATGCATGTAAAGAGGAGAAAACTTGTTGACTGTTAGCAGATAGGGGTTTGCCTTGGTCAAACCCCTTTTAGGAAATTAAACCAAATGACGAAATAATGAACATGAAACAAGAAACATAGGACATGAAACATAGACGATGGTACCTTGAAGGATGTCTTATAAATCTGGAATCTAGCATGAAGTGGCCACGAAGGATGTAGATCTTGATCTTAAAATGGATGAAGAACAATGCTTGACCTTGGATCTTCAATGCAACATCACAACACTAGCTCAACAACATGCTTGATGCTTGATATCCCTAACATGATAATGGATCTTGAATATCTACATCAATTGATGAAGAATTATACCTTTGAATGCCTTATAAATTCTTTTGGATGCTCTTGTGAACTCAAACTTGCTATTATGAATGCTCCTTCAACTTGCTAGGTGAAAATGAGTGAAAGAACCTTGTATTTATCCTTAATTATGCAAGAATTCCCAAAATTACAACACTTCAAGAGAATGAGTCCTAGATGATTAAATTTGGGCCACACAAGCCACAAAAACCTGAATTATGATTGGTTGATGATTAATGTTGGGATTATCCTCAAAATTATACACTAATTAAGGCTTTTGGATGTGATTTAAGGCCAATTAAAGCATAATAAATCCTAATTTTTAGATAAAACTCTTAGAGAAGTGTGAAAGTGTGTTACAACACTTTACAACACCCAATAAGAGGCATTAATTAAGAAAATTTTGGTTAAAAATAGCTTCATGAGGCTCAAATACATAATAAAATCTTTGAAAAGTGTGAAAGTGGACTACAACACTTTACACGACCTTTACAAGGCACAATTTAAATACATTTTATTTAGTTTCTAAGGGCCCAAGACCTACTGTGAATGTTTCA
>VDFB02086081.1:26804123-26837302 GCA_007258455.2 Sequoia sempervirens
CTTTCTCAAGCTAACTCTAAGTCAGTCTAGTTAACTCAAGTTGTCAATCTTCTTCTCATCCATCCATTTAATGTTTTAAGAAAAAATATAAATATTTTCATCCTCTAATCATTTTCACATCTCAATTTTTTATGGAAATCCACTTGGTGTAATTTTATTATCAATCAAATATAATTTTATGTTGTTGAGTTGCATCTGCATTCCTAACAAATTAATCAATGTAATAATATTTTTTTTACTTTTTTGGTTTAAATTGATATGTTTGGTTTAACATCTTTTTTTTTTTAGGTCCTTTTTTTTAATGTTCAATTGTATCCATACAAAAGATTTAGATTCTACATTGTTTTTGGATAAAAAAATTATATCGAGATGATAATATAAAGTAAGGACTATAGGATATTGCATAGATGCCTATGCATCATGATACTATCTAGACAGTGAGCTCCATCCTCTAGAATCAAGTTCTTTACTTTCATTTATTTTCATTTCTATATCTTTTTTTTTTTTTAGAACTTATTTTGTAATCTAGATATTTTTCTTACACATCTTTCTTTCTGTTTTCTAGTAAAATTAATGTAATATTAATTTAAGGTAGCTGCAATCTTACATTACAAGATAATATTTGGAGAGATCAAACTATGTGATTACCTGTTGTCCCATTGATCTACATATGTGTGCCTATGTAGTTCTTATTTACATGTTTTCATCTCTCTTTAAAATTTATTTGACTTTATTTCCTAATGAATAAGAACTAGCATAAAATCAGTACATTATTAAAATATCATTTAATATATCAGTGATTCCATTTTATAATATTAGTAGTTGAAGTCCTTTCCTCATTTATAACTCATTATAATTTATGTCAATCCTTTAACATATCATGAATTTTAATATTTAAATAGTTTACTTGTGTGGATTCTAATTTACGTATCTTATAAATAAAGATTAAGAGGTACAATATTAAGAGAAATAAATAGCTATTTATCTTTGTTGAATGTGTAATTTCTATAGTTCTATCTACTATAATAGAGGCTCTTAGTTTGTTTCTTAGTAATCCAATAGTTCTAGTACCTGGTGACAAATATTTTGGGCTTTAGTGATTATAGCATATAGATTTCTCAATACCACATACTGCTATTTCCTTTCAATTGCATTATTTCATATTCCTTTGATCAACTTGCACATTTTACAAATATATAATTGCACTTCTACTAAAGGCATCAATTAAAAGGAATCTTTAAAAAAAATAATATAAGAATATTTATTATTCTTTTGTAGAGGAAACCCAAATTATATGTACTAATGTTTTAAATCAATGTTAAAAAAATTAATATAATATTGTAAAATATTTCACATTACATTTTAATTATTTCACATGAATTATTTAAAACTAATTTTCTACTTAAATCATTCTAATTGTAGATTTTTTTTTAAAACCTTGATTTACTTAAATACTTATCTTACTCAAAATGGCCCATCGTACTCCAAACACATAATTTGGCAATTTTTACAATATTATAAATCTCAATTATATTCCATGGATAAAACATTGTAAATTGTTGTAATGACAAACTTATCATAGTACAAAATATCTAACAATGATAATAGTAAATAAATTAATTTTTTTAAAATATCACCAAATTGGAATACATTTTTTTCTTATTATTCAAAGATGGAAGAGAACAAAATGGAGAATATTAAATGGGATGGGTACCTAGTCAAATAAAATGCTATTCAGAAATAACATAGATAGTGATTGGGCTTCTAACAGTGTAATTAGCATAGCTCCATATTAAGGCACCTGAAAGCAATGTGTCAGAATCGATGGATCGACCTTCTATTGTAACATTATATGATAGCTTTTGGCTTAGAGAAGAAAATGATAATGTGTCTGGTTCAATTGTCACATTTATTCCAGAGGGTGTAGTTACAATAGCCTTGTATGCACTTTCTGCAACTCCTACATTTGTAACAGTTCTAGGAAATTCAGCTTTAATAGGTTCTCCTGGGATAGCAACAACCATTATTGAAGGGTAGTTAAGTTCTCTTGCTCCATTCTTAGATGGCTTTACAAAGTCACAACTACTGAAGTTTCCTGTCACCAAACGCAAAGTGGTATCATTGTAACCTTCTTTACAAAGCAAATTGACATAGTCATTTACGTTTACATCATACACAAGCCCTGGATTAATGGCCATTGCTAGATTTATCTGCCCAGCCCCATACCCAAATTCTGCATCTCCATTTCCAACTAGTGTTGGATCCATTACGAATGCTACACCATAAGTTATATTATTAAATTTTTAAGTTTATGTTTAAATATTCATTAAAAATGTAGTTAGAACATTTTCCCCTTCAGATAATAAATAAGGTTGCTAAAGGTAGATTCCATTATAAAGCTTTCAAATATAGGAATTTATATGAAATTGAAAATCTATAGTAATATTTAGGAGTATATATAATGAACATGTTTAATGATAGGTGAATAATAAAATACCTGTAGTCATTAGAGCTGATTTAATAGCAGCAGGAGACCAATCATTATGATATGATTTTACAAACCCTGCAGCTCCTGTGGCATGTGGACATGACATGGAAGTTTCTGATATTATATTGAAGTTAGGGAATCTTGTCTCTTCTGTATATTAAGTAAGTGGTGCCTTGTTGGACCAAGATGCTAGAATGTCAACGCCTGGGGCTGTAATATCAGGCTAACCACAAATAGATACATTATATCCTGCTATTTCCAATGGAATACTTATACTTTACAACTAAGCTATATATATTTTATTTTTTTAAGAAAATACATAATATATGAAATTTATAAATTTTAATTCAACTTAATATGTGAGAAAAGTATTCTTATTTCCTCTTATTTATGAGGGAAAAATGTGTTGTAGTTTAGAATTTTAAGATTATTTCTCAAATATTACATATTTCATGAAATTTATGAATTATAATTGAATTCTATATTATGAAAAGGAGTATTGTTATATTATGGTCTCTTCCATAAAATAATTATATATACTACATAGTTAATAATCATTTTTAATTAATATTTTAGATTATTTCTAAAACATTGATATATTTCATGAAATTTTTAATTTTTAATTCAATCTAATATTATAAAAAATGTGTACCTTGAGAATTTCAGACGTAATTTGATTGTAACCTCGAGATGAGAAGGAAGCCACAATGGGTGCTGATGCTTTGGGAGTTGTAGTTTTTTGAATTTTTGCAATGGAAGAGCTGATGAAATGCAATAAACAACCATGCGTAATGATTTGTAATAATTGCTAGCATATTTATTTACTTACCATATGAATATTCATTTGATACAATTACCTAGAAAAGTTTATGTAAGAAAATACATCATCTCATTGTTTAGTTGATATCACTGTTGCAGGATTAAACCATGTAAAAGTTGTGTCATTGAAAGAATCCAACATTAAAATAACACCCGCACCACCAGCAGCAAAAAATGAATTATCTGGATCATCTGGATAGTAAAAGCAAAGCACTATCTTTCCCTTCACTTTTGTGTGATCTAGAGAACCAGGTTCACAAATGCTAAAAAATCATAAAAGTAATATTGTGATTTTTCATCAAATCATATATTTTAGAAACATTATTTTCTTAGGTCATAAATAATTCTAAATTTTGTGTGTGTTAGTTTTTTTTTATGTTTATTTATTTACCTTGAATAACTTGAATTAAACCCCCCAGAAACATTAGCAACATCTCCTCTGAATACTAAAGGATACCATGGCTTCTCCATTGTATATGTATTTATAGAAATTCCCTATAAAGTTCAAATAACATGAAATTAATATGGGAGTAAATATAATCCACTAAAAACAAAAGTAAAAAAAATAGATTGTTTTTGATAATTACTTGTATAGACATGTTGTTTCCTAAAAGAAGTTCAGACTCCATTTTACGATCAATGGTGCTTGCAGCCACAGTTAGAGACCATGGAGAAGAATTGACAATTGTTGCCTTGTTAGGTCTAGAATTTCCAGCTGAATTTGATACTAAAATTCCCTTCTTCATTGCATGAAATGCTCCAATGGCAATGACATCTTCGAAATAGTTAAGTGGTGTGTTTGCACCAATTGAAATAGAAATGATGTCTACACTATCATAGATGGCATCATCAAATGCTGCAAGAATGTCTGCATCTGTGCATGTTGAACCAAAAACAATCCAACAAACCTTATACATAGCAATTCTTGCTCCAGGGATCCCACCTCTTGCATCTCCTGTAGCAATCCCATAAAGGCTAGCATTTTTAATATGGTTTCCAGCAACAATAGACGAGGTGTGTGTTCCATGGCCAAATACATCTCTTGCAGATAGAAAATCCCCTACAGGTGGTGGAAATGGTAAACTGCGATAAAACTTTGCTCCCACTAGTTTCCTGGTAATTTATCCATACTTTTAGCTATAAGTTTGGTTTAGCAAAAGGATGAAAAATATTAAAAATCAATAATATGTAAGAACATTTTCTTATATAGGTTGACAGGATGTTACAATTATGTTATTCAATTGACCAACTAAAAGTACAGAACTACCTGTGAAAAGAGTGTTGGAGAATAGCAAACGATGCACTTACTTATATGAAGAATTGCACAATATATTGTTAGAAATATATGTAGACTCTTTGAAAGGTCATGATTGTAGTGGATATTGAGAATAAGATTCTATTTATTGTATGCAATATAATGGATGTTATACATAACAACAATATATTCAAGAAGAGTACATTAATTCAAACATCCAAGTGGGATTATACATACATGTATATAAGAAAACATGACATATATACTTTTAAAAATATTTATGATTGCACAAATAAATATCTGATATTGCTATTAGGATTCAACCGTGTAGTTTACGAGTCAAACTCATTGACCCATGTTTCATGAGTAGTGGTTCACAAGAACCCATCTCTCATGATAATGAATGGTCCACTCAACACTCATTGAATGGTTCATAAGGCACAACACTTGCTGAGTGGACCATTCATTATCATGAGAGATGGGTTCTTGTGAACCACTTCTCATGAAACATGGCTCAATGAGTTTGACTCCTAAACTACACGGTTGAATCCTGATAGCATTATCATAATTTGACACGCTGTGGAAAATACTTCTTACTCATCAAATAAATATCTCTTCAAACAATTTGATAATCTTGAACCAAATATTTCCATTCATTATTTTTTTACTTATTATCCCATTTTATTATAACTTAAAAAACAGATAGAAACATGATTGCCATAATATATATTAAATATATGGAAACATAAAAATTAGAAAAATATATAAAATATTTAAAACACAAGTAATTAGAATATGTCATAAAAATTAAATAGGTAAGGTATGGAGTATATTAATAAAAACATGAGTAGGAACGAATCTAACTTGTTGCAAGAAGGAAAATCTGCTGTTGAGTTGCATCCACCTTTCCATTTGGATGGCACTGGACCAAATCCAGCGTCAGTGAAACTCTCTGATTCTGGCCATATTCCTACAACACCAAACCAACATGAAAATTAATAACTAAAACACTCGTGATTCCTTTCAGCTCAAAATAGGACAAAGAACATGTTGAAAAACATATATCGTATCATAAACCAGAAGATTAAACCCTCTGATTTTGACAACTTTGCCTGTGTCAATGACGCCAACGATGATGTCACTTTGATAACCCAAATCATTGTTTTGTGCAGATGCAGGGAAGCCGATGAAATCCCATGATCTTGTGGTTAAAAGTTGCAGTTCCTTGCTCTCAAACACTGAGACCACGCCATCCATATCTATACAATCATAAACATGTATATTAATGGCCTCTAGACACCCTTCCCAACAATGACCAAAATGGGAAAGAAAAACAATAGCCGTTTAAACAGGTTTTTTATTTGTTTTACTTGAGAGCTGTTGGGCATGAGACGAAGAAAGCATAGCAGCAAATCCACCAAAGCTCTTCCAATAACTATACTTCAACGATTCCTGTGCTGCCGCCCGGCTATAGTAACAATACCACAGTTATGTATGATAATGTTAGCATCTTAATCACACTTCTATATAACAATCACTCATTTATTTTGATTTAACTCTGGTCAAATAATTACAATAGATTAGAGATAAGTATAATAACCTTCCATGCACAGATTCAAGCATATCAAGGTGCAATGCAGCAGCAGTTGTGTAAGAATGCCCATTATCTTGTGATGGAGCGTGGCCCATGTAAATTACATGTAGCTTATCTCACACAAGGATTACACAGACAACAAGGTGAAAATTTAGTTAAAAAGAACACTTAGGATTATAAATACTCTGATAGTGTAGGAAGGAGAAGAGTTAAGATATACCTTTGTATCCTCCGCTGAAGACTCTGCTATGCAGAACTTAGCATGCAGCATTACCAGAATGAAAAAAAATGAGAAAAGAAGATAGCTTATGCTCTGGGCGGCCATGGCAGTTGCTGTGCTTATTACAAAAAACTCTTAGACAAAACTACGATGAAGTGAGTTCCTATTTATAGGAGCCGTTGATGCCTCTGGCACGTAAACAGCCGGCCTAAATGATTCGATCCAACGACCGGATGTTCTTGGACGGAATCTGATATCATCGAGCATACAAATGCAATTGACATTACACTATTGATTCTATTGAGATAACTCTGATTTCTATTTTATGTCGATGTTCTTGAGAAATATGTTCATTGTTTATGCAAAATAAATGCCAGAGATTCGAGGATTGTAGGAAATGGAATCCAGCATGATGAGGCGGATATGACAATGTTTTTTGTTCTCGAACGATCCATTCTTGTAAAAACCAATTAACGAAAAGTGGCAAAGGAAAGGTCAAATCGATGATAATAAGAATATATGAAACAAAAGTTCATCATTCTATGCCATCTCTTTTTTCTATATTTTAAACCTAAAAATGATAAATATTGGAATAATTTAGAGAAGATTTCAGATATAAATGACAAAGCTTGATATTTTATTTAAAGATTTTGATGGGTTTATTGTTAATTTGAAAAATTAAAATTGATAATCAAACATTGAGATATTGACATAACATTAACTAGCCAGTTGCGTGTAGTGACATGCAACAATGAGTCGATAGGTGGCGCAAAGTACAAATGGCTGGAATGAATCTGAGAGACAACAAAGGGTGCTCGGAAATGTCAATGTAGCAAATGACAGTATATATTGTAAGTTTTAGTTGGAACAATGATTTTCTGCTGCTATATTTTACTACCCCTATGTATAGATTTGTATGGATGCTAATGGAACACACAATAAAATTATTTGAAAGGTTATTATATCATTGATTTGTTGTAGGAGATACAATTGTCCAATAAGTATATATTTGTACAAATCATCGACAACAAAAAAAATAAGAAAAATATATGTTGATATATTGTGAGCTACATTTTTTTAATTTTGTTAGTGAGATTTACTTTACATGCAATCATAATATCTCTCAAAACATTATATGCAAACTTTTTCAATGCAAGATTTGAAATTAGGGATTGTTGTATGAATGTAATCAATGTTTAAACAAATCTTTGATATTATATCAAACATAAAGTGTAGAACATTAATTATTTTATTCTATTCTAACCATAACCACGAAATATAGGCCATAAATCAACTAACATTGGTTTGAATAGCGATTGAGACAGAGAAACCCAAAAAATCGTAGCCACAAAACCCATGCAAAATGGTAGCCAGATAACGCAACCATAAACAAAACAATATTTCTCCTAACAAACAATATAGTCTTTTCTCAACAACACCCTAAGGAAAATTGAAACAATATAGCCTTTTGACTAGAAGCTTATCGAAAATGAGACAATGTAGCCTGAGCTAGTCAATAACAATCGCCAAAATCTGCATAACATCAACAATTCTATTCTGTTGCAAACATACCCACAAAACGGAAGCCATAAAGAGAGACCTAGAGGAAATTAATAGCAACAAACCCATACAAAAATATACTCTTTTCTCAACACAGCCTTATCAAAAATTGAAACTATATAGCCTTTTCAACAACACCTTTTCAAAAATGGAAGGATATAACTTAAGCAAGAGAACAATAATCAACAATTCCCAATGGAATCTAATATAAAGTGTATAAGATTAACTATTTTATTTTGTTGTAACCATAATCTGAAACATATGAATTTTGTCTAAATCTTATGTCAGAAACATAAAGATTTGTACATAAAAAATATAAAATACAACACAACAAAATGAGGCCTGCTCTCTACCCTACCATATTGGGTCATGGAACCTCGTGGACTCTCGTCAAACCCCCAAGCAAGAATATACATTGTCCACCACTCTGATCAATGATGAAATGAATATTGTTTATTACAATCAATATAGAGTACATTAGGATCTAATTGTTTATTTGACCATTGTTACTGATTTTGCTATTGCTATCATTATTCTGAAAGGTTTTTTGTAACACATTAGTTCATCAAATTCTGCATTATGGCTGGATTAGGGTCTGCAAGAATAACAAAAAAGTGTGAATTTTAGTGTGGTGATTATGCAAAATAGAATGAACTGCATAACACTAACTATTTTATTCCATTACAGCCATCACCACAAAAAGCTAAAACTCACAGCTACAGTCCTATGCAAAACCTTTGCTACAAAGCCCAAACCATATACAACTTATGTGTATACAAAGTGTGAATTTTAGTGTAGTGATCATGTCTAATTCACAGACAATATGTAAATCAAGAGATATCAAAGTTCTATATTTTATAATACATAATTTACTTTGTACTTGGAATGGGAGGAATGAAGTAATTATAATTTAGTCATAGCTAGTGCATGTGGCAGAATGTACTATGAACACAAGAAAACAAGGCCCAATTTCTGCCCTACCATATTGTCTCATGGAGCATCATGTGCTCTGACCAAACCCCTGAGTAAGAAAATAAATTGTCCACCATTGTGATCAATGGTTAAATCAATGTTTAGGCCGTTGTTGACTTAATACAAGATCTAATGGCATCAAAAGGCACACAAAGGATGATTGTTTGGGTTGTGTCTAGTTGCAAACATGAAAGGATTATCTGAAGTTTAGTGTAATAAACACATACCATTGCTAGACAATAAATAAATCAGAAAATATCAAGACATGTACAATTAATAACAAATAAGATGCAATGTAGTTGTAGTAGAACACATTAAGTAAATAAAATCTAGGCATACCTTGTGCATGGAATGGATTGAAGTCTCAACACAAAAAAGGAGGCTTTCTCACCACCCTACCATATTGGGTCATGGAGCCTTATGGGCTCTCACCAAACCCCCGAGAAAAAATGTTAATTGTCTACAACTTTGATCAATGATGAAGGAAATGCTTTGGCACCTGAAAAAAATAATTCAATGGAAATCAACACTATACATTTTTAATAAATTGACATGGAGTTGTGAAATGAGAAATGCAAAAATAGATAGATAGGCTTACATAGTATATAGGTGGAATGTAGGTGAAGGCCATACAACATGCAAATGTGGAATTGTAAAGCTATTTAGCATTTTGGAGATTTGTACACCTTGCATATGAATAGAATGTAGCTGCAATCTAAAATAGTTTCAGTGGAATATACCTACACAAAATGGAAATGTGAACTTTGGTGGAGCGAACATGTTTTATTGGTAAGCAACATGTAAATTAGGAAATTTAAATGGATCTATAATTTATAAGTGAAATATATGTAATACCACAATTACATGTCACATATAAAAAATGATAAGGAAGTGAATTTAGAGATGGTGTAGATTCTATATGCATAGAGATGAAGAGGAAAGGAGAAGCAATTTGCTTACCATAAAGAAGAGAAACTTTTGATGACGATGGAAATCAATAGTATTTTTGGAGATGATCAACTTGTTTGATTTATAGTGCGCTCTAATTGTTGGTATGTATCCTACAGTATCTAGCAAAATACAAAGGAAAATCTACACATAATCACAAAAAACCTAGTTCAAGTGAGGAATTTAGTTGTACACAACAAATATAAAATGGAACAAAACAAAATGAGGCCTGCTCTCTAATATTGGGTGGCCACCACTTTGATGAATGGTGAAATCAATGTTCCTTATTAGACTTCATATACAGTCTATCAATCAAATAATTGCTTTTTTGAGGCTCTTGCCCATGCTAACAAATTTTCCCATGGATCATCATAGGTTGTTACACAAATATACCCATAATTTGTCTTCAAACATATGAAGGAATATTGATGTCGTGATTGTTCATAGTGGTGGACAATGTATCTTCCCTATGCAAAGGTATGTATCCATGTTATAGCAAATGAAAATACCATTGATACATACTAATACCTATGTCTACTTTATGGGTCATTCTTGGAATGATAAACTTTATTTTCAAGTGTTATATACAAGATGAATCATGCCTAGAAGAAATGGGAAAAGAATTATCACAACCAAAACTTTTGTAGAGTTTTTGTGACCATCGCCTCATGCAAAGAACACAAAGTAACATCTAACCAACTCCACATAAGTTAAGCAACACTTTTTCGAACTTGTATCTTATAATTAATTGTTGTATGTTTTCTATGTAATTCTCATGGTTCTAAGTAATAACTACTTTTAAAGCCTTGAAAACATAATGAGTTCCTATGCAAACCCCAAATGAAAGAATATTGCAAAGGGTTTTTTGATATACTCCCCTTGTCACTTACTTCAAACACATATCTCCCTACTAGCTTCTGTGCAAAAATATCCAAGAAAAAAATTATCACAAGTGACACTTTTCTTTTTCTTTTTTCAAGAATCACCCCATGCAAAAGACACAAAATAACCTCCAAGTATTTTTGGAGAAGCTATAGGAGGCTAGCTTGAGATTGGACCCTTTGGGAATATCACAAATGCTTGCTATGTTTCTCGATGTTTTAAACATATATGGGAAAATGTGATTTGACAGTGAATGTTGTGGATTATGGCCCCCCCTTTTCCTTGCCAAAAAAGAACTTGAAAATCCTAAGACTGAGGAAATTACTTTACAGAAGAACAGGTACCACATGTTTCACTTGAGAAAAGCAATTTAAATAAAATCATGATGCGGGTCTCGAAAAATAAAATTTCAATTATCAATTGAAACATAGGTACCCATTCTTTTGTTACATGTGACAACAACTCTCAACCAATAGAAAAAAGGCTACATGATAGAAAGCAGCAATAAATTTGTGTAGAAGTTTAATTATAGAGATTAAAAAAAGCAGGAAACTACCTTATGTAAAGAATAAACATAAGGAGTATATATGAATGTTCTCTGCATCTGAGCTTACAATCATACATATCTACACACAACAGTCAATACTAGTTATGAACTAGGAAGGAGGGGCATGAAATTATCTTTGCTACTTTCCCCGTCTGCATAACTGTTGATACCAATATCGTTTCATTTATGCCTTTCATTCTATAGTCATGATTGTAATTCCTTAGCTTTAGCTATATTGTTTCATTTACGGCCAACACACTTTTGTAATGCTTTTGCAACCATCACCCGATGCTAAAAACACAAAATAACCTCCAACCACCATCAAATAAATTCCATAGTTGATGATTGCACCCACACCTTCGCAGAAGCTTTCCCTCCTTACTGACAACTTTGTTGTGGAACAAAGGAAACCCAGAGAATGACACCCAATAGTGCACTATCAAAGATTGCACAAACATTCACTATGTTTTCAGAGGATTTTATAGGCAAGTGTTACTTACAACCATCACCACTACTATGTTGCAACCCATCACCACAAAATCAAGGCCATAAATAAAACAACATTGGTTGCAACAGTGGCCCAGATGGAAAAGCCCACAAAACACAAAAAAGATCTAGGTGTTATTACAACCAATAAACAAAGTCAGAAGTATATGTCACTTACAATTAATTTGACATACATACATATCTGGATACACAAAAAGGAAATTGATATGCAACTGAACAACTACATAATTTTTAATGGCAAGTTATTTCAAAGCATCAGAGTCCTATCTATGCATTGGATGAATGAAATTGATAAAGATTTAGGTAGAACAAAAAAATGTACACCAATATATATGGATGCAAATATATTTGCATTGGTGATTGTTGTTGAGCAACTTTAAAACTGGCAAGGCTGACAAAAATTCCATCCAAATTTCACACATATAGCCTATCGGGTAAAAGTTTTCATATAGAGGCAATTGTTGCAAAGCAATAAAGACTATTGCATTTATCATTTCCATATAGGGGTGATCATTGCATGGCAATAAAAACAAACTATAAAAACATTGTTTCATATATATGTTCCATACACGAGCAATGTGCACAATAATATTTAGAGTTCTAAAGTTACCAAAGCAATTGAATAGTTTATGTTACTTTCCATATGCAATTTTTCACTGTTGTCTGTAGCTTTATCTGCTATGAAAATTTTGTGCCACCATAGTGATGACTATTTCTACAAATGACATATATACATATGCACAACCAAAGTTGTCAATACATGTGAAAGAAATATAGATAAATTTAAATGCACATATATGTTTTTGTTGCTTGCGTAGAGGAAATAAGAATCACTTCGCACAGCTTTCCATGGAAATTATCTCATGTATGTGCTACATATATCAGTGATGGTTGCAATAATACCTTGCATTTAAAACTCACGAAAGTAATTGAGCAGTTTATGGTATTTTCAATAAGGCATTGTTCAGTGTTGGGTTGTGGATTGAGCTGCACAACATACATAACAAGCATTATAGCTTAGAACCGTATGACATCCATATCTAGCATGGCACTATCATTATAGATTGCAAAGTAGTAGCAAGAACATTCGAGAGGCATTAGATGCATACCCAAACATAGATACTTACATAGACAAATACATCATAGAAACATATATATCTACACAGAACTCTATCAAGATATTCTATGCACTAAGAACATTGGAAACAAGATGAGAAAAACATTCTATTTAAAACAACTTAAAGATACCTCTAAATATTGAATTGTGCATGCATATATGCATACATATCCATTACACACACATATATCTACACAAATTTGTAGCAAAAAGTTGTATGCACTGGGAAATTTGAATTGCATGCATGTATATTTATTTATATGCATACGTAAATGTACACATGCATACAACCATGTCCACAAGTATATATACAAAAAACTATAGATATTGATACATCTCTTAAAAAGGACAACTCTATATAAATAAACAACATAAAATAAAATAAAAAATATACACTTAAAATAGAACAAAATTATAAGCAACATGAATAATAGAAAAGAAAACAAGTGTATTATTTTTTATTAAACATTATAAGTTATACTTCATTGTCTTAATATATAACTAGTAAAATGAACAACAAAGAAATAGTAGTAGAAAGGAAAGGTCTTTTTTATGTAACAAGCATTGTGAGGAAAGAGAATGAAGTAAATGTCTAGTTAGCATGAACTATAATAAATATGCAAACTCACAATTAGGCATGGTTGTTTTGGTGTTCAAGGCAGTACGAAAACTATCTCTGGAGACTCTTGCATGACAGGGGAAATAGTAGAGAAATCTCACAGTAACAACTTGCACTCAGCTTCAAAGTTGACCCTTGCAACTTTCGTTATTATTGTTTTGAGTCTTGTTTCTAAATTATAAGTCTGATTTTTAATAAGAATAGTGAAAACAAATGAGGTGTAGGTGACAATATTGATAACAGACTTAATAGTCATTGTAGTGGTAGACTCATATTGCAACATGTACAGTTGTTTTGCTACCATTTGTAATAGGCTTGTTGCAACCTTGTCAAAAGCAGTTGCCCAAATTTTTCCTATGTGGTCTTCCATCTTTAGCTATAATAAATACCAAAAGTCACAGTCAGCTATTGTTGTCTAGAATTTAGGGCAGAACCATGTATTTTTCTCAATTTGTTCAGACTTTTTCTTGCATTCCTCACAATTCACCTGCAACAGACATGCATCATAACATAATGCATCAGTTTTTATATATTTTACTATTGCCTTGATAGTAGCTTGAAAAGTTTCTAGAAAGCCAAGGTAGTGATCCAATATATATGCAATATTGACTCTCTAGTTTCCTAAAGCAACCTTTTGAGGCACTATCTAGGGGGCTCAACAGTAGGTGGATCAATATGTCCTCGTTGGATCAAGGGTTGTGCTTTTGCTATGTCAGGATTTATATATAGAAGAGTCCCTACGGCTATGTTCACAACTTCTCCATTGAAGTACCCAACATGTGCATTTTTAATAGCAAGGATGAGAGTTGAACTAGGGGTGTAGAACCTCTCCAACTCATAACCCTTTTCTTCCAAATTTGAGCCCCACAAATTAGAATCAATTGAAAATGATGACAAATCATTAAGTTTAATAGTCCTCTGAATTGTTTGGGACTGATCCTTTCTTTGTATAGTCGATACCATTCCTACATGCACCATAGTGCCAATAACATCAATCAAAATATTATTAGTGCAATTTGTAATTTTATTTAATGGGATGAATTTAAATAATTTTTCTAGCACAAAGGCCTCATCATCACAACATTTTAAGATTGATTTTTGATCCAAGATGATTTCCATCTGGTTGTTTAACTTATTAAATTTCCTGTCGGCCTGTCTCATAGATCCCTTTGACATATAATAAGTACGACCCATCTCAACCCTATCATAATGCAATTATGCTATGTCATTAAAGCATGTAATTCATATTTTTATTCCCTCATTTTCAATAATATAAAAGTTGAATACTTGGCCCTCACACCCCTATCTGATGTCATGGTGCATATCCCTTTTTGTTGTTACCTGACCTTTTATTGTCCATTTGGTTTGGTAAACATTCAACCCTTTAACAGGTCTGATATTTGTAGGAGCATCATGTTGCCTTCGGGATGTATTAATTCCAAATGTTGAGGCTCATTTGGATGGGGAGGGCATGTCACAACCAACTATTTGTTCTTCTTGATCTCTAAAAAAATATCTAGGTTTTCCAATTAGTTGGCAATCTGACATTTTGACATCTAGGGACAGTATGAAAATCACCCTGGAATGAAATGAACATTAAATAATTTAAAAGATAGTCCCCACAAACAAGGAAGTAGAAAACTACAAGTACAAGTAAGGTATAACTATATCTAACCTTGATTCCCACAAATTTCTAAACAAATAGTCTATAAAGCACAAAATCAAACCTATTTTCAATGCCCCTATAAATAAAAGGTCATTGTATTTTGCAGGAAAATTTCCTATCTGCATATGGGTTCCATAAAAAAGGATGACTTTGTACCAGTCAACCGGGCTTTGATCACCTCCTAATTTTTAGAAAGACATTAGTTGGATGGGTGGAGATGGGACAACATCTACAACATCTATAGATCGTATTGCATGTGTTGTTAAGGCTGGATTCACATTTGTAGCCTACAAGGAAATTAAACTCAGCATAGTGGAAGCAATGAGATAAGTATGACTATGACTTAACTCTAAAAGAAAACAACAATATTGACACATTTGGAAACTGTGGTATTTTCCCTATTAACACATAAGTCACTCCCAAATGGCCAACAAATTGAAAGGGAAAGCAAAGACAAAGAGTTCAAATATAAATGAGTTAGAACATATATCATAACAATTGTTAATTCAAATGAAGCATATTCTCAGTTTGTTTGGTGCACTTGACAAAGTTTCAATATAATTGGCAGCAACAAAAAACTAAACAAGAAATAGACTTATAGGACTGGTGCTCAAGGATTGTTCGCCAGCGTTGGTAGAGCTAGACGCCACAGACATTGTTGGGGCTGCTCGTTTAAAAGCTGAGAGTTGCAATGCTGGTGGGTGACTACAAGATCTATGACTTCAAAACACAACATGGGCTCTCAATTTTTTTGCATAGTCATTAAGAATATAACAAGAAAGGATTAATAAAAATAAGGGCTTCAATGATTCAAATAATGCTTAACATACAATTTGTTATTCCAATTTTACTATTTCATTTAAAAAATCCCTCCTTTTTTTCCCTAGAGACATGAAGATTACAAAGGAAAAGAAATAATTAATAAAAAGGCTTCAATGTTGTATATAATAGTTAATATAAAGTATATCATCTGAAGTATGCTCTGTCAAGTTTCAGACAAATAACTATTTTGAGAAAATAATAAAAATTGGGAAGAGTATATATGTACATTGCTCACATCCACTTTAACATACATACAAATCTACACACATGGAAATTTAATATTGTCTCATTTATGGCTTTCATTTTGTGGAACGGTTGCAATATATTAAAATAGTCTATGTTGTTTTCCATAACACAATGCTAATTTTTGTTCTCTAGCTTTGGCTATATTCTCTCATTTCCAATGCATAATAAAATAGTTAATATTATGGAGTTTATATTGTTATCTAGAAGGAATTCTTGACTATCATAGCAACTAATTTCATTTCGACTATCCAGAGAAATCTAGATATAAGATATTAGATGTAGAAAACACAGTATTATAGAACATTAAAAAATAGATCCTATGATTACAAAGATGTCCCAACAAAATAATGTTAGGGATTAGTATATATCAATGTTCTTTGCATTCACTATCAGTTACATACATTCCCGCAAATAGGTGGAACACCTTGTGCATCGGTGCGATCAAATGTCTATACAATTTTCAACCAACCATTGTTGGTTGTCATTTTGTGGCTTTACCAGCTATCACAAGTACAAGCAAGGGGAGCAAGCTTGTATAAGCATACAACTTTGAGCATACCATGGAAAGCTATTGTGAAGGTAGCAACAGGTTTTTTTTGCATTTTTCTACATTGGACGATAGTTGGAAAAGCATTACAAAAGTGTTGGCAATGATAATTTATTGTGCATTTGTTGTAGACATGAAGAAATCAAGAAGCAAATAGAAAGAAAGCGGGAAGAGGTACACTTGAACCAAGGAGGAAGAGGAGGAATTTGGAAAAACCATCAACATTTATAGTTGTTCTTATATATACTTCTGGACATGGTTCTATGTATGTATATATCTACATATACATATATAGAAACATCTATGCATGCAATTCAATGTTCCTAGCGCACACATCTTCATAAAATTTTGTGTAGGAAAATGTGTTTGTAATAAATTTCTATGTGTCTAGACAAAAACTAAAGTATGGGTTTGATTGTTCTTATCCTCTATGCACATATGTATGTGTGAAAAACATGTAAGATGTAGATAAAATTCAGATAAAATTGTCCCCCTGTTTATTGCTTTGCTAGGATAGTTCTTATTTCTTTTGTTCTCAAGGGGAATTTTTGCAATAATAGGCTTCATATTAAGCATAATAAGAAGGATTGCTTCCCGCATTCAATTTTCTAAAAAGCTGTTGGAAGTTAGGAGAATAGCATAAATTGTTTTATGTCTTTAGCTCTCGCAACATCCTTCCATATTTGATTTGCAATCCAGTAGTGTATGGTATAGAATTTATGATGTTTTCCATAAGGCATTGTCGGCTATTGGTCTATAGATGTAGCTATATTTTTTTGTTTCCAATAAGATGCTATTGAGAAATAGAATTTACTAGGTTGCTATCGAAAGTAATATTTTTTTCATTTAAGGATTGAGTTTCTATCTTTGTATATGCATTTTCTATATGTATCTTTGAGGTTATGTGTAGAAGTTATGAATATTTGAGGTATTTATGTGCCCTTCACCTTTTTTTGTTTGGTAGCCAAATCTAATTTTGTTTGCTTGTTGTCACAACACCTTTTCAAAAATCAAATAGTAGAGCGTATTCAACAACATCCTATCTAGAAAGAAATAGTAGAGCCCAATCTAAACGACAACAATCATCAATGTCCTATGGAATAAATGTTGTTTGCATCTGCTATGACATACATACATTGTTGTTGTAATTAATTATTAATTACACATTTGCATAAGTTTACTTAGGCTTTATTTAATTCCTAAGTTATAGGTTTTATCCTTATCTTATCGAGCTATCTTGTTGCTCAAGATAAGATTAGGTTTAGGCATCTTTGCTTTTATAAAGAAAATTATCTCTTGTAATATTTTGTACTTCGAATATATCAATTTGCACATCTTTTGCAAATCTCTGCTTTTTTGTTTTTCTCTTTTTTGGAAGGTGATTTTTCTGGTTTGCAATTTGATCTTGGTTTCTAACATGGTATCAGAGCCTCAATTTGTAGCCCCTTCTCAGCCTTTTTGGAGGAACACAGTGCAGAGCTCGTTCGAGGTCCCTCGAGGGTTTCATTCCTTGAGGATCATTATGCAACATCTTGGATCAGATCAGGGTTTTCCATTGGATTCAAAGCCCTGGAAAAAGTCAGAAATGACTTTTATTTTATTTATTTTCATCACCGTTTGCCAGATTGGCGAGGGTTGTAAGCTCGGTGACTTTTCTGATAGATCCGGGGGTTGCTTGATTTTCATAGCACTTTGGGCCCAAACGGACCTCGTCGTTAGATTTGCAGTGCCCAAAAACCCCTATTTCCATATAAAATTTGTTTAGTTTGGGAAAAATAGTCCAGAGAGGCAAAAAAAATTACCTGAGGGTCGTATGGCCCCCAGGCACGCATTCTGATGTACAGATTTTGAAAAAAAATCAAAAAATCCACCATTATTTTGCATGGCCAGTTCGTTTTCCCACCGTCGCCACTCCTCCACTTGATGCCCACCGGCGGACCACCTACGAGCCACCGCCACCGGTGGCTCCCCCTTTCTGTACCGCCGCTCTAGGTTTCTAGCCCCCACAGGCTCCGCCAGGGACATATGGGCGACCGGATGCTCAGCCCAGAGCCCCCCGCCGGGCTTCCAGCCCCTCACCCCAGTCACATGGGTGACCAGCGGTTGCGCCCCTGGAGCTAGCCACCAGCCCCCTGGTCTGCCCAGGGGACCAGGGGCTGAACTTTTTCAGCCCCTGAGGGCTTATTGGAGCCATATTGGGCAGTTTTGGACCAGTTTCACCAAATTGGGCTTAACTTTGACATACGATGTCATTTTTTTGCAAACGAGATATCATCAAAAATCTGTTTATGATCTCTACCCAATAGTGTAGGTATAATTTTTTGGTTTTTCTTTTTTGATGCTTTTTTTGGCCTCAGAAGTCAAATGTTTCTGTTTTCACTCTAGGAAGCATATCTTTTGACTCGCTTATCCGTTTTTCACGATTTTCATGGTGTTGGAAAGATGGTTTTGGCCTCTATGCAGATCTGAGGTCATTTATAGAAAATGTGTATTTTATTTTTTGCATGCATTCTTTTTTGTTTTGTGTGCTAGATTTGCATTTTCAATTATGTTTATGTAGTTTTTCATTATCTCCTTATGCAATCATTGGGTATTGTAATAACAAATTGATATAAAGTTCCATTACGGGGGTTTCTTGCATCCATCTTTCATGTTGGTGACAACTTGCATGAGTTTGTTTGGTTTCCTGTTGTCTCCTTCTAGCTTCTTTCTTGCTTAGCTGGACACATTGTTGGTTTGATTTGGTTCACACTTCACATTGGGATTTTACAGTTCTTGATCTGCATTGGTTCAGATCTTTCTCATTTGAAGGCCATGTTTTTATGGTGAATGTTCCAGAATCTTGATGGTACTCGTCGTATGGGCAGTTTTAGTTTCAGTTTGACATCGGCTTCGAGAGACACAACTTCCAGATTTTTCATCATTATGGGTCCTTTCATTATTTCATCTACTATTGTTCATAGATCCCAGGGTTGATTCAGTATGTGAGTTTCCAATGTTCCTTGGCATCGGGTCTGTTGTTGCATTTATGATTCTGATATGGTTTTTTGCAAACAGAAGTATCTTTCCTTGCTTGCCGGATTTGGGGTTCTAGTGTTACTTCATCAGAGTTCTTCCAGTGCTTCTTCATAGTAGTTCATCTCACTAAAGGGGGATTTTTCCCACTAGGTTTTCTCTCTCTTTACATTTGTACATGAGTACCTGATCAGGCCTTGTTGCCAGGACTCATCTTTGCATAATAATTTTGCTTCTCCCTAAGTTGCACTTATGGGGGGGTGTTGGTGTAATTAATTATTAATTACACATTTGTATAAGTTTACTTAGGCTTTATTTAATTCCTAAGTTATAGGTTTTATCCTTATCTTATTGAGCTATCTTGTTGCTCAAGATAAGATTAGGTTTAGGCATCTTTGCTTTTATAAATCAAATTATCTCTTGTAATATTTTGTACTTCGAATATATCAATTTGCACATCATTTGCAAATCTCTACTTTTTCATTTTTCTCTTTTGTGGAAGGTGATTTTTCTAGTTTGCAATCAGATCTTGGTTTCTAACATACATATCTCTCCATAGGGTTTAAAATTTTTTGATCACTCCTATTGATTGTGCCATTACCTAGGTTATTGTACTAGTTCTGGAAAGTAGGGATAGCTTCATTTGAAGCAAGTGGGTAGAGGTGTGGGGTGAGTTGCATATTGGGAAAACCATTTCTTGAATATTGTGAGGAAAATTCATGTTATTTTCCATAGGCCTTTGTTAATTATTGTTGTCTAGTCAACATTATATTGTTTCATTTGTGTTCTTTGTGCAACCACGATGGCTGGAAGGCACCATTATTTTTTTTCTGCATTGGATTGCTATTATAAATTCTTGTCTTTTGCGGGCTTTTCCATCTATGCCTTTTTTTAAAGCATCATAGTCTCATGAGTAGTTAATGCTATTTTCCATAGGTCATTGTTCATTGTAGCTCTCTAGGTTAGGGTATATTATTCCATTTATCAATTCGGTATAACCGCAATGGTCACAAGGCAATACTGTTTGTTTTTTTGCATTGAATTGTTATCTAGTGAATTTTTGTGTCTTGTGTGCTTTCTCATTTGGGCAACTGTTGAAATCAATATAGTTTGGAAAAAAATCTATGTTATCTCCAATAGGCCATTGTTGATTCTTATTGTTTAGCTTAGGAAATATTGTTTCACTTATAGTTTCCATGTAGCTGAAGTGGGTGGGAGACAATATTCTTTGTTTTGGTGTTGCATTGTTACTATGAACTATAGATTCTCATTGTTGTGTTGTTTCTATCTAATGGGAATGGTTGTAAGTAATGTCTACCATTAAAATCCTCAGAAAACATAGAAAATGTCTGCAATTTTCAACAAGGCATTGTTGGGTTTGGCTGTATGGCTTAACCTTCTATCAGAGATGTGAGTGAGGAGGAGAAATGACTGTGAAAATAGAACTCCAATTATCTATTGTGGAATTTCTATGAAGATGGCCACAACCTATTATGTGCTTTTTAGCACCACGCAATAATTGCATTCCCTCACTACATTTGTAGCAATATACTATGCATATATATGTAAACACAAAAATTAGATATGGAAATGTAATGATATACAGCTTGTGTCAATTTCCATAGAGCATTGTTTCTTGAAATGTTGTGTGAGTGGTTGCAAGGGTAACACTGATGAACAATGGCGTGTACAAATTTGGGTGCATGCCATAGAAGATACAAACAACAATGACACTAACTGAAACATTTTTGGAATTGTAAACCATATGTCCATTGCTATATCAAACATTGATGCCACCATCTTTGTAGAAATTCTTCCTTGAGTAACTTCTAAGAGCTTTTCAATACATTGTACATAGGAAAATTGATTCTTCTTATGCTTGCTATAAACCCGAGTAAGTATGAATGTTCTCTACATCTAATTTTATATACATACATATATGTACACAAGAAAAGTATAACAAATCACTACATCACATGGGAACACCTGAAAAAAAATAAAAATCACAGCAACAAACCCATCCAAAACCATGGGTGTGTTGTTCTTTGATTTTGAAATAAAAAGTGTTTGGAACGTCAATAGAGAATTCCAGCGAAATAGCATGGCCATTAATTGTTGCATGGACAAGAACACTTGCTCTTAAAGCCCTTAGAAAACACAATGAATTTCTACACAAATTTTGATAAGGCATTGCTAGGAAATCAAACAATACAGCCTGCCACAAGCATATATACATTTAAAAACTACATTGTTTCATTTATGGCTTCTGTTTTGCACCAATGGTTGAAAAATAGTTAACATCATGCTTTTTTTGTGATTTTTTTGATCTATTTTTCTATTGAAACAAATATTGATTCATTTATGGTTCGCATTTTGTGGTGAAGGGGTGAGCCCACAAAGCTAGTTTACAATTTCTAGGAGATTCTAATTTTTGCTGAAATGACATACTTTTAGAAAATATAATGATTTAATCCTTTAAAAGTTTCATTTAAATCATTCCAATTGAAGAGGGTTTGATCAAACTACCTTAGATCAAACCCCCTTGGATAGAACCACGCTAGTTTTAAACCATACCTATAACAGAGTCTCCTTTACGCCTATCAAAATGCTAATAAGAAACAACGTTTGATTTAACTTTTGGGGGATAAAATGAATTCATTTAAAATTTATTTTTTGTAAATATGTAGTCCTTATTATAAGCTTCCCAAAATGTATAATTTTAAATAAATTTACTTTTATTATTATATGGGTATGTGGAGGATCATCATGGAAAAACCAGGCCCCTAAGTGGCAAAAAAATTAGAAAAAACAGAGTTAGACAACTTGACATAAAAATTTGAATAAGTTATCTATATCATTTCAAAAATATTTAAGAATAGAATCTATAGAAAATTGAATGTAGTTTCTAAACTACTAAGTTTTTTTTTTAAATCTATTTGGTGAAATTTTTAAATTTCAATGGAGTAGTACTTAAATTTCAGCGAAAAAATAAGTAGGTGTTTGTCTGATCACACTAACCACAATAAAATGAAAATATTTTTATAAGATTTTAGATGTAATTAGAGGACTCATGTCCTGATGTGATGCATATTTTTTTATTTTTTCTAGTAAATAATTAATTATGAATTTTTTATTACAAATTTTAAAAAATATAAAAGCTCGTATGTTTGACCACCTTAACTTGGTCAACACTTTATAAAATTCAATTTTTTTTTAAATCCTATTGTATGCAAAGTATATAATGTGACACCTGTTTTAGATTCAAAAAATCTGATACTGTTTGAAAGCTATAGATGTTTTTCAATCAGCCTATCAATCAAGACTTTAGTTGTAATTCAAATAGAAAATGAATAATAATAATTTATTAAATTCAATGTAACGAATAATTTATATTGGTGGAAAGTTGAGAATCTGCTTTGAAACCCCTTTTTGTTTCATCAATTTTGGGTAAAAAAAAAAGTCTTTAACCACATGGGCCATCATATCAGTTATATATTGCCATATTTTGGCCCATCATGATTTTGCACATACCCATATTTATTTTTTATTTCTTGTGAATGTAGGTTTTTTTGCTGAAAATCAAACTCTCTGTTCTACACATGTGGAAAAATAGAAGATTGTAAATTTTTTTTTTGAAAAATATGAGTGCACCAGATATTGAAGTCCTTGATCCAACAAAAAAATAAATTGAATTTTGATACATATAAAGAAAGTTACGCGTTATACAGTCACGTTATGTCTGATTTGTAATTGGTTTGTATTTGAAACTTGATTAAAGAAAAAATGTTCAATAAAAAACTATCTAACCAACTAGAAGGACTAGATATCAGAGTTACAAATATAAATTCGAAAGAATTAGAATTTTATCCTTCATGGAAAAATTTATGTGTTATACGGTGAGCGTAACTTTTTAAAAATGTTGTTTTCTGAAGAATAATAGTTTTCGAGGAAGATGGAAAAAGAAGTGCAATCTGATTCCAAAAATTTTGAAAAAAATATATTTAGAATCTATAAACAAAATGGCACAAAACTCTAGTTTGTATCATCTTCAAATTCCTCTTGGTTTAGTTGCTATAGGTGTTCAAAAGTGAAGATTTAGTTAAGAAAAATTATTTCACTGTCCAGTTTGGCCAAAAATTGTAAACCACTGTTGTGGGATCACCTGAAGGCTTTGAATCAGTTTGTTATTGCAAGCTTTTTGTGTTTCGTGGGTGTTCCATCTCGGTCACTATTGGAAGTAATATTTTTTTGGCCATGGTTGCAATACAATGAAATACTTAATGTTATACAAGTTGCATTGTTTTATGTAAGGCAGTGTTGATTATCATTCTTTTCCTTAGGGTATATTGTTTCCTTTTTTGGTAAGGTTTGATTGGGAAAAGACTATATAGTTTATTCAAAGGGTATGTGTAGGATCATCATGGAAAAAATAGGCCCTTAAGTGGCAAAAAATTTAGAAAAATAAGAGTTAAGCAACTTGACGTAAAAATTTGAATAATTTATCTATATTATTTAAAAAATATTTAAGAACAGAATATGCAGCAAATTGAATGTAGTTTCTAAAGTAATAGGTTTATTTTTAAAAAAATCTATTTGGTGAAAAATTGAAATTTCAATGCAGTAGTACTTAAATTTCAGGGGAAAAATAAGTAGGTGTCTATATGACCATCCTAACCACAATAAAATGATAATATTTTAGATATAAGTAGAGGACTCATGTCCCAATGTTATGCATATTTTTTTTTGTAATTTTTTTCAAGTAAATAATTAATTATGAATTTTTTATTACAACTTTTTTAAAATATAAAAACTTGTATGTCTAACCACCTTAACTTGGTCAAAACTTCATGATTTTATTTTTTTAATCCTATAGTATGTGAAGCATAGAATTTGATGCATGTTTTAGATTCAAAAAATGTGATACCGTGTGAAAGTTATAGATGTTTTTCAATCAACCTATCAATCAAGACTTTAGTCGTAATTCAAATAGAAAATGAATAATAATTATTTATTACATTCAAAGTAAAGCATAATTTATATTGGTGAAAATTTGAGAATATCCTTTAAAAACCCTTTTTGTTTCATCAATTTTGGGTAAAAAAAAACTCGCCAGCCACATACCCTACAAATACCCACGATATCGCCACTTTTTGGCCCATCATGATCCTGCACATACCTCAAACCATTATTGTTTGATTTATGATTCAGGTTTTGCAACGTTGGTTTTGCATGGGTTTGTTATTGTGTTTTCCAGTGTTGTCTAGGATTCACCATATGGCTAACAGTTGATACCAATATTGTTTCATTTATGGCTTTCATTTTGTGGTGATGGCCGCATTGCAATAAAATAGTGAATGCTATGCAGTTGATATTGTTTTGCGCAATGCACTATTCACTATTGTTGTCTACACTAGGCTATATTGTGTCACTTTTGGCCTCCATTTAGTGTGGCCAGGAAAGGAAGGTGGTAGATTGTTTTTTTATTTTTAAATTAAAAGCATTTTATGCATCAATAAAGAAGGCCATTGAGATGGCATCAACATCAATTGTTGTATGGTTTTTGTGTAGTGGAAATGGCTATAAGAAATAGCTACCTTTTCAAGCATTCAAGAACATAGCAAATGCCAATGCAATTTTTGAAAGGGAATTTTCCTATGGCTATATTGGTTTGATTCTGAAAGGGTCCTGTTGGAGAAAATGCTATATTGTTTCAATTTTGATAAGGCATTGTTGGGTGTCATTCTCTAGGTTTAGCTTGTTGTTCAAGATAGTTGTCAGCAAGGAGGGAAAGCTTCTCTAAAGGTGCAAGTACAATGATCTACTGTGGAATTTTTGTCAATGTGGCTAGAGGTTATTTTGTGTTTTGTTGGATAGGCCAGTGGTTCCAAAGCATCACAAAAGTGTCAGTTGTGATAATTGTTTGCCGCTGTATTTGCAAGCAGTGGAGAAAGAAGCAAGCAGAGAGAAAGAAGGAAGCAATAGGTGAATTTGGAGTAGATGGGAAGAGGTGTGGGAAGCGGTATATATGGGGAAAAACTCTTACTTGAGTCTTTCAAAAACACTTCATGTTACTTTCCAAAGGGAACTGTTGATTCTTGTACTATAGCTTGGCCTATATTGTTTGGTCTATGGTATTTGGCTACCCGTGATGGGTGGGAGGGAATATTTCTTGTTTGTATGTTGGTTTGTTACTAAGAGCTTGTGTATTTTTTGTGGGTTTTATAGTATGTCTCTCATTTGTCTATGGTACACTACAATCAGGAATGCATATATATGTATTGCATGCATTAAATACACCTTCTTAGTTATTATTTCTTTGAGCCTCAAAAGGAGTTGTTAGAATGATACACTATATAGTAAGTTTCATAAGAAAGATTGATTTGACCATTGAACAAAGTGGCAAACAATGCATGTTCTTGCTCAGGGGTTTGGTGAGATCCCATCATGCTCAATGACCCAATATGATAGGGCTGACAACAAGCCAAATTTTGTTCTGTTTGACTTTATATTTCCTATCTGCAGGTTTGTGTGTTGCTAGCATTAGATACACAGTATTTTATTGTTTGAAGACCACCTATTTATATATCTGTATAATAGAGACTTCTATATAGGTGGTTAGAGGCTATTTTGTGTTTTTTGCAGGGGACAATTCTTGCAAAATCAAAAGGAAAGTGTTACCTATGATAATTTTTTGCCATTCCTTTTTTGCAAAAAAGCTAGCGGTTAGCATGGGTTTGTCAATGTGATTATTTTGTAGGCTTCTTTCTGTGGCCTCCATTTTTTGGCTACATTTTCAATGGAATAAAATTATTAACATAATCCAATTTTCTTATGTGGCTTGTTGCTTGGTAGTTTCGGTTACTTTTATCCATTGGTTTGTCACTCAATTTTTTTGTTCTTTGTGCAATCAACAATGCGTATATATGTGCACCTAAGTTGATATATATATATATATATATATATATATATATATATATATTTGTGTTTGTTTGTATGCATATATATAGATATAATTATATAAATGTATTCACCAACACCCTATCAAAAATTGAAACAATATAACCTCTTCAGAACCACCTTATAAAAAATAGTAGAATATAGCCTAACCTAGAGATCAATAATCAATAGTGAGTAATGAAATCAAATATCCACTGTATAACATGAACTATTTCATTCCAATGCAACCATAACCACCAAATAGAAGCCATAAATCCAAAAATATTGGTTTAAACAATGAACAAATAGAAAATTCCTAGATATGCATCCAATGAATGATGGTGGATTGTATTTTTATGTGGCTATGCAAAATTATATTCAAACAACATTTATATCCACATTGGCACCTATATCAAGTATAATAAGAAACAAGACTCATGTTTCATCTCACACTTTATATACAGAGTGCCAATCTAACAAATCCTTATTAAGGCCTAGACAAATAAGAAGCATCTCTAAACACACAAGAAAACAACTAAGAATGCCATATCAAGAAAAACATGAACTGATTTATTATTTTGCAACCATTGGCATCACACACAAACCATAAGTCATAATTTCTTTAAGGCCACAAAAGATCAATCAACAATGCCCTATGCAAAATAGCATAAAGTTTTTTATTACTTCAACAAGTATTAAATATTGCACCTTTGAGCCATCCTACTTTCCAATAATTGAATACTAGACATATTATTATAAGAAAAATTTGAAAGATCATCTTCATTGAACCTTAACGTCTTTATTTCGAGATTCCACAACTAAATCTTTGACTCTGAGCACCTTGTTATGGTAATTAAGAATGATATAAACCATGAATGGAATTCATTTCAATAAGAATAATTGAAATAATAAAATAAATAATTTATTCAATCCAACAGAAGAAAAAACAACAATGCCCTATGGAAAATAGCACAAAGTTTTTTACT
The DNA here is from genome assembly GCA_007258455.2 of Sequoia sempervirens. Taxonomy (NCBI): domain Eukaryota; kingdom Viridiplantae; phylum Streptophyta; class Pinopsida; order Cupressales; family Cupressaceae; genus Sequoia; species Sequoia sempervirens. Next base: position 26,831,870 of record VDFB02086081.1, read on the forward strand.
ACTTCAACAAGTATTAAATAAAAAATCAACAAAAGAAGAATGTGAAATATCAACCAACAAGAAAAAAAATATCCACCTTTTAATCATTCTATTTTCCAATAATTGAATTCTAAACATATTATTATAAGTAAAACTACCAAAATAATCTTCATTGAACCTTAAGGTCTTTATTGTGGAATTCCATGACTAAATCTTTGACTCTCAGCAGCTTGTTATGCCAATTAATGATCATATGAACTATGGATTGAATTCATTTCAATAAGAGTTATGTATTAAACAAAACATTATCTAGAAAGGAAAACAAAGCATTCATATGGTTATGCTGCAATTACACTGATACATTTTGATCAATTTTTTGACGACGGCCCATCGGAATTTTGATGTTTGTTCGTCGTTGTTATTGCGTCATAATTTCGACAGCATTTGAAATGTCAAAATTCCGGCCCGACATCTGAGCCGTCGAAATTCTGATGGGCCTTCGTCAAAAAATTCCTATGAGCACATTTCCTCTCCTCTAAAACAGCCATGAGGGACTCGAATGAGGACCCGAAAGAGTTTCCTTTGGGGGATGGCAAGCAAGAACCTTTGTTTTGTGAACCCTTTGTAATAATGTACTTGATACTATAAGTTTCCATTGGTGTAGGTCCACCCTTTTGTTTGAACTGGTTGATAGTATGAATAACTAGTATGTGTGATAAACTCTCTTTCATAGTCATAGATTCAAGTTCTGTGGTTGTCAGGTAAATGATTAACTTTATTTTATAATAGGTAGTGAGAGCAAGGGAAATGAATTATAATATACTTTTAATGTGGAGATATATTATTTTTATACTAACAATAATACTATGGTATAGGTTGTAGTTTATTAGTAAATAGAATGATTTATTTGTTAAGGGGAGACAAGTAGGAAAGAATTAAATTAAAAAAAATAAAAATTGTTCTTACCCTGATAATTAATTGGTCAGGTAAATGAGTTAATTATATTGTCCCTTGTTACTAACAATATCATAATGGTATCACTATAAAGCAGTCCCAATTATGTAAGTAACATGGCTGAGACCTGCATGAGATATAGTGACTAGTTATGTGAATGTCTTGAGTAGCCTAAAACACAAGTGTTGAGACTTCAACAACATGGGAGTATGCCTCTCGTATTAGAGAGAATCTTATTTGTATTTTTTCACTGGCTTCTATGAGTAAGACGAATTCTAGGGGGGATGTAATACCCCTCATGTTGTTGTTGGGACTTGATACTTTCTATGGCTTTGCTTGACACATTGAGACTTTGATATTAATTGTTTGTCAGTTGGATCAGTTGACTAGATAGTTTAGACTACTTGATGACTATGCTACTTTAATTGATGACATGGATATTATGATATGAAATTATGGTTACTTATGATTTGGTAATGTTATATATGGATGTAGTAATATATTGTGATGCAGTAGACTAGTAATTATTTCATGTGGATATGTTGTGTTTGGTATAGTGTAATAATGTTACTTTATATTTGTTGTCATAGTTGTTATTATTGTTTTCGTGACGGGATAGTGTAGCATAACTCGTTCGTGAGTGCCTTGCTACGTTGTGATTCCTTCTCATGATGAGATGTATTTGATTATATATATGTTGTACACAACCTTGTTTGTATGCAAGAATTGTAGGAACAAAGTCTCGATTCCACCTACTTTGGCAGGACAGGGTGAGCATTAAATTATCCCAACGGGAATGATGTTGAAATAGAGATGACAAGGAAGTCACCCCATCGCAAGTTTGTCAACCCATCATGTGTCTAGTGGTACTGTGCACCTTTGACCTTGGTTATTTATGTATTATATGATAGTTTCCTTTTGTGATTGTTTTTGTGTTATTTATTTAAAGTTGGTGTCGCTTTACTTTGGGTGAGTAATAGTATGATGTAGTTCAAATAATTAAATAATTAAAAAATAAATGTTAGTAATAATTGTTGGAATAGTTTTATTAAAATTTGAAAGTATTAAATTAAAAGTTATGTAGTTTATTAAAGATAAATATATTGATAGTGTAAATAATATTATTTAAAATTTTCATTTAGATAATTTAATGAAACTAGAAAGTTGAGGATAATTAATGGAATAAAATATTTAAATGAGTTAAAATGTATCAACTCTAAGTGGAAATTAGAAAAATAGTTTTAATTAAAACTAAATATTTTAGTTCGAATAGAAAAATCAAGAGAAGAAAAAAGAGGACCAATGAATGTTTAGATTTTTGGTTGAAAGCTGGTGAAGAAATAGAAAATTTCTTTTCATTATGATTTTTGAGTTTTTGATAATAGAAGAGGATATCTTTTTATTTATTAAAAAAAAGAAGAAGAGGTAGGCAAGGGAAATTTTCACAAAAGCTTTAAAAAAATATATACTTGTCAATAAAAACCTTCTGCATCTTTCATTCTCTTAGGAAAAAGGTATTTGGGTTGAAATAGAGGATTAGTCTAGAGAAAATTAGATCAAAGAAACTAGTGGAGAAGTTCTATAGAAGGAAAGGGAATTTTTCGAAAAGGCTGGTGGGAATCAAAAGAAAGCTTTGTCAACTTCTCGGCAAGTGCAAAACTCCAAGTTCCCATAATGATCTTTCACTACTTGTTAAATCTTAAATGGAAAATATGTTGTTTTGTAAAAGAAAAATCATTTGGGGGTTTTAGAATAAATGTGTTCATATCAATTTACTGGGTAACAAATAAATGAAAGAATTTTATTTTTGTTTGGAGCTTTTAGAAATATTCTATATGTTTGTAAATTTTTTTATGACAAAATTTTATTTCCTCTTTGAAATAAAAGGATATACATATTCATGTATATATATTATATATATACATAAATATATTTATCCATTTCTATAGAAAGTGCTTGGCAATATATATATATATATATATATATATATATATATATATATATATATATATATATATATATATATATATATATATATATATTTATGTATGTGAGTGTATAGTGTAAATAATATTATTTAAAATTTTCATTTAGATAATTTAATGAAAATAGAAAGTTGAGGATAATTAATGGAATAAAATATTTAAATGAGTTAAAATGTATCAACAATAAGTGGAAATTAGAAAAATAGTTTTAATTAAAACTAAATATTTCAGTTCAAATAGAAAAATCAAGAGAAGAAAAAAGAGGACCAATGAATGTTTAGATTTTTGGTTGAAAGCTAGTGAAGAAATAGAAAATTTCTTTTCATTATGATTTTTGAGTTTTCGATAATAGAAGAGGATATCTTTTTATTTGTTAAAAGAAAAAGAAGAGGTAGGCAAGGGAAATTTTCACAGAAGCTTTAAAAAAATATATACTTGTCAATAAAAACCTTCTGCATCTTTCATTCTCTTAGGAAAAAGGTTTTTGGGTTGAAATAGAAGATTAGTCTAGAGAAAATTAGATCAAAGAAACTAGTGGAGAAGTTCTATAGAAGGAAAGGGAATTTTTTGAAAAGGCTGGTGGGAATCAAAAGAAAGCTTTGTCAACTTCTCGGCAAGTGCAGGACTCCAGGTTCCCTTATTGATCTTTCACTACTTGTTAAATCTTAAATGGCAAATATGTTGTTTTGTAAAAGAAAAATCATGTGGGGGTTTTAGAATAAATGTGTTCATATCAATTTACTAGGTAACAAATAAATGAAAGATTTTTATTTTTGTTTGGAGCTTTTAGAAATATTCTATATGTTTGTATTTTTTTTTATGACAAAATTTTATTTCCTCTTTGAAATAAAAGGATATACATATTCATGTATATATATTATATATACATAAATATATTTATCAATTTCTATAAAAAGTGCTTGGCAATATATATGTATATACTTATGTATGTGAGTGTATATACATACATACATATATATATATATATATATATATATATATATATATATATATATAAACTAATAAGTTTATTTTTTTTCCATGGTGCTTTACTTGTGTTGGTGTTGGAATTTATTTTTATTGAATGAATTGATGTTGAGGGGGGAAAGTTGGGCCGTACCCTCCCCTCTCCCCCTTTTGGCAGCGTTGGGTTGACCATAGCAGTCCATAGACTATTGTGGGCAACAGCCGTATGGGTTGTTGTGCACAATCCACCACATATGGCGGGTGGTTAATAATTTTTTATTTATTTATAATATATATATATATATATATTTATATATATATATGGGTACAATTAAATATCCAAAAAAATCAATTAGTATAGAATTATTTAATGAATAAAAATAATATATATATGTTTTATTTATATATATATATGTAATTATATGTATATATATATATATATATATGGGTAAGTGCACCAAGATGGTTCCCAAAAAAGGGGCTTAAGTGGCCACTTTTTTTAGAATCAGGAAATACTAACCTTGGACATGAAATTGAGGATAGTTACACTCAAAATTTTGAGATGGAAAAAAAACAAATGCTCGAAGTGCTACGAGTCTATTTTCTAAACTACTAATTTATTTTGAAAATGGTTGATATTAAGGGGATCAAAAGAGGGATGTACACAAATTGGTACTTTTTTTGTCAGAAAAACATAACATAGCAACTCTTGTATGACCTAAGCACAGTGAACTTTTTTTTAATATTTTTAAAATTGCTGGTCAAAGTTAGCTAATAGTCTCTAGTTGATTCTGAATTTTTCTGATAATTTTTAATACTTTTACCTAATTTTCTAAGTGGGAACTTCTGAAAAGTAGAATTTTGGCCATGCTCCCCCTAAAATTTTTTGAAGGTAATTGATTTTATTTTATTTTTTATTTTTTTAAATTGTAGAATAGAGTCTAGTTTCTAAAAATGTAATTTATTTTAAATTTTGATGAACGGTTAATTTATAACGAAAACAAAACCAAACACTACTTTTTGAAAAAAAAGAGACATACAAACAAAATAAATTATGGATGAAAGGCTTAACATTGTTAAAAAGTGAAAAAAATTACATCGTTGGATAGCTAAGAGAGAACCTAACATTACCCATGTGTTTGATTTTATCGATATTGAACCAGATGCAATCCTGATGGTGAGCATGAACCTGATTATGTGAAAAAATTGTAGAATTTGCAAAAGCACGTCTCTAGTCATTTGGAATGCCCTCCAACCCTTTGGGTTAGTATTCCAAGGCAAATACCAATGCTAAGACTCAAGGATTCCCAAAGAAAAATATAGCGCGCTCGCATTATTTCCTAGTTTTGACATTTTGCTTATCTGGGATACATGCCAAGCAAGAAATAACGTGCTCACGTTATGTCCTCATTAATGTTATGTCTTTGCTAATGTTAATGTATGTATATATCCTTGTATGTATGTATGCCTATATGTATTAGTGCATGTATATTGTATGAATGTAGGATTTTATGTACATATGTATTATGCTTGTATGTATTTATGTATG
>VDFB02086081.1:26837402-27091243 GCA_007258455.2 Sequoia sempervirens
GTTTGCATATTTGGCCATAGTTCATGCTAACTAGACCATTTACTTCATTCTCTTTCCTCACAATGCTTGTTACTAAAAAGACCTTTCCTTTCCACCACTACTATTTCTTTGTTGTTCATTTTACTAGTTATATATTCAGACAGTGAGTATAACTTATAATGTTTAATAAAAGAAATAAATACACTTGTTTTCTTTTCTATTATTCATGTTGCTTATAATTTTGTTCTATTTTAAGTGTATATTTTTTATTTTATTTTATGTTGTTTATTTATATAGAGTTGTCCTTTTTAAGAGATGTATCAGTATCTACATTTGTTCATATATATACTTGTGGACATGGTTGTATGCATGTGTACATTTATGTATGCATATAAATAAATATGCATGCATGCAATTCAAATTTCCCAATGCATACAACTTTCTGCTATAGATGTGTGTAGATATATATGTGTGTAATAGATATCTATGCGTATATGCATGCACAATTCAATATTTAGAGGTATCTTTAACTTGTTTTAAATAGAATGTTGTTCTTATCTTGTTTTCAATGTTCTTAGTGCATAGAATATCTTGACCGATGTTCTGTGTAGATATATATGTGTCTATGATGTCTTTGTCTATGTAAGTATCTATGTCTGGGTATGCATCTAGTGCTTCTTGAATGTTCTTGCTACTACTTTGCGATCTCTAATGATAGTGCCATGCTGGATATGGATGACATATGGTTCTTAGCTATAATGTTTGTTATGTATGTTGTGCAGCTCAATCCACAACCCAACACTGAACAATGCCTTATTGAAAATACCATAAACTGCTCAATTACTTTGGTGAGTTTTAAATGCAAGGTATTATTTCAACCACTGCCAATATATGCAGCACATACATGAGATAATTTCCATGGAAATTTGTGTGAAGTGATGCTTTTTTCCTATGTGCAAGCAACATAAACATATATGTGCATTTAAATTTATCTATATTTCTTTCACATGTATTGACAACTTTGGTTGTGCATATGTATATATGTCATTTGTAGAAACAGTCATCACTATGGTGGCACACAATTTTTATAGCAGCTAAAGCTATAGATAGCAGTAAACAATTCCCTATGGAAAGTAACATAAAATGTTCAATTGCTTTGGTAACTTTAGAACTCTAAAAATTATTGTGCCTATTGCCTGTCTATGGAACGCATATATGAAACAATGTTGTTATTGGTCTGTTTTTATTTCTATGCAATGATCACCCCTATATGGAAACAATAAATGGAATAGTCTTTATTTCTTTGTAACAATTTCCTCTATATGGAAACTTTTACCTAATAGGCTATATGTGTGAACTTTGGATGGAATTTTTGTTAGCCTTACCGGTTTTAAAGCTGCTCAACAAAAATCACTAATGGAGATATATTTTCATCTGCATCTACATCCATATATATTGGTGTACATTTTTGTTTTCCACCTACATCTTTATCAATTTCATTCATCCAATGCATAGATAGGAATCTGGTGCTTCAAAATAACTTGCCATTAAAAAGTATGTAGTTGTTCCATTGCATATCATTTTCCTTTCTGTGTATGCAGATATGTATGTATGTCAAATTAATTGTAAGTGACATACACTTCCTCCATTGTTTACTAGTTGTAATAACACCTATCATTTTTGTGTTTTGTGGGATTTTCCATTTGGGGCACTATTGCAACCAATGTTGTTTTATTTATGGCCTCAGTTTTGTGGTGATGGGTTGCAACACAATAGTCGTGATGGTTGTAAGTAACACTTGCCTATAAAATCCTTTGAAAACATTGTGAATGTTTGCGCAATCTTTGATAGTGCACTATTGGGTGTCATTCTCTGGGTTTCCCTTGTTCCACAGCAAAGTTGTTAGTAAGGAAGGAAAGCTTCTGTGAAGGTGCAAGTGCAATCATCAGCTGTGGCATTTATGTGATGGTGGTTGGAGGTTATTTTGTGTTCTTAGCATCAGGTGATGGTTGCAAAAGCATTAAAAAAGTGTGTTGGCCATAAATGAAACAATATAGCTTAAGCTAAGGAATTACAATCATGACTAGAGAATGAAAGGCATAGATAAAACAATATTGGTATCATCAGTTATGCAGATGGGGAAAGCAACAAAGATAATTTCATGCCCATCTTTCCTAGTTCATAACTAGTATTCACCATTGTGTGTAGATATGTATGATTGTAAGCTCAGATGCAGAGAAAATCCATATATACTCCTTATGTTTATTCTTTACAGAAGCTAGTTGCTTGCTTTTTCTTTTTATCTCTATAATTAAACTTCTACACAAAAATTTATTGTTGCTTTCTATCATGTAGCCTTTTTTCTATTGGGTGAGAGTTGTCGTCACATGTAAGAAAAGAATGGGTACCTATGTTTCAATTGATAATTGAAATTTTGTTGTTCGAGACCCACATCATGAGTTTATTTAAATTGATTTTCTCAAGTGAAACATGCAGTACCTGTTCTTCTGTAAAGTAATTTACTCAGTCTTAGGATTTTCAAGTTCTTTTTTGGCAAGGAAAAGGGGGGGCATAATCCACAACATGTACTGTCAAATCACATTTTCCCAGATATACATTTAAAACATCGAGAAACATAGCGAGCGTTTGTGAAATTCCCAAAGGGTCCAAGCTCAAGCTAGCCTCCTACAACTTCTCCAAAAATACTTGGAGTTTATTTTGTGTCTTTTGCATGGGGTGATTCTTGCAAAAGTATAAGAAAAGTGTCACCTATGATAAATTTTTTCTTGGCTATTTTGAACAGAAGCTAGCAGGGAGATATGTGCTTGAACTGTAAGTGACAAGGGGAGTATATCAAAAAATGCTTTGCAATATTCTTTCATTTGGCGTTTGCGTAGGAATTCGTTATGTTTTCCAAGGCTTTAAAATTAGTTATTACTTAGAACCATGATAATTACACAGAAAGAATACAACAATTAATTGTAACATACAAGTTCAAACAAGTGTTGCTTAGCTTCTGTGGAGTTGGTTAGATGTTACTTTGCGTTCTTTGCATGAGGCAATGGTTACAAAAACTCTACAAAAGTTTTAGTTGTGATAATTCTTTTCCCATTTCTTCTAAGCATGATTCATCTTGTATATAACAGTTGAAAATAAAATTTATCATTCCAAGAATGTCCCATAAAGTAGACATAGGGATTAGTATGTATCAATGGTATTTGCATCTTCTATGACATGCATACATACCTTTGCATAGGGAAGATACATTTTCCACCATTATGAACATTCACGACATCAATATTCCTTCATATGTTTGAAGACAACTTATGGGTATATTTGTGTAACAGCCTATGATGCTCCATGGGAAAATTTGTTAGCATGGGCAAGAGCCTCAAAAAAGGAATTATTTGATTGATAGACTGTATATGAAGTCTAATAAGGAACATTGATTTCACCATTCATCAGAGTGGTGGCCACCCAATATTAGAGAGCAGAGCTCATTTTGTTCTGTTCAATTTTGTATTTGCTATGTGTACAACTAAATTCCTCACTTGAACTAGGTTTTTTCTGATTACGTGTAGATTTTCCTTTGTATTTTTCTAGATACTGTAGGATGCATACCAACAATTAGATTGCACTATAAATCAAACAAGTTGATTGTCTCCAACAATACTATTCATTGCCATCGTCATCAAAAGTTTCTCTTATTTATGGTAAGTGAATTGCTTCTCCTCTCCTCTTCATCTCTATGCATATAGAATCTACACCATCTCTAAATTCACTTCCTTATCATTTTTTATATGTGACATGTAATTGTGGTATTACATATATTTCACTTATAAATTATAGATCCGTTTAAATTTCTTAATTTACATATTGCTTACCAATAAAACCTGTTCGCTCCACCAAAGTTCACATTTCCATTATGTGTAGGTATATTCCACTAAAACTATTTTAGATTGCAGATACATTCTATTCATATCCAAGGTGTACAGATCTCCAAAATTCTAAATAGCTTTACAATTCCACATTTGCATGTTGTATGGCCTTCACCTACATTCCACCTATATACAATGTAAGCCTATATATCTATTTTTCCATTTCTCATTTCACAACTCCATGTCAATTTATTAAAAATGTATAGTGTTGATTTCCACTAAACATATTTTTTCACGTGCCAAAGCATTGCCTTCACCATTGATCAAAGTGGTGGACAATTAACATTTTTGCTCGGGGGTTTGGTGAGAGCCCATGAGGTTCCATGACCCAATATGGTAGGGTGGAGAGCAAGTCTCCTTTTTTGTGTCGAGACTTCAATCCATTATGTGCACAAGGTATGCCTAGATTTTATTTACTTATTGTGTTCTACTACAACTACATTGCATCTTCTTTGTTATTAATTGTGCAAGTCTTTATATTTTCTTATTTATTTATTGTCTACCAATGGTATGTGTTTATTACACTAAACTTTAGATAACCCTTTCATGTTTGTAGCTAGACACAACCCAAACAATCATCCTTCATGGGCCTTCAGATGCCATTAGATCTTGTATTAAGTCAGCAATGGCGTAAACATTGCTTTAACCATTGATCACAGTGGTGGACAATTTATTTTTTTGCTCAGGGGTTTGGTGAGAGTGCATGATGCTCCATGAGCCAATATGGTAGGGTGGAAATTGTGCCTTGTTTTCGTGTGTTCACACTACATTATGCCACATGCACTAGGTATGGCTAAATTATAATTACTTCATTCCTCCCATTCCAAGTACAAAGTAAATTATGTATTATAAAATATAGAACTTTGATATCTCCTGATTTACATATTGTCTATGAATTAGACATGATCACTACACTAAAATTCACACTTTGTATACACATAAGTTGTATATGGTTTGGGCTTTGTAGCAAAGGTTTTGCATAGGACTGTAGCTATGAGTTTTAGCTTTCTGTGGCGATGGTTGCAATGGAATAAAATAGTTAATGTTATGCAGTTCATTCTATTTTGCATAATCACCACACTAAACTTCACACTTTTTCATTATTCTTGTAGACCATAATCCAACCACAATGCAAAATTTGATGAACTAATGTGTTACAAAAAACCTTTCAGAATAATGATAGCGACAACAAAATCAGTAACAATGGTGAAATAAACAATTAGATCCTAATGTACTCTATATTGATTGTAATAAGCAATATTCATTTCATCATTGATCAGAGTGGTGGGAAATGTATATTCTTGCTTGGGGGTTTGGCGAGAGTCCATGAGGCTCCATGACCCAATATGGTAGGGTAGAGAGCAGGCCTCATTTTGTTGTGTTTTATTTTATATTTTTTGTGTACAAATCTTTATGTTTCTGACATAAGATTCAGAAAAAATTCATATGTTTCAAGTTATGGTTACAATGGAATAAAATAATTAATCTTATACACTTTATATTAGATTCCATTGGGCATTGTTGATTGTTGTTATCTTTCTTAAGTTATATCCCTCTATTTTTGAAAAGGTGTTGTTGAAAAGGCTATATTGTTTCAATTTTTGATAAGGCTATGTTAAGAAAAGAGTATATTTTTGTATGGGTTTGTTGTTGTCAATTTCCTCTGGGTCTCTCTTTATGGCTTCCGTTTTGTGGGTATGTTTGCAACATAAAAGAAATGTTGATGTTATGCAGATTTTGGCGATTGTTATTGACTAGCTTGGGCTACATTGTCTCATTTTCGATAAGCTTCTATTCAAAAGGCTAGATTGTTTTCATTTTCTATAGGGTGATGTTGAGAAAAGACTATATTGTTTGTTAAAATAAATATTGTTTTGTTTATGGTTGCGTTATCTGGCTACCATTTTGCATGGGTTTTGAGGTTACGATTTTTTGGGTTTCTCTGTCTCGATCGCTATTCAAAGAAATGTTAGTTGATTTATGGCCTCCATTTCGTGGTTATGGTTAGAATAGAGTAAAATAGTTAATGTCTACACTTTATGTTTGATATAATATCAAAGATTTTCTTAGACATTGATTACATTCATACAACAATCCCTAATTTCAAATCTTGCATTGAAAAAGTTTGCATATAATGTTTTGAGAGATATTCTGATCGCATGTAAAGTCAATCTCACTAAGAAAATTAAAAAAATGTAGCTCACAATATATCAACATATCCTTTTCTTGTTTTTTTGTTGTCCATGATTTGTGCAAATATATACTTATTGGACAATTGTATCTCCTACAACAAATCAATGATATAATAACCTTTAAAAAAAAATCATTGTTCCAACTAAAACTTACAATATATACTGTCATTTGCTAAGTTGACATTTCCAAGCACCCTTTGCTGTCTCTCAGATTCATTCCAGCCATTTGTACTTTGCGCCGCCTATCAGCTCATCATTGCATGTCACTACATACAACTGCGAGTATGATACAAGACTCTGATTATAGGAATGGTAAAAGAATTGTTCCCGAATTATTGAATAATCACAAAATTTACAAGGAGTTGGAGAAGGTAAGCACCGACATGGATAAATTGGTTGGCAAAAGGGACTTGGATTTAATTTCTATCCGACTTTTTAAATCAGCAGAGACGAAGGTTATTTCGTATGCAATGTCCTTGGAGCTAGATCCATCAAGCTACTCAATTCCACGTGGTTTCACTTCCTATTGACTGTACTGGACGATGGACCAGTCCCAAATTGAAGAAATCTTAGAGAAGCAAATCAACCACATCAGTTCGCGGAAGCCCATGTGGGCAAGGATTTTTACATGGTTTCTTATCATTTAGACGATGTTTTTTCTTCCATTCGATTTAATCCTCCTCGTCTAAGGTGGACAATAGCGACGATCCTGCCATTTCATTATGTTGTCACATCCCACAACAACGCAGGTTACTTCCACGGTGGACAACTGTGAAAATAAATAATTACCTTAATTAGATAGGTGCCAAGGACGGAGAGGGCAGGTATGGGTGCCCTGGCACACGTTATGGAAATACATCATTTCATAAAAGGGACTCGACAAGAGACTGTGAATGCTCATCAAAACAATAGGACACAGAAATTTCGTCAGAGAGTGGTGTGCAGGCGAGATCCACCAATTTTCTTCATCATAGAGATGGCCTTCAAGGCGTGTTTAGATAAAGGGAGGGAAGCCATTGACTTGAGAAGTGGGTATTGACACTTGCGTTTCCTGTCCATCAAACGGTCATTATGAGATACACTGTAGGAGTTGGTACGTGTATTTATTCTTTTCGTCTTACAGAAATTGTGACAGGCTTATCATTTATCCCACGCTTTTGTCCCCGCCGACGGCCCGATAATGGATTCATGTTTCTCATGTTAGACGGGTCCGATACTAGAAATATTATACCCTTCGTCCCTCAGAAACTTTAGTGGGAGAACAGAATACATGATATTTTGAATTGTAATGAAGAGTGGATGCAAAACAATTTGCTCTCTCTGCTACCATATACATGTTTTTGGGTATACTCTTTCATTCTTTATGCTATAAAAATAATTGTTGGAACTGGCATAGACAACTTGTGAAACTTGGGCATACAAACGGAACTTCAAGCATTCTCCCATTATTCCAACATTTATGATTAATCTTATTAATTTTTTAAAGCTAACGAAAAAGCTCAGGAATTTAGCAAATATTGTATTTGATCATTCTATAAATTACTCTGAAATACAGAGCAATAAGGTTTCCTTTTTGACACAGAGTTAAATTTATTTTCGAACTGTCATTTGAATGCACTATCGAGATTCGAACAACACACAAAATTCAATTGAGAAGAATTTATGCAAAATCTCAACCTTGAATGGTTTTAGATTGTCATTAACTCTTTCTACTGAGCTTACATTATGCGAAACTTTTATTATATAATGAATTTACAGTTGAGGTGGGTTTTCGGAAGCAACACTTCTACTCATATACATGATATGTCAACCCTTGTTCTTATATTTGTTGGATTCATTTACTTTATTTGAAGTGGATTCCAATTTTGTAATAAAATTGATTGGATATCTTATCTAGGAATTCAAGAAATCTTGTGATGGAATTTATCCATTTTTAATCTTTGATTAATTTGAGTTATTCTGTCCTTGTGATCTCTCTCATAATAAAATTCATGAACTAAGAAATGTTCATTCCATTAGTCGAGTTTAACTTGTGAAGGCTATTTTCTATGTTTGAAGACTCTACATCTATATTGTTGTAGTATCTTGTTGGCTTCTAAATGCATGATGCTCGATTTTAAAAGATAAATTTGAGTTTGTGGTCATCTTATGAGAAATTAAATGATTATACAGGGTTGATTAACAAATTTTTACTGTTAAATGAAATTATTTATTATTGATCATTGAGATCGCATTAAGTCATGAAGGCTAAGTTCAAGTACTATCTAGCCAATGATCTAGACGATTATAAAAATATTTTGTTACACTTTAAGGAAAACAAAATCAAAAGGTTAATAATGTTATCATTATTACAAAGTGTGGATCTTCACATGATGATCTAATTGATATATTTGTTTCCACTATCTTGTGAATGAATTCGGAACTATTAATGCTAAAAGAAAAAATATAATTGTTCTCATGAGTACTATGATGTGTTAGATAGTCATTATGTGACCTTGTTGATACATGTTGTGTTCCCAATTCAAAAGACTTTTATAACATAATATGATTATGATATGATATTATTGAATTATATTATAGTAGGGCATCTTTCTAGAACCCTTTGAGGCTTTGTGCAATCATTACACTAAGGAGATATTTCTATTATTATTATCTGATGTTTGGAAAAGATTGTACTTATTTTATGTTGATGATGTTATGAATATTTTATCTAGCAATGTTAGTCATTGCTAGCATGAATTTAGGTGTTAATCAAGTTGATTTTTTCAAAAAATATTTATAAACTAGGAGTTAGTGTTAGCTGAGTTAAATGTATATACATATTCAACCTTGTATCTTATTAGTTCCAACATGAGTTGATACATAATTATCATATATGTTGACATAAATAAATATAATATTTCATATCTAGTAGTAATCTTGATGATCCTATAGTGAAATAGTGATTCCTCCTATTTATTATAATAGCCATAATATCTCTATGTAGCTAAACAAAATATGAGAATTTAAGTTAGCCCATATATCAATGAGATGAACCTCAATAATATTCTAGAAAAACTAACAAAATTATGAATACTAGTGGTGTGAGATTTAATTTTAAATCTTGGTGTTCTCTAAATTAGTTGGCTTCGTATTACTACTATTAGGCAATCTTAATTGATGGGTATCACTTAACAAAATCTTATTCAAATATGGAATAGTAGTCGATGAATCTCTATGAGATAGGGATTTTTCTTAGATTAGGTATTTATAAATGGTTGGTTGTTACACTAATTCTTTTATTTATTTTAATGGTTTTCCTTCTATTTCACTTCTATGAGAAAAACATTTGTGAGAAGGTATAAAAGCTTGGGCATGGGAACCTATGTGTATGTTGAGAGATTATTATGTGGAGAAATACATGGGAATTTAATACCATTTTGAATGGGTATGTAGGAAATCCTTTTAAAAGTGATGCCCCTCTAAACCAAGTCCATGAGGGAGGGCTTTGGAGAATTGATTGAGCATTTAAGTGTTCCTAATCATGGTAAACCTTCCTGAATATGCTTCAACTATAGTTTTAATTATTTAATGCATTGTTATGAACAAACCCTTCTAGTTTATATGCCATAACTATTTAGGTTTGAGCCAATGAAAGATAATCCATCATCATTAAGCTTACCTACTATGAGGTTTTATGTACTTGGCTCTTTGAAATCTACTCCGATCTTGGACAAACTTTTAAATTCATTGTAATCATAATTTGTCTTTATGGGAATATATGAAAATAACTTCTAACTTGAGAGAATAAAAAATAATTATAGCTTATATGTTAAACTTTGTGATGTTTTGATTGGTTTAGTGATATCTATAAAAGGTAAAAGTAGCTTGTATGAACTAGAGAGGGTTGTTCTTTTATGAAATAATCACATGATAAACTTACCCATGACATGGTTAAAAATGAGCTATAGAAACCAACTAACTTACATTTAGTGATGATGCACAATTAAACCATTTAGAATTTATGGTTGTGAATAGTCCTTATTGAGCATGTATTCTCTACTACTTTAAATATACACCCATGTCTATTTTGAGTCTAGGATGGATTTCCTATGATTTCCTTCACCAAATAAGAAAAAAATAGTAGAAAGTATTACCAAATATGGTATGTGGTGGATAATGGCATCTTAAACATTATCATTGGTATTATAGAAAAATGTTAAATACATAGAATTAAGATATTATATAATATTACTATGCAATTTAGTTTTTGTCTATTTATATACCATATTTTGAAATAGAAATTAAAACAATTGGACTAAATTAATTAACTTATGAGGTATTTATCTATGTATATGTATTTAAATAGTGTCCAACTCATGTTGGATCAATATGTTACTTGAGTGTCAATAATTTGACCTTAGTGTTCATAGGACCTAATGTATAGGTTCATTGATCTCTTGTGTAGCATATATCTAGGTCAACTTAACTATTATTTTTGGCTCCTTATAATATGTGGAATATGTGAATATAGATATAAGATGATCACATGTTGGAACTTATTTCCATATATGTATAAATAGCTAAATTTTTCCAATAGCTTGGAGATTAAGGATGCGAGGAGTTATCTATGAAATGATATAGGTGTGATCTACATAGTTGTCACTAGTACCATGTAGGTGAAGGAATCTAGGGATAAAAACAATATCCTAGGTTCTATCCATGATATGATAGGTATTAGACAAGCTTCACTATTACCATGCAATTGAAAGTTCCATGAGCTACATTTTACCAGATTGGAATATCTTTTAGTAGTGCAATGGAGGTGATAAAATTCAATATCCAGTGATATGAAAGGTTTAATCGGCTATAAATATCTTATTAATGAACTTTTTTTGTGTTTTTTACACTTTCACCTTATCTATTTATAATTGTAAGTATTATGATATTTTTTCCATTATCATAGATAGTGTAAAGAATTGGAGAAAAGGCTGGGACCTACGGTGTAGTATGTGTTAGTGTGAACATGGTAATTTATCTAACTAATACATTTCCTAGCTATTATTCACTTAGGTTGTTTTCACACCTTATCACTTAAATTTACGTAGGATTCATATAGGATACTTATCAATTTATGTCTATGTAGCACCAATTTTTGTAGGTAGGTACTCTCTTGCACTTTGAAGGTTTTGAACCTAAAAGGAGAAAGGTAACCCACAAAAACTTGGTGATACACTCAAGAATAATGCTAATATGATTGAATTATGTCTAAATAGAATGATATAAATGTAAATAATGGATAAAAGGGATTGATTATTGAAGCAAAACTATTGAAATGCAAGATGTCTAAAAACACATTGTGATATGCAAAAACACCTAGAAAGATGAATAGAAACAAAATATGAAAGAAACATTAAAATCATACACCTAGAAATGTGTTGAGGATAGGAATTAGGATTGGAAATAGTGTTGATCCTAAGAATTCAACTTACTAAGACACTTCTGCCATTCTAGGAGACCTAGTCCCATATCGAGAAAACTACACTAGAGCTCGTTTCATACAAATGGGTATCTAGAACTATAGAAAACTCCAAAAAATAGGTATAGTGGGACTAAGTCAACATTTTTTATGACTTAGTCCACTTCTAAATTTTTGAAAACCCAAAATTAGATATGAAAGCCCTTAGTCTACACCTCAATTCTTGATAGGTGTCTGATTCCGAAACTCTGATTTTTGACACTATAAGTGACTTTTGGTGGATATTTTGACCTAGGAAATAAGGAAATGTATTCAAAATCATTGTAACTTAATTTTTAATGATCTCCAAGTCTTCAAGATACTTAAATTTGCAAACACATAATGAAAGAGAAAGAAATGTTGAATGTTAGGGCATGGGGGTTTGTCTTGATAATTGATCTTGAATTTCTACAGCAATAGATGGAGATTTTTCCCTTGAATGCCTTAGAAAGCTATCTTGGTGACTTAGAAAGCTAAAACCCTCGCTTACTTGACTTGAGAGAGATGATGAATGATGAATGGAATGATTAGGTTTTAGAAGCTTGTTTTTATAGGAAACCCTCCTAATTTTACTATTAATTTGATCCCCAAGGCCAAAATGAAGGAAAAATAAACTTAAATTCCAATTTTTCCTACCTGAACCTAGAAAATAACCCAAATGGGACTAAGTCACTAGGCTAGGTGAATTAGTACCACCTATATAGGACTAATTCGCCTAGATGGGTGACTTGGACCCACAAGGGTTATTTTTCTAGCTGGATTGTCAGGGAATGAAGAATTTCAATTTTATATGATGATTTTATCAAGTCTTTGATCAAATTAAGCCTTGGGATACACAATATGGGGCCATAGGGGCCTATTAATGATGATGTAAAGGGTAGTTTGGACTTGGGACACAAACTTCAATGTGAAAGTGTGATTAAATGCACTTAATAACATTAAAATGAGGTCCACATAGCCTAGAATGGCACAACATCCAATCTGAATGTGTAAAACACATTACAACACTATATTAGTGTTACATTTAATTCATAAGCCTTCTAGATTAATGTTAGAATGCCTTTAAATACATTTTGCAACATTGAATTATTGAAAGATAGGTCCATTAAATCTATAGAGGCGTGAAAGTCTTTTACAACACTTTACAACACCTTCAAAATGTATTTTATTTAGTTTGCAAGGGTCCAAGACCTAGTGTGGATGTGCAAAACACCCCACAACACTAAATCAAGGCCTCATTAATTCCAATTTGTCATCAATTATTCCCATATCAATCAAGAAATATATTTTTTTGGTGACACATTAAGCCCCCACTTTAGTGAGAGGATGAACTTGCTTCAAACTCACACTAAAGTAAATAGTCAAGAGGAGTCCAATCGTACCAATTTGAATGACAAAGAATGAGAAAGATCAAGGAATCGGTCAAGCCCCCAAGATACAAGATCCTAAGTGATGCCAACATAAGCACAAGAGGACACACAAAAGGTGAATGATTTGCAACAAGATAAGAAACATGATCATATAATGGGAAGAAATAGAAGAAAGAGAAAAGTGAAAATAAAAAAGGGTGGATCAAGCTTCGACCATCTTTCCAACATGTCTTGGATCAGATCTAGGCTGGTTTTCCAAAAATGCATACTCACTCTAAGGCAACATAACTGTTGGTTGTCCACCAGGTGAGAAGTCCTAAGAGGTGAGACACATACAACCTATATGTGCTCACACACATGTGAGTGGCTATGGGGAAATTCATGCCTTATATTAGGCTTCCTTCTCAATCATACCAAAGTTATACCTCCTGATGATGTTTAGAAGGTTCCACACAAAAATGATCTTCAAACTCTATGAGGCAAATAAAGCTTCATATGCTTCAAACTCATAGACATTGTAAATAGAAAAAATAGTGTAAAGAATGTTTGAAGGGATTTTTCTTAGTTCATGCAAGGTCTCATCTTAAGAAACATTGTGCTATTGTTTCCAAGAGATGAAAGGTGCAAATGGTCTCATCTTGTTTCCAAGAGAGGACAAGTGCAAAAGTTTCATCTTGGGCAACATTGTACCTAATGTTTTGAATAGAATAAATTGCAAGAAAAAGAAAATCACACAATGAAATGTGAGTGTCAATGCATTCCCTCACTTTAATGTGGTTTCTAACACCATTGCTGTGAGAAATCACTTTAAAGTAGAAGAATAAATGAGAGCATATTTAGAAATCGCTATGCCAAGTCATGTGTTTCCAATCAGCTATGTCATGAATAAGTTAGTATGTCACATGCAATCCAACTTAAGGCATGTCGTCCATATCCCAAGCTTGCTCTTTATGTTCAGGAAAGGTTAACGACTATCCAAAAGAGGCAATGATAGCTGAGATACGGGGATAAGACTACCTAACCCCTTGCCCCCACTTAGTGCAGGACAAGGGTGAGCTGAAAGGATTGATGAGATGCATGGTGTAGACACTGAAATTTGGTCTAAGCTTGCAACTTCAATTTCTTCATAATTTGTATTGTCATAGTCATGATTAAATAATGTTAATTATTTAATTAATTCATATTATCTTTATTCAACTCCTGATTAATTAAATAAATGTTCTTTATTTAATTATGCCACTAATTAACTTTATACTCTTTCTTAAATTAAATAAATTCTTATTTAACTTATCTTAATCATATTTTTTACTATAATTAAATAAATACTATAATTATTTAATTATTCATTAATATTTTCTTCAGTTAATTAAATAAATATTATTTATTTAATTTAATCCTTAAATGTGGAATCTTGAATTAAATAATCATTTAATTCATAAAATCCCACTTTGGGATATATTCTTCTATGTTTAGATAATTGCTTAACTTATCTAATTATTCATTTCCACTTGACTCAAGATCTATTGAAATTAGTCAGTTATCTCCTGATTTAATGTTTGATTGTCTTTCACAAATAAACTCTCTATCATAATCAGTTAGTTATCTAGTTTTAACTCATAGGAATGTACACATTTATTAATTATATATCTTTATTTAATTAATTAATTTATGTGTGCATTCAAACATATTTTTTCTATTATTCTATCTTTATCTTTGTCATGCAAAAATTATTCTTCTAATTTTTCAATACTTTCAACTAGAGATTAAATCATTATTTAATCTTGATCTCGATTCTTAGGTTTTATCACTTATGTCAATACTAACACTTGTTTCAATGCATGCCAAATATTTTAATTTGAATCATTTTTCTATCTTTCAATCTTGGCCTCTCATTTGAATGAACAATTTTCTATAAATTGACCTGAATTTCATCATTTCAATTCCTCCCGAAATTGTATGACTTTTGGAGCACTTGTTTAATCTTTGATATTTTTCTATAATCACATTTATCAAAGCTATACTTGCACACATACTAAAAATTTGAGGGCAAAAATACCGTCACGTCAAAATGGAGAAGGAAAATTGAGGTCATTCATGGAAGGATGTAGATACTAGGTGAGATTGCTCTTTGTTTATGTTTATAATTTCCTTTATGTTTTGTTGTTTAGCTTTAGTTTACGATTCGAGTTTGATTGAATTGTTATTTATTTAATCTCATTTTTTTCCCCTAATGTTTCATTGGTGAACCTGATGTGAAGACATGTTCACAAATAGATGGACATTTTTATTCGATTTTTGTAGGTATTGTACAACCCAATGCACCTGACAAACTAAACGATGCAACTGATATTATGAAGCACATCTACTAAATACTACGACACATCTTACAAAATTTGATGAACCCATAGCTCTTCATGACACAATTGACCGGGAAAAATCCATGATGCATCTACTATTATGAGCAATGCATCTGACTGGTGAAATTTCTAGGTTCAATTTCTGATTTATAGTTTTTCATTTATGTTTTTATTTTAGCTAAATTTTGGGTTGTAGCATGTGTTTTGAGGAGTTAACATAGTGTTTGCAGGATGTAGCATAGAAGACAAGTATTTGAAACCTTTTTGCAGGACAATCGATGAAGATCAATTCAAAACTACTGATGAATTATTTTGCAAGATCTACGTCAAAGACTATTTTGAAATATACTATTTGGTAGGTTAGAAAATTATCATTTGAGTTTTAAAATTTACTACTTTCTACTATGTTTGGTGTGAAAGAAAGCTCTGTTATTACCCGATTCAATATATAGAAGTATCCTCTCCCCTTGCACATTCGTGTGATCTTGGGTGGAAGAGAAACTATTACTGACTCTAGAAATTGGGCTTGTCTTGGTGGGAAAAAGTACTCACCCCAAGATTACTAAAACCAACAATGAAGCTCTTTCATCGAGCTACTCCCAACCACAATATAAATGTAAACCTTAATGGAAAACCTAAAGTCGTAGGTGTAGATTTGTTATACAGATGAGATCGTTGTATCTTGCCTCATGCATAGCCACCTAAATGGGTGCCCGTACTACAAACTAATTGTTTTAGTAAGACAAAAAGCTTCTATTTGTTGGTGTAGCAGGTCAAACCAATGAAGCCATCTCACGTTCTTACGGTTCATAGTAGAGATGAGAAGTATGCCATGGGAGTTTCATGGGTACTATAGCTTAGCTGCCCCAGAGAAGTGAGTGTTGTGGAGGGGAGCTAGCAGGGTCAAGCTACTAGTCATCCACTTTGAATAAGCATAGCTGGGGTAAAAACCAAGTGAAAACTCAACAAGTATTGTCACTGCTCACCTTAGGATTGTACTTGTTTTTCTAGAAATACACATGTTCATTATCGTCAGAATAAAAATACATTGTCTTCTAATTATTTTTATTCGCCAAAACTTGATCACAAAACATAGTCAATCTACATTATAATTCACTGGAAAACCGCAATAGTTCATTAGAAAACTATAATTGTCAAAAATAGTCACAACTTTTCACTAGAGAAATACAACTATTACTTAGAGTCGCATCTATTAAGAAGTTTTTTGGATCCATCAGAAACTAAGTCTAATTTGCATGTCCTAGAATTTGAATCACATCTATTTAACCATGAGTCACATTTTCTAGAAAAACTCACATTTTCTTAGTAAAAAACCACATCTAACATCTTAGTAATTACCTCTATTACTGGAAAACCCATAGTTGATACCTTTTGTGATGCATTTGAATAGGTGAGCCACATCTGTAGTCTAGAATGACACATATGCCCCTATCACAAACCTGACTTACCTTTTTTTACCAATATAGAGTCATAGTGTTGAAAACCTTATCTGAGAAATCTTGAGTCGTAATTGATACCCTGAGTCAAATCTGCTTGATACAAAACCATATTTGTCTGATACCTAAGGCTAAATTTACCAATAGACTACATCTGAAAAATAAAACTACAACTGTTAAATTTTGTAACGTATCTGCCAATACTAGAAGACCAGAATTCACTATCACAGACTGAAAGAAAATAGTCAAACTAGTATCTGACTTATCCTTTTTCACTTATTCTTGGAAAAAAACCAAAAATTTTGTTTAAAATTTGAATGTTTACATCCTTTAGGAATCATTTAGTCATAGTGATAGGTACCTTTGTTGTAGATCTGACTTTCATCTTAGGGGTCTTTATTTCCTTTAGAGAGATCACCATTTATAGATTTTAAGATAGGAACCTTTCATACTTCAGATAAACCCTTGATTCAACAAACATTGTCATTAAACCTAGTCATCATATCTTTTGTCCTACACGTGATTCCTTCTAGCTCATTAGTCTAGTTTGGGAGCTCACCTTATCTTTTAGTCCTAATCCTACGAAGGTTCCTTGTCAAAACTAAACTGAAACCTCAGTTAAAATTTAGGTGATAGATAACCTCTTGTAGAATATTCCAAATTGATCACTTAGACCTTTGCATATTTAGACACTATCATCCTAGAAGACCGTCGTTTTAGACATACCATATTTGCAGAGAAAATGCCAAAAAAATAGCTACATACATTCATCCTTTATATTCACAAGATCCCAAAAACATAGATTAGATTCATAATCATCCATAGACTTACCTTTTCCATCACTTGCACTTTGAGCGTACATTACATGGTTGAAACAAGATAAAAAAATGAAAGAAAGAGAAAAGATGGTAGATCCAAATGAATTCATCATTCCGTTCTCGAACCCATTTTCAAGGACATCTTCATCAAGACCTCACAAAACTTTGTTAGACAAATTTGTTACTAGAGATACACAAGGAAGTATTGTAGTAGAAGACATAGATGTTGTTGCACAAGACCCTGAGTTTGCTTCCTTTGTCGATGACTATGTAGCAAATGATCCTCAATGGTACTTCGCAAAATTGCTACTAGAAGGTGTCAAACTACCTCTTGGTTTTAATATTCATACCCTACAAACTGCATCTACCTAGGGAACAAACACTACCACTACTATTGGTACTATACCTCAAGTGACTATCGCTATACAATCTAGAGGGCCTACACAAAGTGCCTCAATGATACACACATCTCCATTTGGTAGGCCTAGCTCAACATAGGGTCTAAATTTCACCATTGGGGCATCATCGTCCAATCCCTTTAGTCCTCTTGTTGGGAATAAAAGGTCTAAAACATCAGCCCTACATTAATGTAAATGTCACTAGCACCAGTCCACAGACAACAACTATACCAAGTTTCAATGCTGCTAGTACCACACCATAGATTGGAGTCTCACAGATAGGAGGTATACTCTCCTTTTAATATGGAAACCGGCCCATCACTTCATAAATTCTAAATCAAAATCCATTTTCATAGATTCCAAGACAAAATACATTTTCATAGATTATAAGTCAAAATCTATTTTCACAAACTCTAAATCAAAATTCATTTTCAAAAACCCTGAATCAAAATTTATTCTCAAAAATTTCAAATCAAAACCCATTCACTAACATTCTGAATCAAAATCCACTTTACATACTGGCATTTGACCAAAACCCATTGCAAAATGTTGGATTCCAAAAAATGTACATAGATCCAAATAATCCAGCTAACACATCGTTAACACAAGTTGAAATCTTGTAGACACAAATGCACACACTTCAAACAAAGATGGACAACATGATAGTGTCTAACAAGAAAACCTTTTCAGCAAAGGATTTATGCCCATTTCCCTTTGACAAATCATTGTACATGACACCTTTCCCTCATGGGTATGTTATACCAAACTTTCCTAAATACAATGGAAAGTGAAATCCAATCGAACACATAAGGGACTTTTCCACTATGTGCTTAGATGTCACCTACGACCCCACCTATCTTATGAAACTCTTTATGAGAAGTCTAATTGGAATTGCACTAGATTGGTTTTTAGGTCTTGACTATGGCATAAAATCATGGGGTTAATTAGCTGAGAAATTTATTGAACAATTCACCTTTAACATAGACCATGAGATTAACATAGAAACCTTGTGTCATACTACACAAGACAAAGGAGAAAATTTGATCACTTTATTCCAAAGATGGAGAACTATAGCCAACCGATGTCTTGTCAAGATACTTGAGAAACAAAAGGTCACTATCTTCCAAGAAAACCTCAACCCAAAATTGAGAAGTTACTTGAGGGTACATTATAGCACATCCTTTATAGAACTAGTGGAAAATGGGCTCATACTATAAATCACTCTCATTGAAAAGGAGAACTTAAGACACAAACACCCAACAAAAATCCAAATGTGTGTAGAATACCCCCAATGACAGAAACGATTTTTGGTCTTAGAATAAAAATGTTACCAACGATGGGGTAGTTGATGCTAAGACTTTACAAGCAATACCAATCATCACACTTAGAGGAAATAAACCCTCTACCAACACACTTAATGTTTTCAACCAAACCACCAACACTACCCAAAACACTCAATAGCCACAACAATAGTGAAGATTTTTGAAACACTAGTTCACTCCCCTTGGGGAACCCATAGAGTCAGTTTTCAAACAATTGTTGAAACACAATATTATAAAGCTTCAAGAGCTAAGACAATTCAATCTAAGAAATTTCAAACCATTTTGGTGGTATGACAATGCATTTTGTGACTTCCATCGAACTAAAGGACATAGCCTACAAAATTATCGACAACTAAAAAACATCATATAGGATTTTTTCGAGAACAAAACAATTGAATTTAGTGGAAAAAAAATAACATCGTCAAACACTAACCATAATGTCAAACATGATTATAATGGAGCAATCATAAACCACATCTGAGTTGCTAATGAGCATGTCAATACCATAACCATAAAGAAAAATACCAAGTGTGTTGTTAACACTCGACGAACCAAGATCACCATCCAAGGCCCTCCAACATAGCAAGTACCACAGACTTCCAAGTCACAGTATAACTTGATTAGTTGGGGAATACCCCAACCCAAATATCCATCTTGGAACTGTTGTGTATCTCACCTGAACATCGATCCATTATAGACAAGGCTTTACAAAGTGTGACTGTCCCATATTATCTTGATGTCATTCATTTTGAGGAAATGGTGGGCTACTTTACTAATAATCATCATGCCACCTTCTTTGAACAAGACTATGCAAATGAGAAGACAAATCATAATGACCCATTACACCTTGAAGTCCTTGCTCACAAAACCAGAGTTACGCGAGTCCTAATAGACAAAGTAGGGTTAAATATTTACACTTTTAAATCAGCTAAGAGACTAGGTTTCTCAGAAGCATGTGTAGACACCACCAAAAATATTGTCATTATGGCTTATGATGATGAGGAATGAAAATCAAAAGGGGTGGTAACACTTCCTATCAAAATTGGTCTTGTAGTTATGGAGAAAAAATTCCAAGTCTTGGATCTAACCCTTCCATACAACCTTTTGTGAGGCAGAGCATGTATACATGCCACCACATATCATCAATGACTCAAATTTCCCTACAATGGCACTGAAATAACAATAGAAGGTGAGCTAGATCCATTCCAATATTGCACCAGTCTATGAGAGATACCACAACTCCAAGTGCCAGTAAATTAGGAAGCCTCATCATCCAATTCATCCCAATATATTGATCCACCCACTCTTACCAAAACATCCATTTCACCATCACTGCCTTCCACTCCTAGGGTTGAGATCCAAGACAAGGGTGTGGGGAATATCACATGAATAAATATTATTGTGTTAGGCACCTTGTTCCTCCTAAATCATATGGTTTACCTATAGCAGATAGGAGACAGTCATTGGTTGCTATACACATCCCTCCCTCAACAACCTTTAAAAAATGGGGAGAATTAAGCAAAGAAGCCATAAATGCATAAGATGTGACTTTGTGGTTGTATAGTGAAAAGCATGAAGAACCTCCCTCACTTGCTCACATTCCTACAAATCAATATGGAAAAGGTTCCACAATCATGCAGAGCAAGGGATATAATGGACATAGTGGTTTAGGCTTACATCAAGATAGGAGGACTGAACCAATCATTGTTTTTAAGTGGCCAAAAGGCTTAGGGCTTGGGTTTCAACCAATTCAGATTGGCATTCCTAGTATCACATCACCTTTTCTTGAGGAAGTAAGTGCTTCTAAAAATATAGAAACATCTGATGAACTAGTTGACCAACCCTATTGTGACTCCCCAACTCTAACGAATATGAGTGGAATTCCCTATCCTCCACCTCTTCTATGGACCTTGATAATCTATTTGGAGAACTTGACTTAATGTTGAAATCTTTTCCAAATCCATTGAATTCCTATCCACCTAAGACTTTGACAAAAGAGGAATGGTTTAAACATTACTATTGGGAATCTCTTGATCCTACCTCTTGGGAATCTAACAAATCCATTTGAGCTATCCAAACCTTGGCATTAGGCCCACCTCAAAATCCACCTAGATCGAAGAAAAAGAGAAAAGAGGGTTTGGTAAGAATTTTTTGTGACTACATGAACAACTCAACTTTTACCTTGACCTCTTTGAAATTTGACAACTTTGATGATGAAATTGCTTTACTTTATCCCCAGCTCATTGATTGGTACCAATAAGACACACCCATCTTAGACATTTTTTAGAACAAAAAAGCAATTACTGAGTTCCTGGGATTATGAGAAGGCATACCTAGTGGTGATCAGAAGGCTAGATTTACCATTGACTTGGACAACAAGGCATATTTTGGGGAATCTATTTAATCCTCCAATCATAAAAATCAGAAAAATAATGACAAAACTAAAAATGATGAGTCTCTGGGTGAAAACCAAAAGTTGTCTTTAGATAATGAAAAAGAAAAAAATAAGGATGCATCTGAAAGTGAAAACATCTCTAAGGAACCTAAGGATGGAGGTTTGAACATTCTCCCTATTACATAGGAAAATTCACCCATGCTAGTTGAAGAATTAGTGGAAGTTAACATAGGCACAAAAGAGAATCCCCAAATGGTATATTTTGCAGCATCATTGGAAAAAGAAGAGTAGCCAAAATCTTACAACTTCTTTACACTGTAAAGATAGATTAGTTTTTCTTGGTCATATGCAGACATGCCTAGGCTGGATCTTGAACTTGTACTACATCATTTTCCTTCTCAACTAGGTATAAAACTAGTAAAATAGAAATTGAGGAAAATATACCCACAGATTGCTTTACAAGTCAAGGTTGAGCTAAAGAAATTGTTACACATTGGCTTCATTAGAACAATTGACTATGTCTATTGGATTTCTAATCTGGTACCAGTCACAAAACCAATAGGGGCATCTGCATCTACACAAATTTCAAAGATATATTATCCCTTATGGATGGATTTTTCAGGATATAATCAGATCAAAATTGCAACTAAAGACCAACCTAAAACAACCTTCACATGTCCTTGGGAAACATATTTCTAGAATATAATTCCCTTTGGACTAAAAAACACTATAGCAACATATCAACGAGTTATGACCACTATTTTTCATGACTTTATACACACTCTTATGGAGGATTATTTCGATGACCTTATTGCTAAATCGATGACAAAGGCTAATAATTTACATGTCTTAGACAAGATATTTCAAAGGATAGAAGAGTATAAAGTGAGACTCAATCCAAAGAAATGTGTGTTTGGAGTGAAATCAGGAAATTTTTTGGGGTATATCATTTATAGATGAGTCATTGAAGTGGATCCAAACAAGGTAAAATAAATCATAGACATGCCTCCACCAGCTAATCTCTGTCAACTAAGGACACTATAAGGGAGACTGCAATCCATTAGAAAATTCATATTGTAATTAGCAGATAAGACACATCCTTTTCAACATCCACTTATAAAAGGAGTACCCTTTATGTGGAAAGGTAAATGTTAGGAATCTTTTCAACTCATTAAGGATTATCTACTCATGCCACTAGCCTTAATGCCACCCATTGAGGGATGACTATTAATTCTTTATATTTCAGCAACACATTCATCACTAGGAGCATTGCTTGCATAAAATGTTAATGAAGGTCATGAAAGCGTAGTATACTATATCAGTCAGACTTTGGTAAGATATGAGCTTAATTATAGTACCATTGAACGTGCTTGTCTTGTGGTAGTACTTTCTACTCAAAAGCTAAAGCACTATATGCTAAACCATCAAACAATGTTGGTTTCCAAGATAGATCCTTTAAAATATCTTCTAAGCAAAGTAGCATTAACAAGGCAACTGGCCAAATTGGTCTATGATACTTAGTGAGTATGATATTTAGTATGTAGAGAGGAATGCTATTAAAGGACAAGTCATTGCTAATTAGTTGGCTAATGCATGGATATAAGCAGATCACTTTTAGTTACAAATTCTCCTGATGAGTTTATATTCACCATTGACACAAGCATAACATGGAAATTATACTTTGATGGCTCTCATACAAATCATGGCTCAGGGGATGGTATATTTTTTATCACACCATACGGTGATTCTATCCCTAAGTCATTCAGGATTGCATTTCCATGTACTGACAACATAGCATAATATAAAGCTCTTGTGACAGGATTACCCATGGCCATCAAATGGAAGATCAAGAACCTATAGGTTTATGGTGACTCTTAGTTGGTAATCTAATAGGTAAATGATGAATATGTGACTAAGGATAAAAAGGTTGATCCCTACAAATGCATGGCAGATAGTTTTAAAGAGTACTTTAAAAAGGTTCTTTCATCAAATACCTCATGTTCTAAATAGGGCAGCAAATGCCATGGCTACTATTGCTTCACTCTTGGAAATACCTAGCAATGTGCCCAAATTTGAGTTCTTGGTATAACAATTTTGGTCCCTACCTATGATATCCCAGATTCAGTGATGGTGTGTGATATTGTTGTTCCTGATTCCCCATGGTATAAAGATATCTATGACTACCTCCACATCAAGATCATACCCCTACCTATCTAATAACCAACATAGAAAATTCCTTCGTAAGTCATCCAAGTACAACATCATTAGAGACACCCTTTATAGACATGCCATAGACAATACCCTATTGAGATTTGTCAATACTAAAGAAGCAGAAGCAACCTTGCGTGGGGTACACGAGGGTATATGCAGATCTCGTTCTAGCAGTCCTACCTTAGCTAAGAAAATTATGAGACTTGGTTACTATTGGCCTACCATGGAAAAGGACTCATATATCTTTGTTAAAAAATGTTGTTAATGCTAGGTACATGAATATTTGATACATGCACCAACACAAGAGCTTTGTCCCATAACGTCACCATTGCCCTCTTCCTAATGGGGACTCGATCTCAAAGGTAAGATACATCCCACATCATCCAACAACCATAAGTTCATCATTACCACAACTTATTATTTTATGAAGTTGATTGAAGCTATTCCCATGACCTACATCATCAATACATAGATTTCTATGTTTATATTGAACTATATCATTTTTCGGTATGGTGTTCCTCAATCCATTATCACAAATAACGATTGTTCATTCAAAAACCAAGAAGTCTATCATCTCTGTGAAGAGTTCCATATCCAACATCATTTTTCCACCCCATATTACCCATAAGGTAATGGCCAAGTAAAGGAATCTAATAAAACTATCATCAGAATCCTCAAAAAGACTGTCAATGATGTTGGTCCTCATTGGCATTTACAACTTAATCTTGCCTTATGGGCTTATTGTACAAGCATCTTCACTCCTACTAGCACCACTCCATATTCCTTAGTATTTGGTTCCAAGGCCATTCATCCTATTGAGGTTGAGATTCCTTCCCTAAGGGTATCCTAGAAAGAGCATATTCACGATGAAGAGTACCAAGTTTCAAGACTACATGAGCTAGAATTCCTAGATGAATGAAGACAAAAGGCATTAGATCATCTCCAAGCATATCAAAATCATCTTCGTCACAGCTACATCAAGCTAAAAGAGATAAACTAGGAAAGTTTGAACCTAACTAGTTAGGACCCTACATTGTCATAGAAGCCTTTGGATCAGGAACGTATCAACTCTCTACTCCTGAATGAAAACCATTTTCAGCACGTATCAACAATCTTCATCTAAATAAGTTCTACACATAGCTTCTAAGGGGCTTGTCTTAATTATCAAAAAATACAAAAAAAAAAAAAAATCATTACCTAGGTGAAAACCTGACAAACATGCATCTGGTAACAACAAAAAGTTTAAAAAAAAAAAAAAATAGTCAAGAGAAATAAGTCATCCAATAGTGAAAACCACTTTGGTGGTGCTTTGGATAAGTACCATGGTGAAAACCTGGAAAACAAGTGCTATGTGTAGTTGACTACTCATTTGTCTACTATCATTCCAATATGACTTCCCTATACATATCACTTATCCCTGTACATATCGCTAAACCCTATACATATTATCTATCCCTGTACATATCACCCATTTTTTCCTATCTATTTATTGTACATACCATTCATAATAAATGGTAGTCCTTTCCATAACTTGGAACAATTGACATCGAGTGCATTTCATTTCCCCCATCGTATCCAATTCATAATCAATTGGTCATATACTTGTCTAGGGGAAAGCACTTGACTTGCATCATATTGGTTCTTACACTAGCTATGTTGAAGACGTAAAATCATCAAAAAATCCAAAAACATTACAAAATTTCCTTAAAAAAATCCAAAACACATCGGAAAACTTCAAAAGGATAAAAAAATCAAAATATGTCAAAAATCCAAAAATAAAGTCAGAGTCAGTCGTACTTGTCAGTCTTTGCCATTTTTTTAACTACGAGGTCTCTATGTGTATAACGTAGGAAAGGCTATCAATCTATGAGTCCCTGAGGCCACACTAGGTTAGTCCTTTAGGGTTCATCGTCAAGCACAATCAATTGTCAGAACATCATATCAAGTCATGCATTATCAAGATGAAGAAGTCAACAATCTCATCAAGTAAAATAAAACAAATTGCCAAAGCTACAATCAAAACAAATCAACTTAAGTCTGCTATAGGATGTTTCCTTCCTGAAAAGAAATATCAGCAAAACAATCAACCTATGTCTTATTCAAGATGAGTCCTTCCTAGATACAGACATTATCAAACAATCAACATGGCCTTACATAGGGTATCACATCAACGACATCAAACTCAGCGTCTTATACGATACATGTCTTTCTGAAACCATGCTTTTGTCATGCCTTATACAGATAGTCATAATTTTGAAACCAGAATCAATGTTTTATTTGGTATGTGTCTCTCCAAAAACTAGGTCTTATCAATCAATCATCTTATCAATCAAAACAATCAAACAAACAGATCAAGTTTTGGAAAATATCTTATTGGCTTTCAATTTTTTTGCTTGTTTATCTTATCATTCTATTAGGCTTTAATTTGGAATCTTGATACTAGCTTTCTGAAGGATGTCCCATGAAGGATTTAGAGAAGCAACAATGTATCAAAATTTTGTTCTCTTTGACTATTGTTTGTCGACTATCTTTTAACTTTGGATTTTATGTCATGTTACTAGTTTCCCCAAGAATATCCTATGAAGGATTTAGAGGAGCAATGATGTCTCATGACCCGTCTTTTATTTGTGTATTGTTTGTGGTTTGTCTTGAAAAAAAGAATGGGGAAATTGTGCCCTTACTATGAGTTAAGACAATCCTTGTCTGCGACTATCTATTGTTAGTAGGTGGATGACCTTGCACACCTTCATCTATGTCATATCATGGTGTTTGTCTCCATTTGTATTAGTTATCACCCAATGATGATTAAGTGCAAAGCCTTTTGTGGTTCAACGAAAATTTGAAGATTGCTAATACTAACATCCATGTCTTTTATTATTCATCTTCCTTTCTGCACTAACATTTGTTCTTTCTTTCCATCCTCCAATGACCATTTGAACTATTAAACTTCCTCCAAACTAATTTCTATCAACACCATCAAACTTCTGGCCATCAAATTAACTAATTGGGACTATTTCCAAATTTTTTGGATTTTTTTTTTAATTTTTAAATTTTTTGGAAGGGGCATACCTTCACCTATTCCACACTAGGGCATGATTGGGGCATGGTTCTGGTTGATTTTCTTTAACAAAATTCCAAAATGACATTGTATAAAAGCGGGGAAAAATGTAGACACTAAAGTTTGGTCTAAGCTTCTGATTTCAATTTCTTAATAATTCGTATTATCATGGTCATGATTAAATAATGTTAATTATTTAATTACTTTCTAAAGTCCTTTCTCATCCATTAATTAAATAATTTTTAATTATTTAATTAATTCACTTTGGAATTTATTCTTCTATTAATTAAATAAACTTAATTAGTTAATTAATTCATATTATCTTTATTCAAGTCCTGATTAATTACTTTTTTATAGTGCATCATAGTGCATTTAATCCTTTGTCTTCTTAAGGGAAATTTTCATTAGATTTATTTTATCCTGAACCTGTAGAGCCTATAAATCCTCATGAAGATTTATTTTTCAAATCCTATAAAATGTTCAAAGAGAAGCATATAGCATAGTTATCCCTTGCCAATATCCCACCTAAAATTGAAAGATCCATAGTTTTTCCTCCCTCCTCCAAATGTTGTGGATGAACCTATGCTTTAACTAAAAGAAAAAAAACATGATGCTATCTTGCCACTAATATCCTACAAGAGAGAAATAGATAACTATATAATTCTATTTGCACCTTAAATCAAACAAGTTTATAAGCCTAAAGAGAAAGTGGTTTCACAACCCATTGAGGTCCCTTTTGTTCCTTCCCTAAGGGAAGAAAATAGTCTAATGGTTGATAAACCCACTCCTACACCATCACAACTTGAAAAATATCCAAGAAGAAACTGAAATGCTAAAGATAGTAGCCATAGACATTGTGATATTTCTCATCAATTACATGAAAAGAATAAACCAACTCAAATAAATCATAATGATTCTCCACCCTTGCTACAAAATGAACCTTCTAAACAAAAAAAAAACAAGATCATGTACAATGGACATGGTAATTAGGTCTCCTATTGTAGTTAACTTGGATGATTACGATTAGATTGCTAAAATTGACGAACAAGTGCACAATGAATTAAATTTATTGTTTTCTACTTCTATGAATTTAGATGGTCACAACCATGACGATCCTCCTAAAAGAGACCATCACCACATGTTGAACTTGGTGATTTCTCTAGTATGGCACTTATCATTTTTCTTTTGTCTAGTTATCCACCTTCATATATGATGAACAAGATTAGGATGCAAATGACCTACTATAGGTTGGCTCACATGTGACATACTAGTTTTCTATTCTCTCTATGTTATTTGTGATTTCATGTGTGTAATGTGATCCCTTGTATTGTGTTTCCTAGTGTGCCTTTATTTCAATGGGTTTTCTCTGGATGAACCTCGTTACTCTATTGGTGAAAGGATACAAAGGAATCAAATCTATCATGACATTCTTCTATTTGTATCTACATTAAATTTTTTTTCGTAAACATTTTCTTTTCTTGTGTGTTGTGTTTTCCTTTTGGGGATGATGCAAAGCATTGAGACATCTAGGTCTCCTCTATGTTGACCAAAAAGGATTATTTATCTTCATTTATCTATGTGTCATTCCCCCTCTGTGTTCCTTGTTCCATGAGGTTTTCAGGAATGATGACAATTCCAAGCTCACTATAGCAAAGACATGTGTTGACCTCAAATCCATGGATCCCTTATGTGTTATATTTTTAGATTAAAATTTGAGGAAAACCTTCATTTTTCATGGTATAACTTTATTTGTAAATAGATGATTGGAATAGGGCTTCTAAAATAAGCTCTCATGGCTCTCTTAGGGTGATCCCACAAAGCTGGTTTACAATTTCTAGGAGATTCTATTTTTTGCTAAAATCACATATTTTAAGAAAATATAATGATTTAAGCCTTAAAAAGTTCCATTTAAATTGTTCCAATTGAATAGGGTTTGATCAAACTACCTTAGATCAAACCCTCTTGGATAGAATCCCGCTAGTTTTAAACCATACCTATAAACATAGTCTCCTTTACACCTATCAAAATGCAGATAAGAAACCACTTTTGATTTACCTTTTGGGAGATCAAATGAATTCATTTAAAATTTATTTTTTGTATGTATTCCTTATTATAAGATTCCCAAAATGTATAATTTTATTATTATATTTATTTTTTATTTCTTGTGAATGTAGGTTTCTCACTTAAAATCAACCTCTCTATTCTGCACATGTGGAAAAATAGAAGATTATCAATTTATTTTTTTTGAAAAATATGAGTGCACTAGATATTGAAGTCCTTGATCCAACCAAAAAAATAATTGAATTTCAATACATACAAAAAATGTTGTGTTATATGATCTGCCTATGTCTAAATTGTAATTGGTTTGACTTTGAAACTTGATTAAGGAAAAATTATGAAACCAATTGGAAGCACTAGATATCTTAGTTAAAAATCTAAATTCAAAAATTAGAATTTTATCCTTCATGGAAAAAATTTATGTGTTATATGGTGAGCATCAGTCCTTAAAAATGGTGTTTACTGAAAAAAATAGTTTTCAAAGGAGATGGAAAAAGAAGTGCAATCTAATTCCAATTTTTTTGAAAAAATAATATTTAGAATCTATAGACAAAATGTCACAAATCACTAGTTTGTATCATCTTCAAATTCCTCATGATTTAGCCACTATAGGTGCCTAAAAGTGAATATTTAGTTAGAAAAAATTAGTTTAGTGTCCAGTTTGGAAAAAAATTATAAACCTGTATTATGGGATCACCCCTTATCAATTGACATTTAGGGTATGTGCAGGATCATGATGGGCCAAAAAGTGGCAATATGATGGGTATTTTTAGGGTATGCGGCTGATGACTTTTTTCTTACCCAAAATTCATGAAATGAAAAGGGTTTTAAAGGAGATTCTCAGCTTTCCACCAATATAAATTATGCTTTACTTTGAATTTAATAAATAATTATTATTCATTTTCTATTTAAATTACGACTAAAGTCCTGATTGATAGGGCTGATTGAAAAGCATCTATAGCTTTCAAATGGTATCACATTTTTGGAATCCAAAACATGCATCACATTCCATGCTTTGCATACTATAGGATTAAAAAAAGAAAAATTGAATTTCATGAAGTTTTCACCAAGTTAAGGTGGTCAGACATACGAGTTTTTATATTTTTTAAAATTTTTCATAAAAAATTCATAATTAATTATTTACATAGAAAAAAATTACAAAAAAATATTCATCACATCCAGAAATGAGTCCTCTACTTATGTCTAAAATCTTATAAAAAAATATTATCATTTTATTGTGGTTAGGGTGGTCAGACAGACACCTACTTCTTATTTTTCCCCTGAAATTTGAGTACTACTGGATGGAAATTTTAAATTTTCACCAAATAGATTTAAAAATAAATAAACTAAACCTAGTAGTTTAGAAACTACATTCAATTTTCTATAGATTCTATTTTTACACTTGTTTGAAAGAATATAGATAACTTATTCAAATTTTTATGTCAAGTTGCCTACCTTTGACTTTTTTTTTTTTTTTGCTACTTAAGGGCCTGTTTTTTCCATGATGATCCTGCACATACCCTTTAATAGTTTTAATTTAAATTAATTTCTCAAAGTATGATGTTTAGCAATTCCTTTAAATTGTGGGTATACATTAACATTATTTTTACATTGACATTGGAATTATTTTTACATGGACATTGGAATTATCATTTTGGTATGAAAAAATTGATATTTTTTCTTCACTTTTGTTCATAGAGCTTGGACTTACTATAGCATTGGCATAGCAGTGATAATTTTTTGCCACCTTATCAAAGTTATCAGGGAGTATAACTTTTGGTATGGTTGAATTATAGGTACACATTTCTGTGATGACTTGGCCCATCTGCCTGATGGAACCCCTAAAAAAATTCACGTTCCATCTCAAAATTATATAGAAATTTTGGTTAAAGTCTATATCTAAGGGATTAGTGTTTTGTTTATCATCAATGTTTAAGGGTTTTATGCTATCCAGGCCCCTTCTTAAAAACCCTTAAGCTTATATCTTTGACAATGTTCTATTTCTTTGTTGAATCCTTACTGTTAGTTCCCAATCTTTTAAGTCTCATCTTATGCCATCTGAACCTATGAAATAACCAGACCTTTGGTCTAGTTTTATTGATAGTCATGTATTGGGCTATTGTTTTAATATTTCTAAAATTGAGCTAAATATTTCCTGTTAAAATCATTTAAGCCTTAGGTCATTTATCCGATTGGTTTTGGTCCCATCGACCTAGTCAGGACCCCTTGTTAAAACTAACAATTTCAGCATGTGAAAATATTAAGATCTATGATGACTGTTTCATCATCACAAGAAAATCACAACCATTCCCTACATGCCTATTCTATTTCATTGCCTATTATTTTATTTTTACTAGCTAGTGGGTGTAAG
This sequence comes from Sequoia sempervirens, assembly GCA_007258455.2. Classification (NCBI taxonomy): domain Eukaryota; kingdom Viridiplantae; phylum Streptophyta; class Pinopsida; order Cupressales; family Cupressaceae; genus Sequoia; species Sequoia sempervirens. The sequence goes on from VDFB02086081.1 coordinate 26,868,824, forward strand.
TAATGTCTTGTATACTAGTGGGCCTAGGTTCCTTTGAATGATCTTCTAAGAGATAATGAGATGACATCGACGGTGGTTGTTGGGTGACATGGTTTCATCTTCGCCACTCCCCATCGTGTCACTTTGTTTTATTTTATATTATAAAAATCACATGAGCTAGTAGGTGGATTGACACTTGTTTCCTTTTAGAGGGGCCCGCTTGGCTTAGATGGCAGTGAATGTTACTATGAAGCTAGGATTGATGATTGATAGCGGGTGACATGGGTGAATCCTGACTACTCCTCGCTATCCAATACAGGTCCCACCCTTGATTCCTTGTTCTCAATGAGGAGGTAGGTGATTTCCACATGGAATAAACTGAAGGGTGTGGAAGACATTGGAATAAAGGTGGATAATAAACAAATATTTTAGCACGAGGTATGGAAAATAAAATGTGTACTACTAAAGGGAAATATATGACATGTGTTTTAATGAAATCTAAGATATTTTAATTTGGGCCATTGATTATGTCAAATGAATAACGCCACAGGAAATTGGTCTTAGACTAAGGTGTGACTATATAAAATTCATGAGATTTAAACTTAGCCCTTCCCCATCTCCCCATTGATGAAAGTTACATAGGTTAAGACTCACGAGGGTGAGGGGAAGAGGACATGTGGATTCTGGCTACAAAAAAAAAGAAATGGTGGATCTCGGAAATCACTACCAAGTGGTTTGATGTGGATTACTATAATTTGATGAGTATTACGGCTATGTACAGTCATATTTTTCAAATCAAGCTGACTAAATATGGATCATCCATCAGTTAATAAACTTGCATGATCAACAAATGACATTTAAAACTTTGTTTGAGGGCAAGTGATCCATTCTAGTTCATGCGAGCGAGCGTTAATGGTGGAAGGGACGTCAAGCTACAAAAGTAAGAGGTTGTATACTTATTAAAACTGGTTTGAGAAGCATAATTGGGCACTTTGAATGATATTCTACACACTTGGAGAGATCATGCTGCAATTTTCAGGCTTATTCAACATCAAGGCTAGGGTTATGAACCTATGAAAAACCAGTAGGAAAATTATTGCCTTCCCATCAAAATTATTGATAAATTGTGGTCACTAAACCTATTGAGTCAATTAGAATTTTCTTTGTTTTGCATCATGGCTTCCAAAGAAAAATTGAAAGCCTCTTCATCTAAAAGGGAGGACATTGTTCCTAAAAGACCTTTGAGTAAGGACCTTACTAACTAGCTACCACCCTCGACCAGTGAAAAATCTAAGGGTTAATTTCTTCCCAAGGGTCCACAAGTAGTTAAGGTTTTGTTTGACAGGAACAGTTCTATTAGGGATGCTAAATTACCTTATACTAGGTGGGAATTGTTCTATGGTTGGTTTAGAAATAAAAACATGGGTATTCCAGTGGGTAACTCATAGAATTGTGACTTAAGGAAGTTGACTGTGCCTAATGTCTATATGGATGTTGATTTTCTTAAAGTAGTGGTGGCCAATTATGATCCAGTTACAAGAACTACAAGGACATATGATGAGAAGGAAATGGTTAAAATTACCAAGGAGGAAATTTCTCATGTCTTCAAACTCACCAGTTGGAGTGATGAAATGCCTAAAATTCATGAAAAAAATCTTAGGGAAGAATATGATAAGACTACTATTGCATTCAAATTCTATATACTGCTTAGGTATTTAGTAGAGATTGGGGGCCAAAGAATTACATTAGGAAGATATGATAAGGGACCCTTTCCTATTAGTTATTTTCTTTCTTATTTCTAAAGGATTTTTTACTCCATTTATAAATAATTGGTTATGATCCTATCATTGGAATGGATGTATATGGTATCCCACATTCGACACCCTCAATATTGCACAATATATGACTATGCAAGGTTTATGGCATAAAAAATCCATGAGGGTTTGATAAGATTGAAGAAAGATGGAAGTGGAGTAAGGTTTAACTGGTACTCATTACTAATGCATATGTTTATGTTCGAAGGTGCATCTTACTTTGGGCAGAGTATGACTTTGGATAGGATGGAGGGTACTTTGGCGCTGCTTGTTCAATGTTGAACTACTATCATGGACAAGGATGATAGGATGCATGACTTTTTCATGTTTGAGAACTTTCTTGATTTAGAGATAAAGAGAGCCCTGGTTGTGAATGCACCTAGAATTCCCATAGCCTTGCATGATTTCTTGAGACCCAAGGAAAGAAGGCCTGAGTTGGGAGATATTATCCCATATCTTGATTACACTATTTTGAGAGTGTATGGTTCCATTATTTCACCTCATCTACTACCAAAATGTGTGCCAGAGAGATTGGTTTCCTCAAAGTAATATGGCAATTGGGAAGTATAAAATTTTATTTTTTTTCCTTCATACACATGCTTCTCTAATTTTGTAATGACAAAGGGAGGTTGGAATAAGATACTTGATATAGTCAAATCCTTCTACATGCAAAGAGAAGTAGAGAGTAGTAGTATGATCCCAAAGGTTTCATGGCCTGGTTGAAGGAAAGGAACAAGAGTTAGAAATTTTTGCACATTTTCCTATTCTCGGAGGATGTGATAAGAAATGTGTTTGATCTTTTGGAACAAGAAGGAAGAAAATCAAGATGGATTGCTTTCAATAAATTGTAGAGAAAGATAAAAGAGAAAAAATGAAACTTCATTGTTCTTCTAGAGATTGAAAATATAATGCAAAAGGTGGAACATCTATCCCTGAATTTTGAGACAATAATGGGCCACCTTGAAAGACAAGGGATGATTCAAGTTAATGGGAAATCCCACATTGAAGAAGGGCAGGGTGGGGGAGAGATCCATGTTATGGAAGATAAATCTACATCTTTGGCCCTTGAGGAATTAAAAAATAAAGTTCCTTATAAGAAGAGAGAGTAAGGAAAAGAAAAAATATGAAATTACTGCTCCCTCCTAACAAGAGTAGAAAAAAAATCTTTATCCTGAGCCACATGTACAACCACCATCTCTTCCAAGGAAAATAGCACCTAAAATTGTGGATATTTATGCCCCATCACATCATGCCTCACCACCAAAGGAGCCACCATTAAAAAAGTAGAAGATTGAAGTAACTGGTTTGGTGGACTATGCTAATGAAGAATCTGATGATGACATTTGGGTAGAAGAGTAGGAAATACAAAAAAGGATTCCCTCTCCACCCACAATGATGGCATCGAAATAATTGAGTATAATTTTGAGTAAAGTCGACCTCGCTAGGATTAATGGAAAAGATGATATCCTGGTAGAAGGATACACAAAGTTTATGGATGATGATTCATTCGTAAAGTCTCAATCTTTTATGGAGTTTGCATACATGGCTAAGAAAGATGAATATGTCAGCAACCTTTCAAAGGAAAATAATCTTTATCTGGAATTGTTGGACACTACCATTTAGGTAAAGGTATTCAAAGAAATGAGAGCTAATTTCCAAAGGATGATTGGCAAGGAGGGTAGAAAATTGGTGAGAGGTAGTGGTATTTTATTACTACCAGAGTGGGATTTAGCTTCTACCATAGCCATTGATACAATAAAAATATGTGAGAGACCCCTCTATAACTTAGAGGAATAGGCTACAATTGCATTCCAAGGATCTGTATTCAGTGAACAATGGGATGCATTAGCCATTTGGTCTCTAGCCCCAAGTACAAGGAAGCTTGACATTATTGACCCTGCACCTAACTACAATGGAGGCTTAACAATAAAGAGGGTGTTAGAAACATGAGCTATGGAGGTAGCCAAAATGTCAATACATGTGGCATAGTTCACAAGAGTGACTATGGAATTTTTAACTATAGAAAAGGAAAAGCTTAGGACATACCACAATAATTTGTTAGTTGACTATGGAAAGCTTGAACAAGAAAATATGCAATTACAAAAAAAAGTAGAAATATTGGAGGAGAAGTTGTAAAGTTTGCAATTGGGAAAACACAAGTAGAGTAGTGCAGACTCCCCTATCACTTCATAAGAGCAATTTTCCCATACAAAATGGGAAGTGTACTCATTTACATGATAGAGCATAGCATATCAGAGGTGTCATAGGTTAAGGAGGATATCAATAGGGAGGAGTTGCTCAAGAAATTAGAAGAGTATAAAGGGAAATGCGATAATCATGATAATGAAACTTTTATGAGAAATATAAAGATTGTCACCATAGTCATGGAGCATCTATACAAGGGGGTAAATAATAGATTGAATATATTTCATAATAACTATTCCTCCATGGTGGCTACTATAAATAATTTTTAAAATGACAGGGAAAGGACTATTCCAATTATGGAAACATGTATCCCTAGGATAAAAGAATTAAGATTCATTTCAATTAGAGCTAAGCAAGATGCTAACCTCCCTGAAAGGTTGAAATGTAATATTACTCTTGTAGGTAAAATTGAGGGGTATAGGGGAAACATTGATCCTTTGGAAGTCAAAATAAGGGAACTAGTGAAATCCTTTCATAAATCACATCATGGTCTCATCCCATCCATTCTAATGGGTGATGGTATTATAGAAACCCTATAGGAGTGGAGAGATGAAACGAATAAAACCATTTCAGATCAGTCAATCTCAATTTGTTAAAAGTATGATATGGGTACACTAAATTTAAGAAATATGGATATGTTGGCTCATGTAGAGATTGTCTTGTTAGATATTGATAGGGAGGAAAATAAAATTGTTACCAAGTATTTTCCTTATAGAGAAAAGACTGATGAGATCATGAGCTTCAATTGGCCTACTGAAGAGGAATTCCTGGCACAGAGAGATGAGTACTTGAACTAGCTGGTGGATTGATTTGAAATGGTAGGGTGGTGATTTGAAAATTTTGATTTTGAAATCTGTAATCATGATGAGTAACAGATAGTTGAAAATGCACTACATAGCCAAAATTTAGTGCAGATTAGGCTTTTGCTAAAGTATAGAAAATATAGTGTATTTTCTAAAAATTTACTTAATAACAGGTCTGCAGACGTGGACATATTCTTTGTCCTTTCCTTTCCATTTCTTTCATTTTAATTTTGTGTTCATGGGCACAATTTTTGAGAAAACTATTTGAAGATTCGTTTTGAAAGGTGGGAATAGATCTTCAACAATGAATGAGGATTACTTTTTCCTCATTCATATTTCCCACCACCTAGGAACAATGACTAAGTAAAAATGGAATATATGTTTTTTAATGGTCCAATGAGGTAATGACATGTGTACTTTCTAGCTTGAGGCTTGTTTTGCTCCCTCATTTATAGAAGAAGGAATTCAGGGGTTGGGAGTTGGGGTTCATTGTATTAGAATTAACATAGTGAATTGTAAAGGAATGCTAAAAAAAAATTGAGTTTTTTTCTTAGGTTCTTAGTCAATTTTTAGGTATGTAATTTTGATAACAAATATTGCAGTTACAATGTAGAATGATGGCAATGTCGTGGCCATTTTCTCCCCTCTATACTTGTTCTATGAATCATGAATATTACAACCAAGAAGTTTTTGTTCATCCCTATTCAATTCCAATAGATGTTTTATTTTGTTTGTACTTGTTAATTCAAGGAATCAATGTAAATGCTTGAATGAAATTGTTGATTCATATGTATTAGGTGCTAGGATATCCATAAGAAGTAATGGTCTATAGTATAATGTGGAGGTGTTGTAATTCAATATATTCCAAGCTTACATGATGCTATATGTGAAAATTTTATCTGGTAGGAAAGGTTAAGATTGACTTCATGTTTAGGATAGGGCATTGGTTTAGGAAGGGTATTCATAATTCAGTTTCTGGGTCGATTCATTAATAAATTATTCTTTATTTACAAACTTTTCAAATGAGTTACCATTGTGGTTATGTTGAGTTTCATTATTTTCATGCTCCAAGTGTATTATATTACTAAAAGACTTTCCAACCTTTTGATACATTATATTGTTGAGTAGTTATATGAGAATTATCTATTGTTTACAATGTATTTAAATATTAGTCACACAAATTCTTGAGTATACATTGTGGGATCACTGTCCTAGGTTTCATAGAGCCCAAGGTGTAGGAGTGAAATTTTGTAGCTTTTAATTGTTTGTTGGCCAATCCCTTTAGATTGCTAATTACTAGAAATGAAAAAGTCCATAGGCAATACTGAAAAATTAGCTGGTTCTTTAAAAACAACTAAAAAATTGGCGTTTCTATTGGGGATTTGCTAATTCCAAAGTCTCTAGTTCATATCTGGTACAATTAGAGTCAAGTATTATATTATTTCTCACGGTTGGAGAATAATTGGTTCAAATTTTTAGCACATAATCCACGTCTAGTCTTATGTGTGAAGTCTTGGTCAATTTTGTCACCTTATGTCAGGTTATGTTGAGATTCTTTCAAAAATTAAAAGTACCAAACCAAAGTACAATCAGTTTTTATTTCCCAGCATTCTGGGTGGCAACTCTGAAGTTTCTAATAGTAGTGAAAGGATAAATTCTCAAAAGGAACATGAGTAGAAGGATTTTGATAAACTCTTTCTCTTGAGCAACAGATACCACCACCATCTCCTCCAAGGCCAATAGGGCCTTAAATTATGGATATTTATGCCCCATCACATTATTCCTTGCCACCAAAAGAGGTACCATTAAAGAAGCAGAAGGTTGAAGTAACTAGTTTTGTGGACTATGCTGAAGCAGAATATGATGATGACATTTTGGTATTAGAGTAGGAAATACAACAAAGGACACCCTCTACATCCACAATGATGACGTCACAAAAATTGAGTATGAGGTTGAGTAAAGTTGACCTCACTGGGCTTAATGGCAAAGATGATATCTAGGTAGAAGCATGCACAAACTTTATGGATGATGATTCATTTGTAAATTCTCAAGCTTTTATAGAGTTTTCATACAGGGCTAAGAAAGATGAATATTCCAGCAACCTGGCCAAGGAGAAGAGTCTTCATCTAGAGTTTTGAGATGCTACCATTTAGGCAAAGGTCTCAAAATAAATGAGAGCTAAGTTCCAAAGGATGATTGCCAAGGAGGGTAGATAATTGGTGAGGGGTAGTGGTATTTCATTATTACCAGAGTTGGATTTGAATTTTTTCATAGCCTTTGTGTGCCATAGAAAAATGGCCCCTTGTCATTTTAATGGCCTTTTAGGTCTTGTTTCATGGTGTCAAAACTATTTTGCTTTGATTTTATGTTGTAACATGGCTTGAACATGCTTATTTAGGTATTAAAACTCAAAGAACGACATCTTGTGAAGGTGTTGTGAAGGTGTTGTGAAGTGTTGTAAGACATTTCTACATTCTTCTAGACTCTATTAATTACAATTCACCTAAAAATAAACTTTTATTCATCAACAAGCCCTATTTTGAAGTGTTGTAAAGTCTTGTAAAAATATTTCATGCATTTCTAGGCACATCTTCACTATTTATCCCTTTTTCATGCTTTATTTGGCCCCTTTATGCTCTCATATGCTTAATTAAGTGTATTTTTTAATTATTATCCTAACAAACAACGTTAAATATAATATATTTCCCTTCACTTTTATTTAGTTCCTAGGTGGGACCCATTGGCCATGGGTGGCGAATGAGTCCCCCTTGGCCCCAAATTTAAAATATTTTAAATTTCCTTTCAGGATTTTCTTCAAAAACACTTGATGTCAGACTATGGTGACGTATGAATGGGTAACTAAGGCACAAGTGTGTATAAATAAGTGATTTTTATCTCATTCTAACCCCCATTCATCGAGTTCACTCATCCACCTATTCACTCAAGTATTCAAGCATTTAACAACATCCTTTCAAGCACTATTCAAGCACTTTGAAGCAGCCATTGACATTACTTCAAAATTGCATCATCAAGGTTTTGGTAAGTTAATAGCAATTGCATGTTGTTAGTTTATCATCCCTTTGCATTTCAATATTTTATTGAAGGTTTGATTACCAAAATGGGGTTTGACCAAGGCAAACCCCTATTCATTAACCTTAAACCATTTTTCCCTATTGCATGTTTGTTTGCAGACCTAGGTATGTAGATTTGACAAGATTTTTGATGTTGAAGATTAGTTTATAAGTCAACTAGGTGCTTCAAGTCAACTTAAGTATATTTCAAGCTTGGAGAATGTTTTTTGTCTATTTTTTGCAAAATTGACTTCGGTAACCCAACAAGCAAACTTTTCCAGATCTGGTGTTGCAGAGTTGTCTCCCAACTTTTCAAAATTTTTGGAGAGGACTAATTCACCACTTGTGATGAATGAGTCCCACCTTAGGACTGAAAATCTGAATTTTTTCAAATTTCAGATTTTCACAAATAGAAACTTGCTTCCGATAATTTTTCACAAGGAGGACTGATCTGCCACCCTGGGCGAATGAGTCCCACTATGAAAAATCAATAATTTCTATTAGCATCTAGAACACTCTAGAATCATCACATTTCATCTAGGTGCACTCAGATTCATCCCTTTCCTTTCTGCTTTGCATAATTTATTTATTTACTTAGTTATTTGCATATCATAGTGTGTTTTCAAACAAAGTGTAAATCTTAGTTTTGCATTCATTTTCATTCATTTAAATTATTCAATTTCTTTTACTTAACTTTATTTAGGTTAGAAGACATCATACATAACATTAAATTGAATGAACCATTAGCATTTTTCGCGTACTTCTCTCCTTTTAGGTGAAAAACCCTAGAAGAGTTAGAGAAGCCCTAAGAGCAAAAAATCAACAGTTCACTTTGATATAATAAAAATGTGTCTGATACCCCTCTACAACTCAGAGGAAGAGGTTTCAACTGCATTGCAAGGGTCTTCCTTAAGTTAATAGTGGGATGCATTAGCCATTTGGTCTCTAGCCCCAAGTACAAGGAAGCTTGACATTGTTGAGCCTACAACTAACTATAGTGGAGGCATAATAATAGAGAAGGTGTTAGAAAAATCAGCTCCGGAGGCAGAAAAAATGTCAATACATGTTGCATAGTTCACAAGAGGCATTGTAGAATCTGTAACTATAGAAAAGGAAAATCTGAGGACAAACCAAAATAATTTGTTAGTTGACTATGGAAAGCTTGAATAACAAAATATGTAGTTACAAACAAAATTAGAAATATTGGAGGAGAAGTATCAAAGTTTGCAATTGAGAAAGCATAAGTAGAATGGTGCTGACTCCCCTACCATTTTGTAAGAAGTTTCACCTCTTGAATTTATCCCTGAAGTAAGTTCCTCATTGGAAATTGTGCCATACAACATGTCAAGTGTACCCATTTCAGTGATAGAGCCTAACATATCATAGGTTTCATAGCTTAAGGAGGATATCAGCAGGAAGGAGTTTCTCAAGAAATTAGAAGAGTATGAAGGGAAATGTGAAAATGATGATAATGAAAATTTTATGAGCAATATAAAGATTGTCACCATAGTCATGGATCATCTAAACAAGGGGGTAAATAATAGATTGAATATAATTCATGATAAATATTCATCCATGGTGGCTGATATAAATAATTTTGACAATGACAGGGAAATGCCTATTCAAATTATGGAAAAATGGATCCCTAGGATAAAAAAGAAGAAGATTGATTTCAATTGGAGCTATGCAGGATGCTAACTTCCCTAAAAGGTTCAAGTGCACTACTAATTTTGTAGGTAAAATTGAGTGGTATAGGGAAAACATTAAGCCTTTGGAAGTAAAAATAAGGGAGCTAGTGAAATCCTTTCACAAAACACATCATGGTATCCTCCCATCCATTCTAAGGGATGATGGTAGCATAGAAACCCTATAGGAGTAGAGAGATGAAACAAAGAAAACCATTTCAGATCAGGCAGTTTCAATTTGTCAAAAGTATGATATGGGTACACTAAATTTAAGAAATATGGATATGTTGGCTCATGTAGAGATTGTCTTATTAGATATTGATAAGGATGAAAATAAAATTGTTACCAAGTATTCTTCTTATAGATAAAAGGCTAATGAGGTCATGAACTTCAACTAGCCTACTAAAGAGGAATTCTTGGCATGGAGAGACAAGTACTTGAACGGGCTAGTGGATTGATTTGAAATTTTGGGTTGATGATATGATAATTTTTATTTTGAAGTGTACAATCATGATGAGTAATGGATAGGTGAAAATTCACTACATAGCCTAAATTTAGTGTAGATTAGGCTTTTGCTAAAGTATAGAAAATATAGTGTATTTTCTCTAAGTTGAATTAATAACAGGTCGACATTTTCTCAATTTATTAATGCTTTCTTTCCTTTTTATTTTGTGTGCATGGGCACAATTTTTGAGAAAAATGTTTGAAGATACATTTTGAAAGGTAGGACCAAATCTCCAATGACGAATGGGGATTACTTTTGCCTCATGAATATTTCCCACCACCTAGGAATACAAAGTAATTTAAAATGGAATATATGTTGTATGGTCCAATGAGGTAATGACATGTGTACTTTCTAGCCCGAGGCTTGTTTTTCTCCTTTGTTTCTATAAGAAGGAATTCATGGCAAAAAATTAGGGGTTCGTTGTATTAGAATTGACATAATGAATTATAAAAGAATACTGAGAATATTTTGAGTCTTTTTCTTAGGTTTTGAGTTAGTTTTTATGTATGTAATTTTGATAATAAATATAGCAGATACAATATAGAATGATGCAAATCTCATGGCCATTCTCTCTCCTCTATACTTTTTCTATGAATTATGAATAATATAATCAAGATTTTTTTTGTTCATCTCTATGGAATTCTAGTAGATGTTTTATTTTTTTCTTTCTTGTTAATTCGAGGAATTAATGTACATGCTTGAATGAAATTGTTGATTCATATGAATTAGGTTCTAGGATATCGATAAAAAGTAATGGTCTACAATTTAATGTTGAGGTTCTATAATGCAGTATATTAAATTCTTACATGATGTTATAAGTGAAAATTCTATCTGGTTGCAAAGGTTAAGATTGACCTTGTGTTTAGGATAAGGCACTAGTTTACATAGGGTATTCATAATATTTTTTTTGGGTCGATTCATCAACAAATCATTCTTTATTTACAAACTTTTCAAATTAGTTACCATTGTACTTATGTTGAGTTTCATTATTACCATGCTCCAAGTGTAGTATATTACTAAAAGACTTGCCAACCTTTTGATATATTACATTGTTGAGTAGTTATAGGAGAATTAACTTTTTATTACAATGTATTTAAATATTAGTCACATAAATTCTTGAGTATACATTGTGGGATCACCCTGCCAGGTTTCATAGAGCCTAAAGTGTAGGAGTGAAAGTTTTGCAACTTTTACTCGTTCATTGGCCAATCCCTCTAGATTGCTAATTACTAGAAATGGCAATGTCCATAGTCAATTTTTAAGATCAACTTGGTTCTTGAAAAACAATCAGCACTACCAACCCTTTGCAGTGTGTACACACATTATATACCTAGTGTGTGTTTCTCATTTTACCTTTGGGGATCACCTAGTGCATACAGTATTACACTATCCTTTGTGGGAATATTTCATGTCCACCTAGAATAACATAAATTTCTTTCCAGTGGAGCCATGTGTCTCATAGGTGATTTTACATCATTGTGAGTGTATTTGATGGATGTGATATAACACATCTTTCTAGTCCGTCCCTTTTGCATTAGCTTTAACAATGTATGCTTGTGTATCTTGTTTTGTTGCATGTATCATACACATCTCATGTGTCCCTTTTTCCTTATGTTGTTTTTCTATTGGATCTTCAATCCTAGGGGCTTGGTCATCCTCCTTGATCTTTTTCATCATATCTTTCTAACATTTGTACACTTGGACCTCTCTTGATGCATATTTTTCCTCTTTTGTGTGAGTATGAGCATAAGTTCATACTCTCACAAAAGTGGGGGCTAAATGAAGCATAGGAAGTTGTATAAGTTTAACAATTTCACACTTTATTTGGTTCACTTAATTAATTGGACTTAATTAAGATTCAAATTTTCCAAATTATGCATTCCAAAGTCTTTTTTATCCCATTTTTTGAAAGGGAAACCAACACTTAATTAATACAATTAATATTTTAATCACATTAGAGAATGAGTTTCCTAGATATTTAGACCAAAACCCATTCACCTAAGAGAAAATGGGTCGCCTTTAAGCCCTATGACCCATTCTTTAAAAATATGTTTTTGCCAGTCTTTTAATTATTTAAATTTTATATGCTATTGTAAGCTTTTAGAATCTAATTTTTAGGAAATCAGATGAAAACCTATAATACGTAGTATTTTCATCAATTCAAATCTAAGCATTCTAAAGCACACCTTTTGAAGACTTTATATGAGAAAATATTATTGTTAATAGCATTCAAGAGTGGATTTATAAGTAACTTATTACAACAATCAAGAGCATATCATCATGTTCAAGATTGTGTTTTTAATTTCATCTTCTGAAGCCTAATAGGATTTTTTGATCCTAAAGCATTCAAGCACTTTCAAGTGTCCAAATTCATCAAGAAAAGAAAGATCATGTTCCTTGGAGTGATGTGTTTAACTTCACTCCTCTAAGGGAAGCCATTGAAGGTTTGGTGAGTTGTAGCAAGAAAGTATCCATTCATCATTTCCTTTTCTATTGTCTTTATCTTTCTATCAAGGTTTCATTTTGAAACATGGGGTTTAACTAATGAAAACGGGTTAGTGCAGGATCACAGGGGTCCAAAAAGTGGCGATATGTCAAAAAAGTGGCTAACAAACTTTTTTTAACAAATTTGATGAAAGAAAAAGGGTTTATTGGAAAAATTGTCACCTTTATACTAATATAACATATGCCTTATTTGGAATTAAATAGAGAATTATTATTGATTTTTACATGCAATTTTACTAAAGTCCTAATTAAAAGGATGATTAAAAGACATCTATAATTCTTAAATGAATTAATATTTTATAAATTTGAAAGATGCAACAAATTCTATTCTTCCCATAATATAAGATAAGAGAAAAAAAAATTCACAAATTTTTGACCAACTTATGGTGGTCAGAGAAATAAGTTTTAATATTTTTAAAAAGTTTTAATAAAAAATTCATAACTAGTTATTTACTTGCAAAAAAATTACAAAAAAATTGTGGCACATCTGGGCATGTTTCCCCTACTTATATTGAAATTTTGAAACAAATATATTATTTTTTGCTTGTACATAGGTTGGTCAAACATACACTCGCTTTTTATTTTTTCTTAAAAATTGAACTTACTACATTGAAATTAAAATTTTTCACCAAATAGATTTAGTTTTTTCCCAAAAAAGGACTAGTATATTATAAACTACGTTCAATTTGCTACAAATTTTGTTCTTACATATTGAACCCTTGAAAATAGGTTTTCTATCTTTTGGGAGATGGAACTAACGGGGGATTAGGGTTCCTCCACTTATTTCATTCAAGTTTCATTAAAGGAAACCCTAGAGATCTCAATCTAAGGATGGAATTAGGAAAATATATCTGCAATTGGGTGTCCTATGGGTGTGATTAATTAAAAAAGAGGGTTCACCAATAGGGAAGGGCTTGGAAAGAAGAAGATGCAAAAGATATACAAACCTAACTATGCAACTCAAGATATGAAACTGAAAACTATAATAATTGAGTGAGAAGGGACAAAGGGGCATTTGGAAAATCAAGAGGCTTGAAATAAGGTTTGCACTCTTTAAAATATTACTTTTAATGCATAATGGGTCTCATACGATAGTAGATGTGTTTTAGTCCTAGTTTAGGGTTTTGGGCCAAAACTGGAATTTGGAACTGCTAAACTAGGATATACAAAAACTTCTTGAAATATGCTATACTAGGACTCATACGCTACAAGTGGTGATTTAGTCCTAGTATTAGCGTTGATCTAAAACTCAGGAATCCTCTAGTGATTTGATGTAACTTATCTCCTATCAAATCTTTGAATATGAAACTTTGAATTCTATTTTGTAGATGACTTTGCATGATCTTGCAATGTAGATGGGAACTTTGAAAACTTTCTCCAAACATATGCTTCTATGGATAGCCAACCTAAATATGTAAATCACACATCAAAGAGAGGGAAAGATGTTATTTTTCTAGTGGATTATGGTTTTCCTTGGTCAAACCCTATTTTTGTAATCAAACCTTGAAATGAAATCAAATAGAATGAAGGAATGATGAATGAAAAAATATTCTATGTTCCAACTCACCAAACCCTTGAACAAAATGTGACAATCTTTTTTGTAATGGATAGCATGAATGCAGCTCTTGACTCTTGATTGTATGTAGTAGATCTTTACTTGAATGCTTTCTTGGATCATAAAAATCTACATCACAAATGTTAGCTCAAAACCAAACATGATGCATGATGACTTTGACACGATACTTGAATTTTGAATATAGCTTCACAAAACTTGATAATTACTATTGAATGCTCTTATAATCATAAAATTTCTAGAATACTTGATCTCAAAAAGTGCTAGGAGAATATATGTAAAATAACCTTGTATTTATACTTGTTTATGCCAAATTTCTTGAAATTACAAGACTACAAGCTAAGATAAAATCTAGGAGAATAAAATTCCCCCTATAATTTGAATTTAATATAGGTCCAAGTTAAGAGGGACTCATACACTAGTTGGGGAGTCTGAGTCTCAATAGGCTAAGCTTGGGACAAAAATTTCAAGAATTGTTAAGTTCTATGCTAAATTCAGGTTTAGGCCCCAAAACTTAGGTGGGAACCGTATGCCCAAGGTGGTGTATGAGTATTAGATCACTAAATCTAGACCATACAAAACAAAATCATTAAATTATGATTGGCGATTTAATAAGTGTTGGAATTATCCTTAGAAAGATGCATTAAATAAGGCTTATGGATGCAAAGTAAGACCAAATAAGACATAAAGAATTCCAAATTTTTGCAAGGAGGTTCCAAAAAATTGTAAAAATGTAAAGGGATACAATTTTCCTCACTACAAATATTTTTCAAATTATGTTAATAGCCTATTCAAAATTTTATGTCAAGTTGCATAACTCTATTTTCGGAATTTTCATTGCCACTTAAGGGCCTATTTTGGACCCCCATGATCTTGCATTGACCCAGACCACCATTTAAATACAAAACAATTTCCATTTTTGTATGTACAAATTATAGGTTGAAGAAGGATTAAAGATCTTGAAGAGTAATTTTTCATTATTGCATAAGTTGTCAACATTGTTTTGAATCTACAAAATCATATTCAAAATTTATTTTTGGATTTTTGATAGTGGAACATGTGCAAAACAAAAGCTAAGATCCTACCTCAAAGGACTACCAAAATAATTTTCATAAGCCATAACTAGGACTCATTCACCCTAGGGCGAGTCTCTCCTTTAGGAGAGGTCAAAATGAACTTTTGGTGATTGGTACATGTTTCGTTACCCTTCTCATATATTCTTATAAACAATGGCATCAATTTCTATACTTTTGAGAATTTTCATTTCATGTTCTAGGTCTTATTGTTCATTTATGTATAGCATTACATATCATTTCAAATTGGTTTCTAATCTATCCTATTGTCTTAAGGACTAAGATCCACATCTGATTGATAAGCCTTTTCAAGGTTGAAAGCCAATCTTTACACCTTGTGATATCTTTCCTAATGAAATTCCCTTAGGAGAGGGATAAATAGAGAAAATACCACTTATTCATTAAGGAACCCCTTTCCCCTACATTGCAAGTTCGATGATCTAGAGAATAATAAAAATATTGAGAAAATACTAATTTATGGGTGGGTTCAAGCCTTGATTTTTTGGTTGTAGGTTTCTCGAAGTTTCGTATAGATAGTTTAAGATTATCATGAAGTCTAGAGAAATTGAGAAATTCATATTTTACATTTGCTTCATTTTAATAAGATACCAAAGGCCAGATCTAAAAGAGTTTGAAGCTTAGATTCATGAGCAACTTTTTACTAGAGCATTTTCAAGCCAAACAAACCTTTCCATTGCATTCAAAAGGCCTAAAAACCCTATTCTCATATAAAAAATTTGTATTTTAGATGCATTTGTCTTTTGGAAAATTTTTCTTTTGCCAAGGGGTCATCATTGTAGGAAAAATTTAGCATTTTTTTTAATTCATAAATTTTCACCACAGTGTTTATTTTCTACAAACAACATATCATTGGAAAGATGGAGATGAGAAATTTCGATCTACAAAAGTTTTGAAAATATTTTTTTCCATTCTCTACCATATATATTAGGTTGAAGTTATCTTGTGCTAATTTCTTCAAGAGGACATAACTTTCACCTTGGTGCTCCGATTTTTGGGAACAAATAGACGTTGGAAAGGTCTTGAAGTGCACTACATAGCCATAAGGACATTTTTTCTATACTTTTTCTTGGGTTAATTTTGTAGTAGAATTTGTATTTTTGGTTATTTTGAGCCTATTGAGCATTGTATCTTGGAAAAGGCTTTGTAAACACACTAAATTATAAAGTGCAACATTATAATATTTGGGGGGGGGGGGAGATCTTTGATACTAGTGAAAAGGGTTGGGCTATTCTTGGAATTCTTGTTTTCACATTTCCTTTTGCATTTCTTCATCATGGCATCAACAATAGTTCCTATTCTAACTACATACAACTATTTTGAGTGGAAAAAACAAATGAAAATTCATGTAAGAAGATTTGGTTTACATAGAGTAGTAATTGGAATGGAAATTTAACCAAATGAAGATGAAAAAAATTCTGAGTGGTTTAACAAATGTGATAGAGCATATGGAGAATTTTGTGTGTCTATATCTTCTAATTTACTTTTCCATGTTGAATCTTTGAATACTCCAAATGAAATATGGAAAAATTTAGAAAGTATTTTTGGTGCATGAGATTTTATGAGGGGCCATATGTTGGAGAATGAACTAATTAGTTTAAATCTAGACAACTTCAACACAATTCATGATTTCCTCACCAAAATGAAATCACTAAAGCTACAACTACAACAATGTGGAATTGATAAGAAAGATAAACAACTAATTATATAAGTATTCTCTCAAAGCTAAGTTTTTAATATTTAGTATTTGTTTCTACCTTATATGCTACTAAGGATGAAATTGGATGTCAATTCAACATGCCATCTTTGGATGATTTTTCTACTTCTCTCACATGGGAGAAAGATAAAATAATTTAGATGGGCACTCTGAAGTATTCTAAGTCTCGTGGTCTAGTTGTCGACCTTGGCACAAATGAACAAAGAGGAAAAAGTAGTAATAAGGATAAGAAAATAAAGAATAGAAAAGAGAAAAAGAATAAAAATTGACTACTTCAAAAGCAAGTAATGAGACCTTATCTTCAAAAGGTGACAAGCCTAAGAAAGAGTGGGTCAAACGTGCATATTGTAAGAAAACCAATCATGATGAGCACAAATGTTTCACGAAATAGGTTGATCATTTGACTTAAATTCTTGAGAAGAATAATCTCAGTGTTTTTTATTCCATCAAATAGAGTTTTCTTGATTTGTGTGCTTCACACCACATTGCTTGAACTAAGGATGAAATTGAATCTATGGTCCATGTTGTACACCTTCCATTTTGATGGGTGATGAAACTCTAGTTTAGGTGTGTGGGAGAGGTTCAATTGATATGGAGGATGGAACATTCTGGGATATTCTTTGTGTGCCCTCATTATCAACTAATCTCTTATCTCTATCAAATCACTCACACAAGCACATGCAAGAGAGTTGAGTTTACTCTTGATTCAGTGGTGAGTCGTAAGATTTAGAATGATTATACAATTGTAGTTGGTAGAGTAGATCATAAATATCAACTTTATTTGTTCTCTCACTTTGTTCCTGATCATCCTTCAACTGTTCTAGTCACTCATTCAAATGATATAAGTTACTTGTGGCATCAAAAATTTGGTAACTTGAACTACTGCTACCTATTGTAGCAAGCAACATATAGGAAATGGTTATGGGATTTACTATGGATCACTTTTCTAAAGGTGTTTTTCATGGTTGCATTCTTGAAAAGAATCTTGATGGGAATCTTGATAAATGCAAAGCTTAGAGAGCCTCACATCGTTTGGAGTTGGTAGATAGTGATTTGGTAGGGCCATTTCCACAACCATCTTTTAGTATATCTCAATATGATTTAACATTCATGGATTATTTCTATAGCTACACCATTGTGCACTTTCTAAAATAAAATTTTGAAGTCTTTGATTCATTCTTAGAGTATACGGCTTTTGTAGAGAAAAAAGCTAGAAAATCTATCAAGGTTTTGTGTATAGATAATTGAGGGGAATATGTCAACCACAAATTTGTGTAGTATTGTTCTTTATAGGTTATTGATTTACAACATAAAATCCCCTATAGTCCTTAGTGGAATGGAGTTATATAATGGAAGAATTCATCCTTGAAAGAGATGGCTAATTGTATGATTCACTCCACCTGTTTGGCACCACCTTTTTGGGAAGAAGCCATCAATTATGTGTGTGATATCTAGAACCATGTTACCCACAAAGCTATGAAGGGGGTAACTCCTTTTCAAGCTTGAAATCATCGAAAACCATTAGTTGAGCACCTTTTATTCTTTGGCTCTAATGAAAGGTTGTGAATCTATAGAGAAAGCCTTACATATTTTTTGGTTACCAAGGTGATGTCAAAGGCTACATGCTTCTTCATCCTATCGCACATTAGTTGTTCATTAAGAGGAGTGTTCACTTTTAGGAGAGTACTTCCAGTCCTTCTCTTCAAACATCTCCTACCACCATCAACTTGGTAACCTACTGAGATGTTTGGTTATTTTTGGGTTATTTTCTGAATAATAAAATTATTTTGATGAGGGCACAGCCCGAGACTTAGAAAATAACCCACAAACAAGAGAATAATTTTATTATCCAGAAAATGGAGCTTCTTACATGCAGAGGATCTGAAATCCCCAAGTTCTACAACACATGCAAGTTACAAAAAGCTACAGAATCACCCTTTTGCAATATGCGAGCTTGTCCCCAAAAAGTTACCCAAAAATTAGAAACCTACCCATAAATAGAGCTCCTCTTTAGTTTGGAGCCAAAACAACATTCAAATTTGAGTTTAGGCGGTTTGGTGCTGAAAAATTATAACTTGAAGTTCAAATTTCAAAAGAACATTTGCAATTGTATCTTCTAGAAAGTGCACCAACTTCCCGGGGCCATAACTTTTGATCCGGGACTCTGATTCGCGAACCGTTTGAACTGTTGGAAAGGTCTCAAAGTAAATAACATGCAAAAAAAATTGCTACGCCAATTTCAACAAGTTTTGGGGCCATTCTGGGAACTCTAAGTGCTTCAAATCTAACTCAGAAGATTTTCAAGTGCAAATCTGGGAAACTAAAACTGCAATATCTTTCAACCCAGGAATAGAAAATAAAAACCATAAATTGGGGATTTCATTATGATGAAAAGGGTATCCAAAATTGTAAAAACATCTAAAAATCAAGAAAATTGAAATTTAACTATTTTTGGGTGATGCAAGATTGCCCTTACACCACTGGATGCTCATGCATCAGACACCCAGGGTAATTTGAGAAGTGACCTGTCATGTCTCAGATGGTTGAGGAAAACCCAACCAGTCAACCGCTACCTTAGATAGCTAGGATGAATCTTCCACAGGCCTTACTCTCCATTTCACCAAATATTCTTCATACTGCCTATTTCCGGTACTCCTTCCCACACGACTATCCAAGATTGCTTCAATCTCCTCCCTTTCTGAAGTAGGTGTTGGAATGCCATACTACCCTATTGCTGGTGCTTCCTCCGTTCCACCTTCATGATACTCTATCAAATCTGAAATGTTGAACATAGGGGAAATGTTGATTCCATCAGGCAACTCTACCTCATATGCATTCCCTGAATCACGCTTCTTCAAAATCTTATAGGTACTAAATTTCTTCATCTTCGATTTGTTATAGGTTCCCATGGGAAACCTTTCTTTCCTCAAGTGGACCATTACTTCATTGCCAGTCTAAAACTCCTTATTCCTCCTTTTCGGATCTGCCTTAGCCTTATATTGCATATTCATCTTATTAATGTGTTCTCGTACTTTCTCATTTATATTCTTGATGTGATCTGCAAAATCTTCCGCTTCAACACTTATTTTCTTCTCTTGGTCCATCTTCCTCAGTTCTGGAGCTATTCTGGGGCTACCTCCATACACAATCTAGAACGGTGATCTATCAGTGCTTCTGTTGACAGAATTGTTGTAAGAAAATTATGCCTGGGGTAAGATCAAGTCCCATCCCTTGGGTTTATCTCCTACCAAACATGTTAGTAGGTTACCCAAACTCCTGTTAACAACCTATGTTTGCCCATCTATTTGTGGATGGTGTGCAGAACTGAACTTCAACTCTGTCTTCAGCTTCTTCCACAAGGTCCTCCAAAAGTACCCCACAAATTTGGTGTCACGATCTAAAACAATACTCTTTGGCAGACCATGTAGCCTCACTACCTCTTTGAAGAACAAGTCAGCAATGTGGACTGCATCATGGGTCTTTTGACATGGAATGAAATGTGCCATCTTCAAAAACCTATCAACCACCACAAAGACTGAATCATTCCCTCTTTGTGTCCTTGGAAAACCAAGAACAAAGTCCATACTTATATCCTCCCATGGCCTCTCTGAATTACGGTAGAGCTGATATAAGCCTGTATTCTGTAGCTCACTCCTTTAGCCATCGACATACCACAACTTTGTACAAACTTCTTCACATCCGTGATACTTGAGGCCAATTATGTAATGATAGGCAATGGATCTTATCACGACCAAAATGTCCGCCATTCCTCCACTATGCTTCTCCTTTATCGGGTTCTCCCTCATGGAACTCCTCAGGATACACAATTGACTTCCTTAAAAACATGCCATCATTATGAAATCTAGCCACCTTGTCCATCCCTTTGTAATAGGTTCGCTTGCAAGCTTTCAAGCCTGCAAAATCAGATCATGTGCATCAGTGTCTTAAGTTCATTGAACCCAACCACTTTAATCTGCATCTTTGTCATCAATGTGCCTCCTACTTAAGGCATCTGCAACCCTATTTGACTTCCCACTCCTATGTTTCAAAACAAAGGTATAACTCTGCAAAAACTCTACCCATTTCATATGCCTCTGATTTAATTTTCCCCGACTATTTAGGTACTGCAAGGCCTGATGATCAGTATATAGAACAAATTCCTTTGGCAACAAATAATGTCTCCATTTATTTAATGCTTGAACTATTGCATAAAATTCCTGATCATATACAAAATGCTTTCTCTTGGCATCATTTAACTTTTCACTGAAATAGGAAATGGGCTTACCTTCTTGGCTCAACACTGATCCAATGGCACAACCACTGGCATCACAATCCAACTGAAACACCTTGTTGAAATCTGGGAGGGATAAAATAGGTTGCTCTGTTACCTTTTGCTTCAATAGTTCAAAACTCTTTGTCGCTCCAGTGCTCCACTTGAATTCTTTTCTATCCCCTCTCATTGTTTCAGTTAGGCGTCCACAAATACTACTGAAGTTTCTAACGAACTTTCTATAAAAACTAGCCAAACCATGGAAAGATCTCACCTCAGTAGCAGTTCTTGGTGTAGGCCATTCCAAAATAGCCTTCACTTTCTCTGGGTCCATCTTGAGACCTTCTGCTGAGACAACAAACCCCAAGTACACTAACTCCCTCTTCACAAAACTTCACTTCTTCAGATTAATCAATAGTTTCTCTTCTCTTAACTTCTCAAAGGCTCTCTGAATATGCATCGGATGCTCATCCAACATCTTACTGAAAATCAAAATATCATCTAAATACACAATAACAAAACTTCCCAGAAAGTCTTTTAGTACCTCGTTCATGAGCCGCATGAATGTGCTCAGTGCATTGGCTAGCCCAAAAGGCATGACTAACCACTCATACAGGCCCTCTTTGGTCTTGAAGGTAGTCTTCCATTCATCTCCCTCTTGAATCTGGATCTAGTGATATCCACTCTTCAGATCAATCTTTGTGAAGTATTGAGCCCCACTCAAATAGTCCATCAAGTCATCCATCCTTGGCAAGGGAAATCTGTACTTGATTGTTATCTTGTTTATGGCTCAGGAATATGTACACATCCTCCACTCCCCATCCTTCTTTGGTGCTAGTACTACAGGTACTGCACATGGACTCAAACTCTCCCGTATTAAACCCTTTCTCAACAACTCTTGCATTTGTCTGTTCAACTCTTCATTTTCTACTAGAGTCATTCTATGAGCTGCCTTATTTGGAAAACTAGCTCTAGGAATCAAGTCAATCTGATGACTGATCTTCCCTATTGGTGGTAAAACCTTAGGTACATTATCATAAACAATATCCTGAAACTCATCCAACATCCATAAACTTCTTCTGGAACCTTCTCACTTTATCCTCCTTACTCACTCTGGAATCAATGCATAACACACAGCTCATGCTTCATACCTTCTAATTTTTCCATCTACATAACAAATTCTAGCACTTCTGCATACCTTTTCTTCGGTCTCCTTGAGGGGTTTCAACTTGTGTGAACCCATCCTTTGTCAAGGAATAAGTGTTTGCATGGCCATCATGTAAGCCTAACCTATCAGACTTCTACGGCCTCCCCAACAACATGTGACATGCATCCATGGGATGATGATATCCGCAGTACCTCATCATGGTAGCTCTAATCTTGAACTTTACTAGGCACTACTCATTGACCAAAACTTTTGTGGTCTTTTTCTGGCCCAGGACAATCAATATGGATCTGAGGTGCCTTTCCTCTTGACTTCAACTTTGTGACCATCTCTTGACACGGTTCTCGATTACTCCCACCGTCAATAATGGCATCACAACATTTTATTTCACACTTGCACCTTGTGCGAAATAGATTCTTCCTCTGTTCTGGTTCCTTTTCCTCAGTCACCAGGACTCTCCTAATCACTAGAGCTTCTCCCTTTTCAGCATCATGCGAATGTTGAGTTAGATCTCCCTCATCTGCATGTACAGCCCTTCCATGACCTTTTGGCCTTTTATGCGCCATTCCTTGGTGTTGTGGTTATTCATGGGCTCGATGCCCTTCTTCACCACACTGCAAACACGTTCCTTTGAAACCACCTCTTCCAAATCCTTGTCCATATCTCCCTCGTCCTCTACCTCTTTGATCACCCCTATTTTGATCACGAGGTAGAGATTGGCATTCAACTTTGAAAAGCTTGGTGGTACCCACATCTTCATTTTCTTTTCATCATCATTTTCGGCTTCTTGAAGGTCTTCACTACCCTTCCACTTTGACTTCCTCATCCTTTTTGCTTTCCATCAAATCTTTTGTTCAACTTCTTTTCCACCTTCAGAGAAAACTG
This sequence comes from Sequoia sempervirens, assembly GCA_007258455.2. Lineage (NCBI taxonomy): Eukaryota > Viridiplantae > Streptophyta > Pinopsida > Cupressales > Cupressaceae > Sequoia > Sequoia sempervirens. The sequence goes on from VDFB02086081.1 coordinate 26,892,092, forward strand.
ATACACATCCTCAATGGTGGTCATTCTGACTAGGCTTAACTCCTCCTGAATGCTCAGTCGCAACCCATTAAGATATCGGGCTACCTTCTCCTTATTGGCCTCTGTGTAACCCGTTCTAATGATTATCTTGTGAAAATCTTGAGTATATTCTTTCACAAATCTGCTTCCTTGCTTCAACCCTTGCAATTTCTTCAACAGATCTAACTCGTAGTCCACTAGTATAAACTACTTCTTCAGTTTCTCTACCATGCAATCCCATCTGGTGATATTTCCTTTTCCTCTTAGATTTCTTTCCAACTGGACCTCTTTCCACCAAATACTGGCATGGCCCTTCAGCTTCATTTTCACAAACTTAACTCGATCTGGGTCCTCTATTTCCTCATACTCAAAATATTCTTCTAGCTCATTGATCAATCGATCCAACTCTTCGATTCGGACTTCGAATAAGCGGGACTTGCTCACAGGTCTTTCACGATCTTGAAATGGCCCTTATTAGGCTGCATTTGGTCTTGATCAATTGCTTCTTCTTCCTCTTCTACATTTGAACCTTCTTCCTCTCCTTCATCCTCACTTTCCTCCCTCGGGTTTAACCCTCTTCTCAACTACTCTTGTAACGCGTCAATCTATCTCTGGAGGGCTGCAGTGCATCTCTTCCACCAGAATTTATGCCACCTCGACCACCTCTAGCACCACCATGCCTACAAGGCATCACTCTTGGAGGCATCTTTCTTGACCTTGACCCACAACCATGGTCCTAGTGTGAACTGCCTCACGATTGGCGATCTGTCCACACGCTCAAGAAAACCGGCTCTGATACCACTTGATGAGGGTGCAACCCGAGACTTAGAAAATAACCCACAAACAAGAGAAGAATTTTATTATTTAGAAAATGGAGCTTCTTACATGCAGTGGATCTTAAATCCCCAAGTTCTACAACAAATGCAAGTTACAGAAAGCTACAAAATCACCCTTTCGCAATATGCGAGCTTGTCCCCAAAAAGTTACCCAAAAATTAGAAATCCACCCATAAATAGAGCTCCTCTTTAGTTTGGAGCAAAAAAAACATTCAAATTTGAGTTTAGGCGGTTTGGCGCCGAAAAATTACAACTTGAAGTTCAAATTTCAAAAGAACAATTGCAATTGTATCTTCTAGAAAGTGCGCCAACTTCCCAGAGACATAACTTTTGATCCGGGATTCCGATTCGTGAACCGTTTGAACCGTTGGAAAGGTCTCGAAGTAAATAATGCGCTTGAAATCTGCTACACCGATTTCAGCAAGTTTCGGGGCCATTCCGGGAACTCTAAGTGCCTCAAATCTAACTCAAAATATTTTCAAGTGCAAATCTGTGAAACTAAAACTGCAATATCTTTCAACCCAAGAATAGAAAATAAAAACCATAAATTGGGGATTTCATTATGATGAAAAGGATATCCAAAAATGTAAAAACATCTAAAAACTAAGAAACTTGAAATTTAACTATTTTTGGGTGATGCAAGATTGCCCTTACACCACTGGATGCTCCTCCATCAGGTTACCAAGGCGATGTCAAAGGCTACATACTTCTTCATCCTATCGCACACTAGTTGTTCATTAAGAGGAGTGTTCACTTTTAGGAGAGTACTTCCAGTCCTTCTCTTGAAACATCTCCTACCACCATCAACTTGGAGTCCATGTATCCTAATGATAGTTCTTCAGAGGTTCATAATACTTTAGATCATGATGAGGAGTCTTCTTCCTCCACTTCAGATAATTATAGTGATCATGAAAATGTGCACACACATTTCATCTTTAGAGGATGATGATTTTCCTGCAGATTCTCATCCTTCTCCAGTCGTAGGCCCTCTTTGGGTTCTTCGAACATTCCAGTTAGTAGGTGATTGGGTAGGGGATCTATAAAATAATAGGAGAACAATATCATAGTTTCAAGATGTTCCACATGCCTTCCTTGGTTTTGATTTTGATCCACAAGATTTTTGGGAAGCTTCTGGTGTCCTTGAGTGGGATGCAACCATGCAGGAAAAGTTTAATTGCTTGGAGAAAAACCACACTTAGGATTGTGTCCCACTTCCTAAGGGAAGAAAAATTATTCGATAAAAGTGGGTCTATTGAGAAAATATTTAGGAAATGGTTCAATTGATAAGAATACATATCACTTGGTTGCTAAAGGATTCTCCCAAGTTCTAGGGATTGACTACTTTGACTTTTGCACCAGTCACCAAAATGAATTCCATCTAATTTGTTCTTTCCATAGCTACAACATATAGATGGGATTTTAATCAAATAGGTGTGAAGAGTGATTTTCTTCATGGTGATCTTCAAGAGGAAATATGCATGGAGCAGCCATAGGCGTTCACTCAGGATTCTTCACTTGTGTGTCATCTTTGGAAGTCTCTCTATGGCCTCCAACAAGCCCCTCAGGCTTGGTACACCAAGATGAACTCCTTCCTCCTAATCTAGTGTGGTTCACTCAATGTAATTCTAATTCGAATGTCTACATATTGTAGTAGGATTATACTCGCACCTTCTTGGTTCAATACGCTGATGACTTGTTGATCATACGAAGTCACTCATCCACCATATGGCAGTGAAAAATGCCCTTCATGATCAATTTTTGATGTCAGACTTAGGCTTGTTGCACTACTTCTCAAGGATTGAGATTACTCAGTCTTCCTTAGGAATATGTCATGCACAATATAAGTATGCACTTGACATTCTCTAGAGCTTTCACATGGTTGATTGTAAGCCTACACTAACTTCATTTTTTTCACGGGTCAAACTCGAGGCTAAGTGTTCGTCACCCTTGGTTGATGGCACTTTGTATAAAAAAATTGTTATTAGTCTCATCTATCTAACTCATATGAGGCCCAACATTTCATATGTAGTAGATATGATCTCTTGATTCATGCAGGAATCACATGAGCTATTCTAGAAAGCAGTTAATCAGATTCTTCACTACATCAAGGGTACTCACAATTATGGGATTCATTATGCAGTGGAAGTGGATTTTGACTTGGTGGGGCACATAGATTCAGATTGGAAAGGTAATTCTTAGGATCACAAGTCTACTTCAAAATATTGCTTCTCCCTTGGTTCTAGTCTAGTTTGTTGGTTGAGCAAGAAGTAGTCTACTATTAGTCTTTCATCTACAAATGTTGAGTATAGAGTAGAAGTTAATGCTACTATTGAGTCCATCTAGCTTTAGAACATTCTCATTTAGTTTTTCATTCCTTTTTGGAGTCCCACAATCATCCATTGTGACAACTAGAGTGTGATTTAGATCTCTTGCAATCCAGTCTATCATCTAAGGACTAAGCTCATCAAGATCCATATGCGCTACATCTAGGAGGTAATTGATAGTGAGATCATTGATCTCAAGTACTGTATGAAATCAGATCATACTACAAAAATCTTCACCAAACCCTTCACTGAGATAAATTTCCTTCATTTGTGAGCTTTTCTTGGGGTGAGATTGGTGTCACCCATTGGGGGGCTACTTAGTCCTTTTCTTTTTTTCATCTCTCTTTCGGGGAGGATTTTTTTCCCACTTGGTTTTCTCCTATTTTCTACTTGTGAGTGATTTATTTGGATTGCATTTGTACATGGGTACCTAACATGGCCTCATTTTTTGGGACCCATCATCTTTTACATACTCCTAATTTGTACTTAAGGGGGGTGTTGGTATAGGTTTTTATTTTCCCAATGGGTTTATTTATTTTCCCTTATTCCTAGGTTTTTCCTACACTTCATTAAGATTTCTTAGGATAATAAATTGAGTTTAATATTTAATAACTAGGAGATAATTGATAGTCTTCCCTTCCTTAAAGGGTGGAACCACTTTCCACTTTTGGTGGCATCCTCCACTTTTTGTGGTTGATTCCTACTGGTTGGATTTTCCACCTACCTCCTCTCCTAAGTTCTATATAAAATCACTACCTAGCTTGTATTTTCATCCATTCATGCATATTTTCATTATATATTTTCATCTTGGAAGCTCTTAATCCATTTTTTCATATTGAAATTGCATAATCTTTCAGAGTTTTGGTCTACATTCTTTATGATTTTCTAGTTTATGTAGCTTTTATTTTCTCTTATAAAGTTCTTGGCTTATTCAATCTATTTCAGATTTATAACATGTATGCAATGTTAGATCAAATTGATTAATTTTTTGAAAGTGCACAATTTTTTGTGTACTTAATAGTGGTGTTATAAATTTCACTTGGTATTGTACCATTTTTTCTTCATCATATTCTCTCCTTCACAATTTTTAAAAGCATTGTTGTCCACTCCACTTTGTGTTTTTTACTAATGGAAATTTGTAGCTACAATAAAAATAAATTACCAAATAAATTTTATTTGGTGGGATCATTGGTTAAGTGATTTGAGGGGGTATCTTTTCTTTTTTTTCTTGTACATCTCTTCTATTTGTGCTCTTTTTATTTTACAAGTGTGTCCATTTATGCTTTTGTTGCTAACACCATACAAATACAACACATGGAATAAAAAGCCATGGAATTTGTTAATGCAACTAGGATAAACACATTATATTGAAAATAAGGTATTTGAACCACAAATGATAAGGAAAATTTTCTCTAGATGCTTGAACATACAAAAGAACTTGGTTGTGTGAGGAGTTTAGTTTCCCTTGATATTATATTTCAAAATTGAAGGATGTATCTAGATTCACATGATGCATGGGAAAATTAAAAAAGAGCATTATACAATTTATGAAATACAGGGTTATCAAAATGAAAATGTATTAATGATCCTTTATTCAAATTTTTTTTACAACTTCCAATAATATGTAATAAATTTCAATCACCTTAGATCAAAATGTAGATCATGTGGAATTGAGAACAAATATATCCAAGTTGTTTATAGTAATCTCGACAAACTTGGACCTAAATTTGTAAAAAAAGTCTATTTTTCACACTCGTAGGTTGAAAATGGGATCTATGTTTGCTACATATTTTTATTCTTCATTTCTCTAAAATATTGATCGAAGAACTAGAAAATATTCTTTCCATTGGTATTCTTAACCCTTCACAATAACATGAGTGTTTGGATGGTCAATTGAAGTTTAGAAAGGAATAATGGTAGCCTAAAAAGAAACAAAATAAGTTCATGAAGAAGTAATGCAATAAATAGAAATAATCATCATATACAAAAATTTAGACTCCAACTCTACATCTTCAAAGGGGAATTTTTAAAAGAAGGAAAGGCCAACTTGTACCTATTGCAAGAAACTTGGTCATGAGGAACCTTCCTGTTAGAGGAAGAATATTAGTGAGCTAAAAAATCTTCTTAAAATGAAGAACATTACTTTTCCTTCTTATGATGCTAAAAAATCCCCTACTCCTTGCGATTTAGGTAAAGGGAAAGAAATTGTATTTATTTCTATTAAAGAATATTCATAATAGTATATTATTGACTTGAGTGCATCACATCATGTTGTTTCTATTAAATAATAGTTCTCTTTGTTGTAACCTTGTTTAGTATCCAAAATTATTATTGGGAAGGGATCACTAGATTTTGGTAGTGGTACAATTGAGGATGTTGTCTATGTGCCTGGTCTATTAGCTGACCTTCTATCTATCTACCAAATCAGCTAGAATTGTAGAAAAGTTGAATTCACTTTATATTATGTTAGTATCAATAATTAGTTAAAATAATGCACTCACCTCCATCCCTTCTCTCACTTTGTACCTAATAGACATTTTATTGCATTCCTCACCCATTAAAATTTCATAAATAAACCATGACATGAGCGATTTAGCCATCTCAACTACCACTATCTTCACCACCTCAAAAAGTAGTATATGATCATAAGTTTTCCTTTGATTAATTTTTCTAATGCCTTTATTTGGGTTTTTCCTTAGGAAAACATCTTGAGGACAATTTCAACAAAGGAAAGGCTTTGAGGGCTTTAGAGGTCCTTCAGTTAGTTCATAGTGACTTCATAGGTCCTTTCCATCCTTGTCCCTTAGAAAGGATCCTTATTTTCAAAACTTTATTGATGACTATTCTAGATATACATGGGGGCTGATACAACAAGTTGGGTCCACAAAAAGCTCAAAGTGTGGAAGTGATTTTGATTTTTTTCATAATTTGTCACACTTGGAATGAAAATTTGAGGCACTTACACAATGACTCTTAAAAATTGTCAGTAATATGAAATTTAGCATTTTGAATCTAGTTTCCAAATATGTAATTTATTAAAATACTCAAATAATAGAAATGAAATTTTTATATGGGTGTATAAAAACCACTTTTTAAAAGTCAATTTTTTGGTACCATACCATGCACATGTACAGACACCACTTTTTAACCCAAGTAAAAGTATTTTGCTAATTCCTTTCAAGGAATCAGAGCTAACAACATGAAGATTGATGAGGAAGTTTTTTGTTTTTTTTTTAATATATATATAAAATTTTTATTAGAATGAATTTATTTTTTTAAAAATCAACGTATACGAACAATATAATTGGACGTAAACTAAAAAAAAATTAAATATTTTTTTCATTGTCTAGAGAATTGTCTGAAGATTGATGCCATATGAATTTTTACAAGAAACATAACCACAAAAAATATTAAAAAAGAAAAAAAGCCTAATATTTCAAGTTTAAGGACTACTTTGTTTAGAAATTAATTGAAAAATAACAAATATAATTCAATCTTAGTAAAAATTATATATTTGGAAACTGGACATCAGCCATATTTCCAAAGTTAGACATTTTTGTTCAATTTACCTTAATTTTTTAGTTGTAGGTCAAAGGATAAGGGTCATATTTCCAAGCCTTTCTCGAGCCTAAAACCAAGGCTACATGTGGGTTGGAGATTCAAAATTTTAATAATGCATATGCATTATTAAAATGCACACACATTATTTTAATAGAATGCGTATGGATTATATAATGCATACACATTATATATTTACTCGTTGGATAAACGAAACATGTACATGTTATATAACACATAAATGTTTCTAAAATAGAATGCATACATTTTTTTATAACATGTACGGATTTATTATTTATCCATTTTTCCCCAATTTGGAAAATACCGATAAAACACATTTTTTTGCAACATTCCTTTTCTGTAGTATGGTCTGAAAGCACCATTTTCTATAGTTTTTATTGTAATTTTATCTTGTGCAATCTCCTAATAGGGTATATTCTATTCAAATTGTTATAAAAGACAAGTGCAAGTTGAATTCTTTGAGGTGGAATCAAGTACAAGAAAATTTTACAAGAAGATTTTGAAAAAGAGAATTTTGGATGTATTCATGATGTTTTTGTACTTCAAAGTTTATAGAAGAAATTATCTTCATTCCACATAGTTTTATTTGAATATTTGAAGGAGAAGGAAATTTGAAAATAGGTTAAGAATCATTTTTTTGTTATCAAAGAGGGTTTGGTAACCATGGGATCAAAGAAAATGAAAAAAAAAATGTTCAAAGTTAATGACACTTTGAAGAAATTCAAGCAAATAAAGAAATGGAGGCACAAAGACAAAGGGATAGAAGAGAAAGGATTCATCAAATGAAAAATTTGGAAGCATCTAGTTCCATGAATGATGAGATGAATGTGGTTGATGCAAATGTGGAGATGGTGAATATGGAAGAAAATTTAATTATGGAGACAAAGCCAACTATGCCTTCAAGTTCAACTTTGAATGATATGGAAATAGTACCTATGCAAAAAAATTCAGGTATGTTTTCAAATCTACCTAGCAATGATATGGAAATTGCGCCTATTCAAACAATTTATCCAGGTATGTCTTCAAACCCAAGTCTTGATAATATTTATCTTAGTTATTTATAGGAACTTGGATACACTATTGATGATATAAATAATTCTAGGGTTGAAATAATGCAAAAACAAAAAAGTGATGGAATATATTATAAGAATGCAAATGAGAATGAAATCCCTCATATTGATGAAAATGAGAATGAAACCCCTTGTGTGGATCAATATGAAAATGTTTTTTTTAACAATTGAAAAAGATGTGCTAGATAACCTTCCTAGTAAAGTATCTTAGAGACAAATGAGAACTTATGGAAATAGAATATATAAAAATAAATTTATAGAAATAAATTAGGATTTCAATGTCAACTTATGCTGAAATTGATGAGAATGTTGAAAATCATAAAAGTGATGAAAAATTAGGCAATTTTGTGAAACCAAAAGAGAAAGATGATTTAGTAGAAAAAAGTCATATCTACTATTGCTAATGCTTTTGATTGTATAGGTAAGAAAATTTTATCTAAAGATAATAATGCAACTCTTTGTACAATAACAATTGCTCTAGTTAATCAAGTAACTTCAAATAAAAGAATGTTAAGTAAGATTAGTAAATGTATAAAAGTAAATCCTGAAACTTTGATAAGAGCTGCTTGAAGAAGAGAGTATTGAAGAGGATCTAATTAATTAATGTTGGATTTTTAGTGGTATAATCCCAAGATTAGACATGAAATTAACTAATGAAATTAAATCTTTAATTGAATTTTTTTGGCATGATAATACAAGACTATCACCTAACATTAAAGATTTCTTAAAATTAAGGGTGGGTTCCAAAATTCATGAAGCTCATACAAAGCATATCTTATATATGACTCAAACTAAATTATATAAAAAAAAATTAGATGATTTAATCTTACCATTTAGCATAAGTCAAAGATCATTCAAAAACTGTAAACCTTGGTATGTCAGAATTAATAAACAATGATTCTCTTGGTGTTGTAAGAATCATGTACAGTTTCATTATTATTATGATATTTTTCAATATATATGATGCTCTTTGCATGCTAACCAAGTTATGCAGGACATTTGTGGTATTAATATGTCACCTAAAATAATCAAATATTTTATAGCAGGTTTGTTTTGTGAACCCTCTAATGAAAAAATAATTTATTTAAAAGAATGTACTTCGGGAGAATGCGATAGATGTGGTAAATTTTCATTATTAGGAGAATGTATGCAGGAAATTAGTTTAGATGAATTTGGGCAACAATTAGTGGATGCTAAAAAAAATATAAATATTGAGTATTCTTTAAAAGATGGAAAAATTGGAAAACATTGTGAGCTAATTGTGGAAAAAATTAGCATGCATGCATTTATTAAATAATTTAAAGATATTATTGTAACTAAATATGTTAAACACTCTCAGTATGCTCATTGGATTGATAATCAATTTCATTTATGTAAAAAAACATTACCAATTCAAACTATATTGTTAGTTGTTGATTTTGCTGAAAATTATACTCTTGCTCCACAAGAAGAAACTAAATAACAGTATTATAATTCAGTGCAAATAGCTATATTTGTTCATATTGTTTACAAACATCCAAATGATTGTAGAGAAGATAATAATTTTTTTTTAGAGAGTACCATTTTTATGTAAGTGATAATTGATTACATTTATCTAAGTTTGTTCAATATTGTATTGATATATTTTATAAAAAATTAAAAGAGAGAGGAATTCAAATGAGAGAACATCTCTTATGGCCGGATAATTACACGAGTCAATTCAAGAATGCTAGAATGTTTTATTGGTTATGTAGATTTCATAAGGAAAATAATATCCAACACATGTGGAGTTTTTCTAAAGCTGGACATGGTAAGGGAGAACATGATGGAGCAAGTGCATCTGTCAAAAGAGAACTTATTAGAGAGCAACTAAAATTTGAGGATGCTATCAAATTCAAAGATGCATGTGAAATTGTAGATTGGTGCAATACCAAATTATCTACAAGAACAAGTGAGCGCTCAATATTTCAACGCTTCTTTTGTTTAGTTGAAGAAAATTAGATTTTTTCTTGTCAAGATTGTGAAAAAATAAATGGATCTACAAAATGGAATTCGTTTAAGAGTTTGAATGAAAACAAATGGATAATATGGACAAGGGAGCTTGAATGCTTTTTTAAATTTTGTATTGTAGGTGATTGGGAGATGTGTGAAAATACATAATGGGTTGAACAATGACAACAAAGAGCCTTAACACCTACATTGACACATGTTAAACATGGAATGAAAATTGAAGATAATAAAGTGTTCACATAAGATTATTATGATCATATTTTGGATCTTCTATAGTTAGGTACATTAAATTGAATTTAATTTTATATGTACATTCATGTACATATGTGAATTAAATATAACTCTTTATTGAAGTCTTTATTTACTTTTGTAGGACATGTGTGTGCCATTGTTCCACCAGAGGGGAATGAAGATGAAACATAGTATTTGTTGGCTAGATGTGTTGAGAGAAAACATAAGTTGGTACATCCTAGAATGGATAATGACAAGTTTGTGTATCCAACTAATTTGGTGGTTGTTGTTGGCATTTGAATTCAAAATAATTTCATAAGAAAGAATGGATTGCTTGGATTTGAAGATTATGAAAGAAACAAGAAGATTATACATTATTCACATTTGATTTTGGAAACCTATATAAAACTAGTTAGATACCAATAGAGGCCTACTAATAAAGTGTTATGGACACTTTTAATGGATGATCATGAGACAATCATAGATGCATTAGAAAAGAGAGAGGATGAATATGGTGCAACCCACTTGTATCCCCTTAAGTCACTCTCTCAGAACCCCTTAATCCATCCTCTTAGGACACCTTAATCCATATCCTCATATATCTACCCTTAATCCATCCACTTGCATCCCCTTAAGTCAATCTCTCGACACCCCTTAAGCCATATCCTTGTATATCTACCCTTAATCCATCCTCTTGCATCCACTTAAGTATCTCTATTAGTTCCCCTTAAGCCATCCTCTTAGGACCCCTTAAGCCATCATCTTATGTAATCCTTAATCCATCCTCTTGCATCCACTTTAGTCTCTCTATTAATTACCCTTAATCCATCCTCTTAGGACCCCTTAATCTATCCTCCTATGTACCCCTTAATCCATCCTCTTGCATCACCTTAAGTCTCTCTATTAATTCCACTTAAGCCATCCTCTTAGGACCCCTTAATCCATCCTCTTATGAACCCCTTAATCCATCCTCTTACATCCCCTTAAGTTTATCTATTAATTCTCCTTAATCAATCATATTAGGAACCCTTAATCCATCCTCTTATGTGCCATTAATCCATCCTTATATATCTACCCTTAATCCATCCTCTTGCATCCCCTTAATTCATCTCTTAGGATTTCGGTCTTAAGGAACTTAAGGTTTATGGTATGTAGGTTTCATGATATGCTTAGAATAAAAAAAATATATGGGTTACTAGTGTAGGTTTCACCTCCTAGGTTTCAGGTAATATGGTTTAGGTTTTAGGGCTTCTAGGGTTCATGAGATACTTAGAATAAAAAAAATATATGGGTTAATGGTTTAGGATTCATATCCTAGGCTCTAGGTTTCATGGCATGCTTAGAATAACATATCTATATGGGTTTAAAGGGATCAGGGTTCATCTACTAGGATTTAGGTCCTATTGTTTAGGGTTTATGGTTTCTAGGGTTCATGAGATGCTTAGAATAACATATCTATATGGGTTAATGGTTTAGGGTTCATCTACTAGGATTTAGGTCCTATGGTTTAGGGTTTAGCTTTTCTAGGGTTCATGAGATTCTTAGAATAACAAATCTATATGGTTTAATGGTTTATAGTTCAACTCCTAGGCCTTAGGTCCTATGGTTTAGGGTTTACAATTTCTAGGTTTCATGAGATGCTTAGAATAAAAAATCTATATGGGTTTAAAGGGTTTAGGGTTCATCTGCTAGGCTTTAGGTCCTATGTTTTAGGATTTAGGCTTTCTAGGGTTCATGAGATTCTTAGAATAACAAATCTATATGGGTTAATGGTTTAGGTTTTATCTTCTAGGCTTTAGGTCCTATGGTTTAGGGTTTCTAGGGTTCATGAGATTCTTACAATAACAAATCTATATGGGTTAATGGTTTAGGGTTCATCTCCTAGGCTTTAGGTCCTATGGTTTAGGGTTTACGGTTTCTAGGTTTCATGAGATGCTTAGAATAAAAAATCTATATGGGTTTAAAGGGTTTAGGGTTCATTTGTAGGATTTAGGTCATATAGTTTATGGTTTAGGGTTTCTAAGGTTCATGAGATGCTTAGAATAATAAATCTATATGGCTTAATGGTTTAGGGTTCATCTGGTAGGATTTAGGTCCTCTGGTTTAGGGTTTCTAGGGTTCATGAGATGCTTCGAAGAAAAAATCGAAATGGGTTAATGGTTTAGGGTTCATCTCCTAGGATTTAGGTCCTATGGTTTAGGGTTTACGATTTCTAGGTTTCATGAGATGCTTACAATAAAAAATCTATATGGGTTTAAAGGATTTAGGGTTCATCTATTAGGCTTTAGGTGATATGGTTTAGGGTTTAGGGTTTATAAGGTTCATGAGATGCTTATAATAACAAATCTATATGGATTAATGGTATAGGGTTCATCTCCTAGGATTTAGGTCCTATGGTTTAGGGTTTACAGTTTCTAAGGTTCATTAGATGCATAGAACAAAAAATTTATACGGGTTAATGGTTTAGGGTCCATCTCCTAGGGTTTAGGGTTTCTAGGGTTCATGAGATACTTAATCCCATTAAGTCATCCCTTTAATTCATTATCTCAACTCCCCTTAAACCACCGTTTTACATCCCTTTAATTAATTCTATGAACTCCCCTTAATCCACTCTCTTACATCCCTTTAAGTCATTCTATCTGAAATGAAGAGTTTTGTCAGCTCTTACACCTTTGGGATTTTACACTTAAAAGGAGAGAGACAAAGATCTAAACTTCACTTAAGAACAAACCCTTAAAATTTAAATGTAAAGGAGATTGAAATCTATTAAATGGGATTGTCCTTGTGGCTGAAAAATAATAAAAGAGATTCACTACCAAATTTAAACCTAGAAAATGCATGATGTTTGAAAACACAATGTGATATGCAAAAATATGCTAAATGACCTAGAAATGCAAACAAAACTAAAAAAAATGCTATGAAATAGAAATTTTGCACCTAGAAATGTGTTGAAGACAAGAAATAACTTTGAGATTATGGAAATATTGATTTTTTACCCTAGTGGGACTGATTCGTCATTCTAGGTAAATCAGCCAAGTTCTGGAAAACTACACCAGAGCTTGTTTCAACAAAATGGGTATCCAAATCTACAAAAAATATCTAAAAAATAGGTAAAATGGGACTCATACACCACTAATGGTATATGAGTCCACTTTGGCTTTTTTGAAAACTTGAAAGTGGAAATGGAAGCTATTGGTCTACTCTGTTTGTTCCTCATGGTGTCTGGATCTGAAACCCTAATTTTTGGTAGTGTGAGTGACTTTTTGTGGATATTTTGACTTTTCCAATAATGAGATGAGTTTGACAATTTTTCAAATTATTCTTCAATCATTTCCAAACCTTCGAGGTACTTATATCTACAATCACACAAGGAGAGAGAGAGAGAGAGAGAGAGAGAGAGAGAGAGAGAGAGAGAGAGAGAGAGAGAGAGAGAGAGAGAGAGAGAGAGAGATAATATTGATTGTTAGGGCATGGGGGTTTGCCTTGGTCAAACCCCTTTTAGGTAGTTAAACCAAAATAGTGAAATAAGATAATGAAGCATGAATTAATGCAATTAGAGACTTTCCATGATGATAGATCTTGAATTTATGTAGCAATGGATGAAGAATTTACCCTTGAATTCCTTCAAAACCTATCTTGATGACTTAAAATGCTAAAACCCTAGCTTTCTTGACTTGAGATGGTTAACAAATGATGAATGAAACATATGAATGAATAATAAATTAGTGTTTATGACATTTTTTATATAGGGAATCCTACTCAAATGACTATTAATTTGATCCCCAAAGCCGACATGGAGGAAAATTAAACTTAAAACCTAATTTTTCCCACTCAAACCTCAAAAATGGCCTAAATGGGACTCATTCGCCGAGATGGGTAACTCAGTCCCACCTAGATGGGACTCATTCACCCAAATTTGAGGATGAGTCCCACAAGGGCTCTTTTGCCAGCTAGGATTTTTGGGAGTGAACAATTTTAGTTTTTATGTTGATTTTATCGAGTCTTAATCAAAATAAGCTTCAAGATGCACAATATTGGGTCATAGGGGACTACTAATGATGATATAAAGGGTAATTAGGGCTAGGGACACAAATTTTAATGTGAAAGTGTGACTAAATACACTCTAAAAAATTAAAATGAGGTCTGCATAGCTTAGAAAGGCACAATAACCAATGTGAATGTGTAAAACACATTACAACACTAGATTCTGATTAGGTTTAATTTACAAGCCTTCTAGATTAATGTGATAATGCAATTAAATGCATTTTATAACATTGAATTTAGGGAGAGATAGGTCCATGAGAATTAAGTGCTTAATAAATGTGTAGAAAAGTGTGAAAATTATAAATACAATACTTTACAACACCTTTACAAGACATTGATAAATGTATTTTGCTTAGTTTGCAAGGGTCTAAGACCTAATGTGGATGTGTAAAATACCTCACAACACTAGACCAAGGTGATATTAATTCTAAATTATCATTAGGGTGAAATCACAATACTATGTTTAACTTTTTTCCCAAGATGCACATTTACATCAATATTTTTAACTGAGTCTTCATCTTCTGAGACCTATAACAGCTAAACCGTTAAGAATTTAAAGATGATGCAAACTAGTGATTTCTGGAAATTTGTTTGTCTAGATTCTTTTTTTTTTTGGAAATAAATACTGAATCTTTCAATATATCCTTTAATAATAACTAGTTTTAAAGAGAAAAACAACATTTTCAAAAGGTAATGTTTGTGTCATAGAATATAACTTTTTTTCTATAAAGGATAAAATTCTAATTTTTGAAATTTAGATTTTCAACATCAATATCTAGGGAAAGGATATTTTTTCATAATTTTTTGTTACATATATATTTTTTAATTAATTTTTGAAGTCACTATAACTATAATTTGGACATTCTTGTGTGTCGTACAGCCTAACTTGTTGTGTATATATTGAAATCCATTTTTTCTTTTTTTAGTGAAACAAGGACATCACTACCTAGGGAAAGGGTATTTTTTGAATTTTTTTACAAGGGTTTACTATTTTTGCATCTCTGTATAATGAAGACCTTGATGTTTAGAGAAAAACCTATGTTTAGTAAAAATTGGAAATTAAATTCAAGATAAAATGAAAACATATCAAAAGTATAGTTGTTGGAAATCTAATTTCGAGGTCTGCAATCTTGCAAAAGATAATTTCTAAATAACATTATTTAAAGTAAACATGTTTTTTTGTTAACATTTTCAAAGGTGCAAAGGGGACTCCATTGTGGGTATGATTTAATACTAGAGGGGTTTTATCCAAGGGGGTTTGATCATAGGGGGTCTTATCTATCCCTCTTCAATTAAAACCCTTTAGATGGAACCTCTCAAGGATAAAATAATAAGTTTTTCCAAAAAAAGTGATTTCATACAAAAATCAACATGTCCCAAATGTGAGACACACTATTGTGGCAACACATTAATTATTCCCATATCAAGCAAGAGATACATTTTTCTATGCTACATTTAGCCCCCACTTTAGTGAGAGGATGAACCTGCTTCAAACTAACACTAAAGTAAACATCTGAGAGGGGTCCAATTGTACCAATTCAGATGGTCTAGGATAAAAAATATGATGGAGGTGGTCAAGCCCCCAAGATCCAAGATCCTAATTCAAAGCATCATAAACACAAGAGGACATGCACAAGGTGAATGATTTGTAGAAAATCAAGATATGCAATCATGCAATGGCAAGAACTAGAAGGAAGAAAAGAGTGAAAATAAAAAGGTGGATCAAGCTTCGACTGTTTTTCCAACATGATGTGGATTAGATCTAAGCTATTTTTCCAAAAATACATACTCACTTTAGGGTGACGAAAATCTTGGTTGTTTGTCAGGTGAGAAGTCCTAGAAGGTGAGAAATATACATTCATGGCTGGTATGCACTCACACACACACAAGTGGCTATGGGGAAATTCATGCCTCAAAATGGGCTTCCCACTCAAAAATACCAAAGTTATGCCTCCTGATAACTTTGATAAGGTGCCACAATGAAAATTATTTTGTAAATGCTTTTGAATGTCATGTTAAGATTTTTTTAAAGGGGATTTTTCTTTTTTTTATGTAAGGTCTTCTTCTTAGGGAGCATTGTGCCCAATATCTTCAAGAGAGGACAAGTCAAGGTGTCAGATCATTTCCCATGGGATGCCTCGTTTGCATCATGCCATGACACAAGATCGTACACTCTTGGACGACATCAAACCCAATGAAACCACCAAGAAGAGGACACATCAAAAGATAAAAGAAAAAATCATGCCATGAAATATTTTTTTTCCAAAAGATGTCATCTATGTATCTCCCCACTTTAAAGTAGTTCCTACACCAACATTGTGAGATTCTTTAAAGTAGAAGAAGAAGACATGAGATATTACTCAGAAAGCCCTATGCCAGGTCATATGTTTCTAATAAGCTACGTCATAAATAAGTATGTCACATGTGATCCAACTTAAGGCATGTCGTCCACGTTCCAAGCTTTCTCTTATATGTTCATGAAAGGTTATCAACTCACCGAAAGATACAATGACAAGTGACATACGAGAACAAGCCTACCTCTCCCCTTGCCCCCACTTAATGCATGACAAGGATGAGCCAAAATGATTGATAAGATGCATGGTAGAGTAAAAATTAGAGGAATTAGGTGTCCCGCATAAGGGAGAGCACCAAACTCCATAAGATGTTGGATTTTACTACTCAAAGCCTTGCATGCATTAGTAGAATGATCGTGAACTCAATGACATGTGCAAAATAAATTATTGTAATAAAATTTCTTTTGAGTTCTCGGGGGAAGGGATATCAAGTGATTTTGGAGGATTCTCAACAAGATACCCTCTAGATCAATGGTAGAAGGTGTTCCTATAGTTTGCGAAAATGATACTTCTTGCTTATTACAAGATGTTATACTTATGCAAGATTCTTTAGATTGCGATATTTATTTCTCTCCTTTGTAGGAGGGTGTAAAATCTAATGAGCTCAAATCATTAGCGTTTTGTGAGATGACATTGACATTAAGAGAATATTAATTTTTTTGTTTCATTTCTTGCAAAGGATAACAATCAAGACCACTAGTGTTTATCAATTCAAGATGGACTACTTTTAAAGTCATCTTAGAAGGATATTTTGTGAGAGTGTTGATATTGAGTGAAGGCTTCTTTATTTCTATCAAAGGACAATAACCAAGACCATAAGTTGTTTCTTGCGTGTTAGGCTCTATATGGTTGCAAATACTTTGTTCTCTAGCACCACATCCTTTTCCACTATACCCAAGTTATTTCATAAGTTCATAACCTTTTCCATAAATCTTTTTCATTTCTTTTCGATCAGGTGGTTGTTCGTGATTAAGTTCATCAAAGTTTGTCGTGTAATTTGTTGATTTTTGTTATAAAGTGGTTGAGGTGGATGCTTTTGAAGTTTCTTCTAAGTTTTGTGTTAATATTACTACTTTTTGGTGACCGTTGAATATTTTTTTATGGTCTTGTACTCATCTATGAATGTATGTTTCAAATATATGGAACCCCAATCATCTTCTAATAGCTTTGTGACTTCATCGATGTGTTTTTATTTTTCATTTTGTTGCACAGGTTCTGCTTCGGTGGTCAATGTTAATGTGTTCAAGGTATTCTCTTTGTTTTTCTCAAGTTGTAAGACACTATAAGGCTCATAAATTAGCTTCAAGTCTGTGCACATTGTTGTTGTAGATGTATTTAATTTTATGATGAAGAGTAGAAGGAACCCCATTCATTGTAGGAATCCATGGTCTTCCTAAAAAAAGATTATATGAAAGTTCATGAGGCATAACATGAATCAATGTTTCCAATGTGGTTTTCCAACTATAATAGGTAAAGTGATCACCCCAAGCAGTGTCCTTTTGACATTGTCAAATCCCTTAAGAGATAAAGAATCAAGTTGAATGGTTGATTTATCAACACCAAGCCTATATAGAAGGCCCACACTACACACTTTAAGGGAAGATTCAATATCTTCAAGATTTATATTTATCCATTTTATTTTTGTATTGAGCTATGATCATGAAAGAATCATTTTATTTTTGCACTTCCAAAGATGGGAGTTCACTTTGGTTGAAAACAATGTCAGTGTTTATTCCTTGAATCATGGTTGCTATGTCATTTGGTTTCATATTATAAGGGACATGAACTTGTTGCATGGTTTCTTCAATCATGTTGTGGTAGTGACGTGAGGCTTGAATAAGGTCCCATAATGATATCTTAGCAGGAGTATTCTTTAGTTGTTCAACAATATTGTACTCCTTTCCACTTTTTGAAGGTAAATGAGGGGGACCTGGTAAGATAGGGTTAGGAAAAGGTAGGGGTGTTGGTATTGGTTGTTGTAGTTGAAGATTGTTTCTAGTGTTATATGAATGAGCAATGGTATTATGAATTTAACTACTGCAACACATTATTCTTAGGTGGGTAGCAGATGAATTTAGGTTTGTTTTGAATTTGAGGTTTGTCTGATTGGGGGTTAAAGGATGAGTTGAGGTTGAATAATTTTAACATTCCTTAGTGAGTGAGAGTCTAATGTTTCCTCTTCATCTTATTCTAAGGGCACTAGATCATTATTTTAAATGTTATCCTTTGCTTGTACCATGATATCCTTCCTAGGAGGAGAGTTATTAGGAGAACTATAAGCCAAATGTTCTTGACATTCAAGGATTTCTTCTTCCAAAATGAACTCATCAAAAGTAGGGGGATGGTCAATGGTTGGATTTTCTTGTTTATCGATAGTGGGGAGATTAGGGGAAGGCTCTCTTTGATTGTCATTTTTCCCTAAGATCTCATTCTCTTGTTCCATATTAGCTATCCTAATAGGAGAGCTTGTAATATGTTCATCCATGGTTAAATTTTGTGAAGCAGCTTCATCACAAATAGGGGACACATCAAGAGAAGGCCAACTATTATTTTCATGCTTACCGAATAGATCTCCCCATAAGATATGAACATTAGGGAAGGAAGGGAAAATATTCTCATGACTCTCATCTAATGTGTTTTCCAACATCAAAGCATCATATTCATAGCTATGAGAGATAATAGGAGAAGAAAAAGGATTATTATCATGATCATTTATTAGTTCATTCATTTGACCCATAATGTCTAGGTATAAAATAGTATAGGCAGGGAAATGATCAGAAAGAGGGTTATCATAGATCTTGAAGGTTCTCTTATCTAACACTAACATATCCTCATCACTATCACAAGAGGAGAAGATGTTAGGAGATGAACATAGGTAGGTTTCAATGGTATCTTGTTGTGTTGTGTGATCATAATGATTACTTATTCTTATGTCCTCTTTTTTAGTAATGTTTTGTCTAATAGGAGAGGTAAGAGGAGAGAAACAACTCAGTTTTTCAAAACTCTCATCAATTGGTTCTTCTAACACTATAATATCTTCTTCACAAGTAGGAGAGATAATAGGAGAAGAAAAAATGTGATTGTTATGATTATCCAAGGTTTATTTCACTAGAATAACCTCTCTCACATAAGGGATACTAGGAGAGGGATAAATGATAAACAAAAAGAGAGGGGAAAGGACCTCATATTCATATGCACTTAACAAAACATGCTTACAACATGCAATAAGATCTAAAAATAGAACATGAAGTACGATAAATATAGATTTTTGTAATGAAAACATGATGTAATGATTATTCTACAAACTTGAAATGTAATCGTGCTAAAGCTAACATGCAAAAGAGGAATGCAATTTTTTAGATTTTAAGGATGACAATGGACTGATTATGCTATGTAACAATGTGAGAATGTAAAATTAAAATTAATCCATGAATGAAATGAGCTAATTTAAGCTAGATCTAATGAAATGCATGTAACAAAAACTTAGCTAACTAATACAAATAGTTAATGGAAACAAAAATAAGTGCAAAATAGGGTTTTTAGTGCCATGAAAGGTAGTTCTAGGGGTGAAAAGGGACTGATTCACCTAAGGTGGCGAATGAGTCCTAAGAGGGATTTTTTAGACTTTTTACATCTTTTTGATTGATCTATTATGTTTTATGTGTTGTATGAAGTATAATTAAGATGCAAATCTAGAATTTTAGAAAATTTTAATGATTTGAAATTCAAAGATGCAACTTATATGTACTTTCACTAATGCAAAATTTAAAACCCTAGAATGCAACTTAACTAATGAAAAATGCAATGTAGTACTAATGCAAGATAATTTAAGGATGTAAATGCACTCCAAATCAAAAATATGATATTCAAAATGTAGGTTCACCAAAATGAAACGAAGATTTTTGTCACCTTTTACACCTTTAGGGTTTTGCACCTAAAAGGAGAGACAAAGATCAACACTTCAATCAAGAATAAACTCTTGAGATTTCAATGGAAAGGAGACTGAAATCTATCAAATCAGATTGTCTTAAAGGCTAAAAACTAATAAAAAAGATTCACTACCAAATGTAAACCTAGAAAATCCAAGATTTTTGAAAACATAATGTGATATGCAAACATATGCTAAATGACTTGTAAATGTAAGCAAAACTAAACCAAAAGTTGTGAAATAGAAAGTGTGCACTTGGAAATGTGTTTAAGACTAGAAACAACTCTGAGATTCTACAAATACTAATTTTTAAGCCTAGTGGGACTCATTCGCCATTTTAGGTGAATCAGTCCTAGTTCTAGAAAACTACATCGTAGCTTCTTTCATCCAAATCTACAAAAATCTCTAAAAACTGGTACAATGGGACTCATACGCCACTAATAGTGTATGAGTCCACTTTGACTTTTCTAAAAACTAGAAAGTGGAAATGAAAGGTCTTGGTCTACTCTTTCTCTTCCTCCAGGTGTCTAGATTCAAAACCCTCATTTTTTTCAATGTGAGCGAATTTTTGTAGATATTATGGCCTTCCAATAGGTAGATGACTTCAGAAAGTTTGCAACCTATTCTTCAATCATTTCCAAACCTTCAAGGTACTCAGATCTGCAATCACACAAGGAGAGAGAGAGAGAGAGAGAGAGAGAGAGAGAGAGAGAGAGAGAGAGAGAGAGAGAGAGAGAGAGAGAGAGAGAGAGAGAGAGAGAGAGAGAGAGAGAGAGAGAGAGAGAGAGAGAGAGAGAGAGAGAGAGAGAGAGATTTGATTGTTAGGGCATGGGGGTCTACCTTGGTCAATCCCCTTTTAGGTGATTAAACCAAAATAATGAAGTAAGATAGTGAAGCATGAAGTAATGAAATTGGATACTTTCCATGATGATAGATCTTGAATTTTTGTAGTAATGGATGAAGAATCTACCATTGAATTCCTTAGAAAACTATCTTGATGACTTAAAATGCTAAAACCTTAGCTTGCTTGACTTGAGATGGATAATGAATGATGAATGAATAAATAATTAAGGTTTATAATCTTGTTTATATAGGAAATCCTACTCAAATTCCCATTAATTTGATCCCCAAGGTCAACATGGACGAAAATTAGTAAACTTAAAGCCCATTTTTTCTCACTCAAACCTCAAAAATGGGCCAAATGGGACTCATTCGTCAAGATAGGTGACTTAGTCCCACCTAGATGGGACTCATTCATAAAAAGTGGTGAATTAGTCCCACGTGGGCTCTTTTACTAGCTGGGATGTTTGGGAGTGAATAATTTTAGATTTTATATTGATTTTATCAGGTCTTTGATAAAAATAAGCCTCAAGATGCACAATATGGGGTCATAGGGGCCTAGTAATGATGATATAAAGAGTAATTAGGGATAGGGACACAAAATTCAATCTGAAAATGTGATTAAATACACTCTACAACATTAAAATGAGGTCCACATAGCTTAGAAAGGCACAACATCCAATGTGAATGTGTAAAATATATTACAACACTAGATTAAGATAGGTTTAATTTACAAGCCTTTTAGATTAATGTGATAATGCAATTAAATATATTTATAATATTGAATAAAGGGAGAGATAGGTCCATGATACTTAAGTACTTAATATAATTCTTGATAGGTGTGAAAGTTATTTACAATACTTTACAACACCTTTACAAGACATTGATAAATGCATTTTATTTAGATTGCAAGGGTCCAAGACCTAACATGGATGTGTAGAACACCTCACAACACTAGACCATGGCTATACTAGTTCTAATTTATGATTAATTATTCCCATATCAAGCAAGAGATAATTTTTTCTATGCGACAATATCAACTCCCCTTAATCCACCCTCTTGCATCCCCATAAGCCATCCTCTTAAAGTACCATTAAGTCATATCCTTTTACATCCACTTAATCGACCCTCTTATGTCCCTTAAGTCACTCTCATAATCCCCCTTAAGCTATCCTCTTATGACTCATTAAGCCATATCCTAGGGTTCATGACATGCATCCCCTTAATCCACCCTCTTACATTCCTTTAATTCATTCTATCAACTCCCCTTAATCCACCCTCTTGCATCCCTTGAAGTCATTCTATTAACTCCATTTAATCCACCCTCTTGAATCCCCTTAATTCATTCTCTTAACTCCCCTTAAGGAATTCTCTTAGAACCCCTTAAGCTATATCCTCTTAGGTCCCCTTAATCCATCCTATGTCAAACTTCACTTGAATTTGTAAGGAATTTATAAGATCCAATTTTCTAATTTTTACTATATATTGTTCTTTTCTCACATTAATTATTTAGTTAAATGACTCATAAAAACTATAGATACTTTACTTACATTAATTATTTTTGTAGGCTCTCGTCAAGTCGGTCTACCATGTGATTGTCACTATAATTTGTTTTTTAACAAGAGTCTATGTAAATATCAATTTGTGGTCTTGACCTAAAAGTTGATAATATTTAATTGTATCTACATAAAAATATATTTTTCATCATGTTATATAGTTTTATTAAGAATCAATATACATTATAAATGTTTGTTCGATGTATGAACTTCAATGAACTTATTAGTCACTTTTTAAATATAGATTGTTCCAATTTTATCTTATAAAAGTCATGTCTTGTATTTACCACATTTTATATAATTGTTCAATTATATAGATTATACATTTTATACATACAAGGAGATAGATTTTTTTTTTGTGATTCAAATATTTGCTAGAATTCGAAAATAGTTAAAATTACTTGCCCTTAATTTATTATGAATATGATCTAAACTATTTAAGGAATGTTTTAATTTGTAACCTAACCATGTGATAAATTATATATATGAAATTTGATTCTAGTTAAGAATTTATATAGTGCATACTACTTAAAAATTAGATAAAATATATGTACATACATGAGTACATATAATCATTGAAATGAACATAACATGATCATAATTGAGTGCATATATAATCATCATATAAAGTCATTTGATATAAATAAACACAAAAATGATCATATTAATCAATATAATGTATGTGAAATGGTCCATGAAATAACATGTTCAAAATGTATATGGCAAGTCCAACACATATATTTAAATAAAACTAGAGATCTATAGTCCATAAGATTTAAAACCATCTAACTATTAGGGTGATCAGTCAAATCAAGTCTCCTCTTTGCTCCACATGGACTAGATGTACCTGTATCATGTTGTAAAAGAGTACAAAAAACTTGAAATTAGGTTTATTTTTTTTTAGAAATTTTGATATAATTTAACATATAAACTTGGGTATGTGTAGGATCATCATGGAAAAAGCAGGCCCTTAAGTGGCAAAAAAATCAAAAAAACCAGAGTTAGGAAACTTCACGCAAAATTTGAATAAATTATCTATATTATTTAAAAAATATGTAAGAATAGAATTTGTAGAAAATTGAATGTATTTTCTAAACTAGTAGATTTTTATTTATTTTTAAATATATATTTGGTGAAATTTTGAAAATTCAATGTAGTCGTACTTAAATTTCAGGGAAAAAAAAAGTATGTGTCTGTTTGACCACCCTAACCACAATAAAATGATAATAATTTTTTATAATATTTTAGATATAAGTAGAGGACTCATGTCCCGATCTGATGCATATTTTTTTATAATTTGTTTCCAAGTAAATAATTAATTATGATTTTTTTTTACAACTTTTAAAAACTATAAAAACTTGTATGTCTGACCACCTTAACTTTGTCAAAACTTCATGAAATTCAATTTTATTTTTTTTAATCCTATACTATACAAAGCATAGAATGTGGTACATGTTTTGGATTCAAAAAATGTGATACCATTTTAAAGCTATAGATGTTTTTCAATCAGCCTATCAATCAGAACTATAGTTGTAATTCAAATAGAAAATGAATAATAGTTATTTATTAAATTCAAAGTAAAGCATGATTTATATTGTGGAAAGCTAAGAATATCCTTTAAAAACCCTTTTTGTTTCATCAATTTTGGGTAAAAAAAAGTCATCAGCCATATACGCATCATATCACCACTTTTTGGCCCATGATGATCCTGCAAATACCCACTTGATAAAAATAAAATTAATTAAATATCAAGTAAATATAGTAAAAAATATTTTTATTATCCATAAATTACCATATGATCATGTGAATCTATTGGCACATTTTTTTCAATGGGTAGCATACCTATCAATTGAGAAGGTCCAACTATTTGATCTACTATATCCTCCATATTCATATAAAGCAACAATATGTTAAAAGCTTGAATATATATATTTGAAAGGTCCCTAAAATTTTTATAGGAGATTTAGTAAAGTTTACAACCTCAAATTATATGACCTCATGATCACACACCTACAATTTCCCATGCATAAATACTGACGATTTCTCAGGTACACCTGCCATGGGTATCACATGAAATCGCAACATATAGATAGAACAATGCATAGATTACTCACACATGTGTAAAAATTAAAATTAAATTAGATCTATGATGTGTATTTAATATAAACTTAACAAAATTTTGATAGCACACACCTAGGTTGATGATGACTTAGGAGCGCTCACCACAACTTGTGGTTGGTCAGTACTCTGTATCGCATGACCTCCCTGTATCTAGATATAATATATTGTTTCACACATGTGTATAAATTCAAATTAAATTAGATATGTCCACATAAATTAAAATATATATTGGTTTGTACCTAACCAAAAGGTGAGCCCAAATCTACAAAACTTGAAATATAGACACACTTACATTGAGATTCATGAATCATGTGATCATGCATCTACACCAAACACTTCTTAAATTAATGTTATAATATATATAATTTGATGTTATTATTTACATGAATTTTGAACGTTTCAAACATATTATTTAAATGTTCCTAAGTTCAAAATATGAACATACCTATGTAGGATGATCCTCAAAATATAGTAGATTTGTATATGAGTATGTCCTAGATGCATGTGGGTCACCTGAAGTGGATGCATAAATATTCCCATAGCCTAAGCCTCCATGCTCTCTATTTCCCACTTCAACCACCTTGTGTGTAGTCTGATGAGTGAGATGTCCTGAAAGAGAATTCAATGCTCCTAATATTGACAACATCATTTTCCACTAAAATATAGTGGGAAAACTAGGAGAAGGAGGAGCAACAATAGGAGCAATCAAAGGACGTTGTTGAGGATCGACACATGCTCCTAGTGTATATTGGGGCATGCCATGCCCAACTCCCTAAAATGACCTAATACCAAAATAGTTGGGTTTTAAACCTAACTCAAACTCAGCCCATAACTTTCTCAAAAAGTATAGGCATACCTCACAATTTCCATGTGGTGGAGTATCAGACACCATCCACCATCTATCCTAAAAAAATTCAGCTTTCTGTAGTGGTCTACGCCATTTAATTAAAATTATTTTTGGTGGGTGGAATTGGTTTTTTTTTTTTGGGACTTAAAAAATGTTGGAAAATATATTAAAAAGGATAATAATAATAAATAGTTTTAGGTAGTGCAATGAAACTATTAGTCTTACATCCCTTAGTAAATAATTCACAAAAATGATTGTGAATGAGAATAAGAAAGATAAGTATAAAACACAAATTACAATCCTAATGATTGGATATCTAATTTCTTTTAATGTGGCCCCATTATTTTTTTGTGCACCTAAGAATGAATAGATCTATCTAGGGATTATAATTTTATAACATTATAAGTAGACCTATCTAGGGATTATATGTGATTTCAGGGCTAGTAAAAAGATAACAAATCTAGACATTATAAATCTAATTTAGGCTTAGGTTCTAGGGTTTAGGATTTTAGGTTTAGGTTTTAGGGTTTAGGTCCTAGGATTAAGGGTTTTATTTTTTAGGTCTATTTATTTTGGAACCCAGGGTTTAGGGTTTTTATTTCTAAGTTAAATGTGTCCAATTTAGGTTAAATTCTAGTTAATTTAGGTTTTGATTTTATGGTTATCAATTTACAATTTAACATTTTTTGTTTGGTTAATGTTTTTGGTTTTAAATACAATTTAAAAACTATAGAATATTGAACATAAAACAAACAAAAAGAACAAAAACTAAATAAAAATTACAGAAAAAAATGCAAGATATAAAAAAAAAGTAGAATTCAACCAACTTGGAGGTTAGTGAGGTCAGTTGTGTCGATGGGAGGAGATGGTAGTGAAAATTTGGTTGAACTTGGCCCTTAGAAATGCGTACGTGAATTAAGCTCTCCCTTAGGAATGTAGACAAAATGTAGTGAAGAAATAAAAAACACAGTCATTAATTTTAAAAATTAAATAGCTTTAAGAAACATGTACATGTTATAAAATGTGTACACATTATGAACACATATGTGTTTTTTAATGTGTACACATTCTAGGGTGTGTACCTAAATCTAAACACATACGCACTTAGATATAGGCTTGTGTACCCAATCCAAAGTGCATACACTTTTTTTAAAAATGCATGCACATGTCCTGCAATTTTTTTGGTTTGTCTAGAACTTCTCCTCTTCTTGGAACCAACTTCTTTCTTTTATCCATGGGTCTATATTATTTGGCACAAATGTGAATTATTCGATAGTGTGCCATAGAAAAATGAACCCTTTGCTTGACATGGGATTATTTTATGATAAAATGGACTTAATGAGGTATTAATCTAGTGTTGAAAGGGATTTTATGTGCCTAGACTAGGTCTTGGACCCAGGAAAATTTAATAATGTAATTTTAACGACGTCTTGTAAAGGTGTCATAAAGTCTCAAGTGTAAAGGACTTTCGCACATTTCTAGACTTAATTAATCTATTTATCCCTAATTCAACATTATAAAATGTGTTTAATAACATTATTAAATCAATGTAGAAGGTTCTTAACTAAAACTTAATAATAAACTAGTGTTGTAATGTGTCTTGCACATTCACATTGGTTCTTGTGCATTTCTAGGCTATGGGGACCTCATTTTAGTGTTGTAAAGTGTATTTAATCACACTTTCACAGTATTTTTTGTGTCCCAAGCCCTATTTTACATTTAAATCATCACTAATATGCCCCTGTTAACCCATATTATGCATCTTGAGGCACAATATTATCAAAAACCCAACAAGGTTTCATTTTAAACCTTATTTCCTTATTCCTTAGCATCTGAGCTATCAAAATAGTCCCTGCGAGACCCATTCACCATGAATTGGGAATCAGTCCCATCTAAGTGGGACCCATTCACCATGTGTGGTGAATGAGTCCCATTTGGCCCCATTTTGACCTTTGAGCAAGAAATAAAGAAAAAAATGAGTTTGATTTTTCTTTATTAGTATGTGAGGAGGTATTAATGGGTAAAATAGGTGAATATACTATAAAATAAGCTCTCTAAACTCATTTTTACATCCATTAACTAAATTCACACCCATTATTTAATATTCATCCATCAATATTTCATCTCAAGTCAAGAATCTTAGGGTTTTTACATTGCAATTCATCAAGAATGCTTCTAAGGACATTCAGATATGAATTTTCCTCCATTGATGTAGACTTTCAAGATAAAATTTTCATGACAAGGTAATCATTTTTACTGTTGCATGTTTCATTACTTTATTTCATCACTTTTGTTTAATTACCTAAAGGGGTTTGACCAAGGAAAACCCCTATATCCTAACCCTATATACCTTTTCCCCTTTGCATGTGTTTGTGTATGAAAATTTATCAAATGGAAAGGTGAGAAAAGGTGTACATATCCCATCAAATTCATTTAAGATATCTCAAGTCCTATTTCAAGCTTAGACAGAGTCTATAAGTTGAGTTTTGCATATTTAGATCTAAGGAATCTTCAAAAACAAAATTACAGATCCTAAACCACATAATCATGTTCAAAATTATCTATTTTCCAAAAGAGGACTCATTCTCCATTAATGGTGAATTAGTCCCACTTCTAGGCTTGAACGATGATTCCTGTAGTTTTGGATACCCAATTCATTGAAACTAATTCTAACACTTTCTGGAAAAAAAAAGACCCATCGCTATGAATGGTGAATCAGTCCTAGTGAGAATTTCTAGTGTCTTCTACAAGTATTCAGAGCCTCATTCTATCCTCTTCTAGATTCCAGGTTCATATCTTCAATTGGGTTATTCTTTGTTATAGTTTGTTTACATTCCTAGTCAAACAGTTTGAATACACATCATGTTTTCCAATACTTTTGTATTAGGTTAGAATATTTTCCTGAATCTACATTTTCATTAAGTTCTTAGCATTTAAATACATCGACACACACACTTCACACCCCTTTTTCCATTTCTTCTAATGAGAACATAAGCATTTTTGGCCCATATTTCTCCTTCTAGGTGAAAAACCCTAGGAGTGATAGAAAGAAAGTAGGTGCCAAAAATATATGTTTCATTTTTATGAACTTGCTATTTGAATCCCTTCTTTTCTTATTTTTGTGTCCATTAATCATCCTAGAGTTTCTTTCCTTGCATTTTTTACTAGTTAGCTTGCATTCTAGGGTTTCATTTTTGCATAAGTAAAAGTGCATAATAGGTTGCATTATTGCATTTTTAATCATTGAAAATTTCTGAAATTCTATATTTTTCATTTAGAAGTAAATCATCACACTCATAACACATCAAAATCAGTTAAAATTTCTAAAAATCTGAAAAAATTCCATACTGGGACTCATTCGCCACCCTAGGCGAATTAGTCCCTTCTAACCCTTGAAACAACATTTTCCAGAACTTAGAAATCTATTTTTAAGCTTTTGTTCGGTGCCTTAACATACCTATATCAATTGGTTGAGTTTTTGCAGCATGCATTTCATGATATTTTGCATAAATTAGCTCATTCCATGCATTGTTCAAATTCAAAATTTGCATTTGCAACATTTCATTTTTAGATTATTGCATTGTGTCTTCAGTCAATTACTTTGTTTGCAATTTGAAAAGTTACATTTTATCTTATGTCTTTATATTGCATAAGAATCATTTACATTGATGGAACTTAGACTTTTGCAAGTTACATTTTTCAGCATTAGTTCATACTCCTTTTAGATCAGATTACATTGAGCAAATATTAGCAAATGAAAACATGAAAACACAAGCATCAAAAGAACCAATTACAACACACATCACATCCAATCCCTTTAGTAGTGATGATTTGGAAATGTTAGATGAATCTTTATATGACTTCCTCTCTTCTAAATCATCCACTAAAGACTTTCCCCAAAAGGATGCAAGCATTGATAATCATGATAATCACTATTGTTTTGGTATCTCTCCCATTGGTGATGAAGGTATCTTGATGAAAGAAGACACAATCATTGAAGATCATGAAATTCTTTCTTTTCTTCCTTCTCCTCCCACTTTCCAAAACATTATGAGACACATAGATGAATTCATTTCCCCTAGCTTACCAAGTCCTCATTCATCTCCCAACACCTCCCCTAATGGTGAAAATGCTACAACTGTGATTGATCATAGAAAACACATTTTTGTGGAGGATATGATTGAGAGCTATGAAAATCCTACCTCCCCTACTCAAGAATACATCCTAGGACATGAGGATGTAAGTATAGATGACAATCAGCCATTTTCTTCCCTTAATATCTTGTCTACCCATGAAAAAGATAGTTTAGTGTTAGAAGATATCATTGGTGAAAGTCCTGACACACTTATTTATTCATTCCCTATTGTCTCTCCCATTTCCCCTAGCTTACCGAGTCCTCATTCATCTCCCAACACCTCCCCTAATGGTGAAAATGCTACAACTGTGAATGATCATAGAAAACGCATTTTTGTGGAGGATATGATTGAGAGCTATGAAAATCCTACCTCCCCTACTCAAGAATACAATCTAGGACATGAGGATGTAAGTATAGATGACAATCAACCATTTTCTTCCCTTAATATCTTGTCTACCCATGAAAAAGATAGTTCAGTGTTAGAAGATATCATTGGTGAAACTCCTGGCACACTTATTTATTCATTCCCTATTGTCTCTCCCATTTGGGAAGCTCTTTTTGAACACAAAAATCCAATCATTAGTAACCATGAAACTCCTTGTTATCCTTTCATTGATGCCTCTCCTATGAGTGAAGAAGCTATCTTTCCAACTCCAATTATGACATGTCTTGAGCATATTAGCTCTCCTCCTAGGGTCAATCTTATGGCACATAAGAATGATATCTTAGTGATAATTGACAACCAAGTAGAGCCTCCTATCCTCACTTTTGATACTCAAACAAATTGAACCCTTAATCATCACCCTCTACAAGCTCACACTATACTTAACCCAATTCTTCCAACACATAGTCTTCTTGATTGTCCTTTCATAGCCATCAACCCATCCATCAAACCTTCACTCAACATCCATACTATCACCAACCATTTTTCCAAGAAACCTTTTCCTTTGTTACATCCTAAATCAATACATAAATAACCTTAGTTGCTGCTCCTTGCCATGTAATAGTTGTAGGATCATAGCATTCTCACTATTACATGTTTCACATCCCTTGCAAGCGGTAGCATATTGTCATCCACTTTAGGCTCACCTTCATCTTGACTATATGTCACTTGTTGTCATCTCTTTTGACTAACCATTAACGTTTCATGAACATATAAGAGCAAGCTTGAGATGTAAATAACATGTCTTAAGATTAACTCATATGTGACATACTCCCTTTCTTCATGATGCAACTTATCGAAAACATATGACTTGGCATAGGGTTTTTAGAATAAGCTCTCATATTCTCTTCTACTTTAAAGAATTTTCTCACGGTAATGGTGTTATCAATTCCTTTAAAGTGTGGGGCATACAATACCATAATTCATTTGCAGTCTCGATTCTTAGTGTATCATTTTCATTTATGTGATGTGTTTGTCACTTTGTGGATGATGTTGGGTATGATGTCCTTCATAAGTGTGATCTATCTCAGCATATTACATTCTTCTTGGTGGCCTGATACGACGCACTACATCTGCTAAGTTGTGAATATACTAGTCTTTGATTGGTCCTCTCTTGGATACATTAGATGTCCACAATGTTCCCTAAGTGACTGACCTTGCATAAACTAAACAGGAATCCTTTGAACACACTTTACATTTTTGCATTTTACATTTTTACCTTTTTTCCACCTTGCATAATGCAGCTTGCATGACTATGGTACCTTTGTTCTTTTTGTTCATAACATTTTTCTTTGTGGTTCCTTGTTAAAGTTATAAATAGGTATAAATTTAATTTGGTTGAATGCGAAGCCCACCTAGTGGAATGAATATTCCCTATATCCACTTTTGTGTTTGTGAGTGCATACCAACTAGCATATGTATCTTACCTTTTTTGGGCTTTCTCATCCCACAGAAAACTTGAAGTTTTGTAGCCCCAGAGTGAGTACACATTCTCTTTTTGAAACAGTTAGACTAGATCTAATCTACAACTAGTTGGATAGACGATCAAACCTTGATGCATCCTTTTCACCCCTTCTTCCTTGTCATTGCATGATTTTGTACCTTGATAGCTTGACATAGGATCCTTGATCCTGGGGGCTTTGCCACCTCCTTTGATCTTTGTCATACTTTTTCATCTATATATATGTAAGAAGACCCCTCTTGAATGTCTAATTTAGTGTGATTTTGAAGCAAGTTCATCCTCTCACTAAAGTGTGGGCCAAATGTGCAATAGAAAAATGGACCCTTTGCTTGACATGGGATTAATTCATGATAAAATGGACTTAATGAGGCCTTAATCTAGTGTTGATAGGAATTTTACATGTCTATAGTAGGTCTTCGGCCCTTGAAAATTGAATAACATGCTTTTAACGATGTCTTGTAAAGGTGTCGTAAAGTCTCAAGTGTAAAGGACTTTCACAGTTTTATAGACTTAATTAACCTATTTATCCCTAATTAAACATTATAAAATGTGTTTAATAACATTATTACATCAATCTAGAAGATTCTTAACTTAAACTTAATAATAAACTACTGTTGTAATGTGTCTTGCAAATTCACATTGGTTATTGGGATTTCCTAGGCTATGTGGACCTCATTTTAGTGTTGTAAAGTGTATTTAATCACACTTTCACATTAATTTTTGTGTCCCAAGGCCTATTTCACATTTACATCATCACTAATAGGCCCCTCTTAACGCATATTATGCATCTCTAGGCTCAAATTGATCAAACACCCGACGAGGCTGCCTTTTAGACCTTATTTCCTTATTCCTTGGCATTTGAGTTGTCAAAATAGCCCCTGTGGGAACCATTCACCATGCATGGTGAATTGGTCCCATCCAAGTGGGACCCATTCACCATGTGTGACGAATGAGTCCCATTTTGACCTTTGAGCAAGAAATAAAGTGAAATTTGAGTTTGATTTTACTTCATGTCGGCCTATGATGAGGTATTGATGGGTAAAATAGGTGAATGGCCTATAAAAAAACCTCTCTAAAATCATTTTTTCATCGATTAACTTAATTCACACCCATTATTCATTATTCATCCATCAATCTTTCATCTAAAGTGAAGCATCTTAGGGTTTTAACATTGCAATTCATCAAGAAGGATTCTAAGGACATTCAAGAGCTTAATATTCCTCCATTGTTGTAGAATTTCAAGATAAAATCATCATTGTAAGGTAATGATTTCCATTGTTTCATGTTTCATTACTTTATTTCATCAATTTGGTTTAATTACCTAAAGGGGTTTGACCAAGGCAAACACCTATATCCTAACCCTCAATACTTTTTCCCCTTTGCATGTGTTTATGTATGCAAATTTATCAAATGGAAAGGTGAGAAAAGGTGTACATATCCCATCAAATTCATTCAAGATATCTCAAGTCCTATTTCAAGCTTGGAGAGAGTCTATAGGTTGAGTTTTACAGATTTAGATCTAGGGAATCTTTAGAAACATAATTGTAGAACATAAACCACATAATCCTATCCAGAATTCTCTATTTTCTAGAAGGGGACTCATTCACCATTGATGGTGAATTAGTTCCATTTATAGGCTTAAACAGTGATTTCTGTAGATTTGGATACCCAATTCCCTAAAACTGGTTCTTGCACTTTTTTACAAAAATGGGACTCATTTTCCATGCAGGGCGAATCAGTCCCAGTGAGCATTTCTGGTGTCTTCTACAAGTATTCAGAGCCTCATTCCAGACTCTTCTAGCTTCTAGGTTCATATCTTCAATTGGGTTGTTTTTTGTTACAGTTTGTTTACATTCCTAGTCAAATTGTTTGAATACACATTGTGTTTTCCATCAATTTTGCATTAGGTTAGAAAACATTCCATAATATTCATTTTCATTATCAGCATTTAAATACATCCACACACACACTTCACACCCATTTTTCCATTTCTTCTAATGAGAACATAAGAATTTTTGGCCCATCTTTCTCCTTCTTGGTAAAAAACCCTAGGAGTGATAAAAAGCAAGTAGGTGCCAAAAATATATGTTTTAGATAGATTTCAATAATTTTGAAGTATTTTTCTAAGAAAAAATCTAGGAAGTATGTTAAAACTATACATAAATAATGGTGGAGAATATGTGAAACATATCTTTGAAAATTTTCACACTCTTGAAGGGATTGATCTATAACATATCATCATATACACATCACAATATATTGGTATAGCTAATATGAAAAATTATAAAAAAGATGGCTAGGTCCATGATCTAGAGACACTTTGTTGCAGCTTTGGATTAGGAAAAAGTTATCAATTTTATTGCTCAAATCCATAATAGAGTTTCATATCAAGCATTAAAGGGAATCACTCCCTTAAAATGATTATTTGTTAGCAAACATGTTGTGTGTCATTTTATATTTTTTGGCTCCCTATCATGAAAATACATTCCTTCAAAGAAGAGAAAGGCCTTGGAACCAAAAAGTTCCCTTTATCCCTTTGTTTTTTGCATTCATGATATTAAAGGATATTGGCTATATGACTATAACCCAAAGGATTTTCATTACAGTTTCTCTTTATAGAGTTAACAATATTCTCCTCCATCCCCTACCATGCCTCATTAGTCTCATCAAATATTTGAGTCTACATGTACTCTTGTTGGAGATCCTTCAAATCCTTAAATGATTTGGTCACAAAACTAGGACATTCAACATTCTTACATCACCACAACTTCAAATCCATAATCTTTTCGTGAAGCATTTTATATTATTGAATGAGATTAAACTTTTGAGGAAGAGTATAATTCTTTAATTAGGAACAAATATTGGGATATTTTTTCACTTCTTATGGGAAGAAATTTGTAGTATATGGAACAATTTAGAAATATAAAGCACAACTTGTGGATAAAGTTTTGTCCCAAGTTGCATGTATTGACTATACAAGGACCTTTTCCCTCATGACCAAAATGAACTCGATTCACTTGATACTTGATATTTTAACATCAGTAAGTTGTACTATAAATGGATGTGAAGAGTATATTTCTTCAAAAGGCTCTATATGAAGTGTCATCTTCACTTTCAAAATTTAGTACTTTCTATTTATATCTAAGCCTAGTTTCTTAAAATAGCAAGTTAGGTCCTATGGATGAATAGGGAAAGTTGATTTTTTTAAATGAATTAATTAAATTATTCTTGGTGGAAAATTAGAAAATATTCATAATTTAATATTGGGGTCCAAGGTTGGTATTTATTTGTGGGAAAAATAATAATTAATTTTTATTTGGTTTTAATGGTGCAATTAATGATTATTTTATGACAATTTAGAGAAGAGTTTTTAATGGTCAATTAATGCTTGGCTTCTAGAGTTACAAACTTCACAGGAAATATTTCTCTTTGGTGTGGTTTTTTGGGGTCCCATGCTAGACGGAAATGATTTTTATAGTAATGCTTTTCCTCTCAAATAGTTCATTCATTCTATGCTTAAGTTTTCCTTTCACAGGTTGTGAATCCTATAGAGGTTGATAAACCAAAGTTCAAGGAGATATTGAAGGTTGATAAACCAAGGAGGAAAAGGATCAAAGATAGTGGGTTCAAGGGTATTTAGAGAAATTTCATCCATAAGTTGCAACATTTCTAAATTTTCATGTTTTGGGTGTGTATTTCACTAAACAATTGGTAGGAGTAGTGTAGTTTCGAGTGCATATCTTAAGTTTTGATTTTTTAGTCATTCTTTTTTTATTATAAGCATTGGATTATTTATTTTTTTAGTGTTTAAATGTATGATTCTTGTAAGAAATGATAGAGGATTTATGTGTGGAGTTGCAATTGATTCTTTTGTTCTATTTTGGCTTTCAAACTAAGTTTAATATATGTAATTTACAACAGTTGTATATAATTGTTCACTATTGTAATTAACAACAATATAATGATATTATCATGTCAAATTGTATATAAATTCATCAATTTTAAGTTGCATTTGATTTAATATCAATTTGGAGCATCTTCGTGAATGTTTCCTTATACTCAATTTTCTCTCTTTTGAGTTTTGGGAAAAAATAATATGTTGCAAATTTGTATTTGAGTTTCAATAATAGATATTATAGTGGTATCAATGTTATGATATTTCCAACCAAAGGGTTTTTAATATTTATGTAGCCAAGTGGTAGGGAAAAGAAGTATTTTCAATTGGAGAAACACAAAGAGCTATCCAAAAAACCCCATCTTGAAAAGATTGAAGTTGAAAAACCAAATAATAAATATATGGAAGATGTAGAGGAAATGAATAATAAATTCCTATAGGATCTGCAAATATTTCAAAAATAATCTATTGATAGTCTTGTAGAGACAAGGGAGGTGATGAGATTGTTAGCAGAAAGACAAAAAAATCAAGTATCATCAAAGGAAAATGGGAGGACTTTGGAGTTCCAACACAACACTTCTAAAAATTCCAAATCAATACTCTTACCTAAAGGTGATCTTACAAAATCTAAACCCCCTTCCAATCCCATGGAATAATTAGAAAGAGAACTAGCAAACATTAGTGTTTCCTATGAAAATGAAGATGAAGGATTTAAAAATGTAGTCCCTTATAATGAATATGTTACTCAAATGCAGAGAATGATGATAGTATGGGGTTACTAACATCACCAAGGTTCTAGTGGAGTGGAATTCAAGAGGAAAATTAATAAACTGTCAACTATTACCTTTTATGGAATCGATAAAATCTCAGCCAAATCTTGGTTACAAAAGTTCCAAACCTACTTCACACTAACTCGAATGAAAGTGCAAGATGTGATATAGTATAAAAATTTGAACCTTGAAGGAGCTTCTTATAACTAGTGGTAACATTGCATGACCACTCAAGGAAACAATTAGGTGAATTATTTTGATAATTTATATAAAAGTTTAATAGATAGATTTGAGCTCAAGGATAAAGGAGTATTTTAAAGAGTTGTCTAGCTTCAAGCAAACAAATTTAATTAATTAGTATGTTGAAATTTAAAAAAAATGATGTTATGGTGCTAGAAATGTGTCAAAACAGGATCATAAATCTCTTCCTAGAGGGCCTTGAAGAACTTGTTAAGGGTCTATTTAGAGAATTCTCATCTCCTACCTTGTAGGAAGAAATCAAGAGAACTTTTCAACTTGATGTGTTCATGCCCAAGAAAGCAAGTTTCCATCAATCCAAACCACTAGATCCATGGTAACATAAATGGAAGTTTTAGAGAAATAATATGTCAATTCCTCCACAAAAGAATGTGTCAAACTTAATTAGTAAGAAAGTGGATAAGGCGAAAAAATATAAACTTTGAAGGAGAAAGTTGTATTTTTCTTGTAGAGAACCATGGGCATTAGGGTATAGATATTTGAGGAAAGGATATGTATATTTTATTGAGGTGGTTAAAATTTAGATACATATGATAATGATGAGTTTCACGATACAAAAGAGGAAGTAGAGCTAGAGGAAGAAAGAGAAACTAGTAAGGGGGTTACCATAGTAGCATTGACTAGAGCGCCTAGATATCATCCCTTCAATGTTCGAGGAGTTATACTAGGATAAGGGACAATCATCCTCATAGATAGTGGTGGAAAACACAACTTTATAGATGAGGGTTATGTATCAAAGAGAACATCAAAGGTATGAGGCTTTGATGGATTCATTGTTACTATTGAAGATTGTTTTACTATACCCTACACTTGTGTGGTTCAAAAACACAAAATGAATTTTGGTGACTATGAGGTATGTGATGATTTTTTTGTGGTTAGTGTATACACCTAAAAATGGTCACATCACAATAGTCTGGTAATTAATTAAATATTTTTAATATTTAATTAAATCTCTGAATTCAATCTGCGTATAAAAAAATCTAAATAATTTATTTATATTGTTCATTCTTTCATTTTGATTAAATAAATAAGTTTATTTAATTACTTTTCTTATCCACTTCTTAATTAATTAAATAAAAATTATGACTTATTTATATTAATTATCATATAATCTTGGCTTGAATATTTTATTCAAATAAAGATTAAATATTCTTCTCTTCTAAAATTCTTCTAAATTCCATTCACAATTAAATATTCCAAATATTTAATTAATTCTTCTAAATTCTATTCACAATTAAATATTCCAAATATTTAATTAAATCTTATAATGTCTATTCACATCAAATATTTCAAAAATGTTTTAAATCCTCAAACTCACATAAAATTAAATAAATTTATTTATTTAATTTGGATTATCAACAACAATTGTGAAATAACTTCAAAACAGAAAATTAAGAAATTTCTCTTTTTTCTGAGCAAAGTTGCTCCTGTGGGTTGAAGACAAACCTCCATTCTTCTCTCCAACCTCCCAACATCTTCCATCTTCCTCTCAACCTCTCCATCTCTCGCCATTCAAATTTACTAGACAATCTGATAGCCATTGATCTTTGCCAACCAGACTCTTGCTTGTAAAAATATATAAAAAGGACTGTCGGGTCTTTGAAAAAAGAAGGAGAAGATTACATACAGGAAAACTATAGTCAATCAACCTTCCACCATCCATAGCCTCTAGAATCGTAGCATA
Source organism: Sequoia sempervirens (assembly GCA_007258455.2). Taxonomy (NCBI): domain Eukaryota; kingdom Viridiplantae; phylum Streptophyta; class Pinopsida; order Cupressales; family Cupressaceae; genus Sequoia; species Sequoia sempervirens. The sequence goes on from VDFB02086081.1 coordinate 26,930,475, forward strand.
GCATAGTTTAGAATATTAGCAATCCTTATAATGGCACATCGTCCTCATATCATAGCTTCAATAGCATTCATAATCCATAGCCCTTGTGCATAATCTATAGCCCCTGTGCATATCCATATATCAACATTTCACTCCACCAGCATATAGGATAGAGAAGTATTCTCCCTTTGCATACTTGTTCTGTAGGTTGCCATTCTGAGAAGCTTTTCTTATACAATCTGAGAGCAATAAATTCAAGCTAATCACTGGAGATAGAGGACAATGGAATGATTCTGAAGAAGCTCTGTTTGATTTCTTTGATTTAATTTTATTTAGCTTTCTATAGTTTAATGTTGCATTGGTGTGTTTTTGTTATCTTATTTTGATATTAACATTTCCCACAAACATTTTTGGCACCCACTGTGGGGCTCTTGCCCCAATTTTAACATCTTTTCATAGATTTTTCTGACAGGTTACAGCTGGAAGAGCATATTAGCGCATTAAACACGCTTCAATGCAGATCACACCCAGTTTAGCGCTCTTTTACTCTGTTTTAGCACTCTTTAACTATGTTTTAGAACTCATTACAGGTTCTACAATTCCCTTTAAGTATTATACAACGCCATTTAAATATTCCACAGCGCCCTTTGAAGATTCCACAGCGCCCTTTAATTGTCTTATAGCACCCTTTACTGATTCTATAGCGCTATTTACTGTTTTCATAGAGCATTTTTGTTTTAGCGATCTTGATGTTTGTTTTAGCGCATTTCTTTATCTTAGCATAGAATTTGTAAGTCTGTAACTATAATCTATAACTTAAGTAGGATTTTACTGGATCCAACACGACCACGGCTAGTAAGAGCTTTAAAAAAAAAAAAATTAAAAAATGAACCAATCCTAGGATAGTCACTTAATTAGAATGAATCAATCCTAGGATAGTCACTTAATTCAAAAATGAAGCAATCCTAGGATATTCACCTCATTTTCTATTTTGGGACTAAAAAGAACTCCATGTCTTTGTGAAGCAATATCTTCACCTAGCATAGAAAACTGTTTATTTGGGCTTAGAATTGAACTCTTGCTTGCTATGATGAAACGGTGATAGGCCTATGCTCTCCCCTTAATTGGGTGATCAAAATACCAGACTCATCCATTCTATTTCATGCAATTTTAAGCTTTGTTAAAAGCTTTTAGAAGGTCTTTCGTAGTGGGAAAAAGTACTCACCCTACGTGAATGACCTAAGTGGGAACAACTAAAGCCAAGTTTTCCAACCCACTTTAATCAAATGCGAATGATTGATGAAAATACCATTTGATGGTAGTGTGCAAGATAACCATCCCCAAATCCCTTTTTCTAAAGGTTGGGAGGTCTCCTGAGGGAGTTTATTATTGCCGCACTGAATGGAAACCCTTACTATGAACTTAGTGTAGTATCCAGCTGAAGTCAGTTTCCGAACATCATAATAATCATAGTGTAGTGGAGGGAAGAATCTACCCCCAAGATACTCACCATATAACTGCTAAGGACCATTTTCTCAGAGGATCCGGTATCCACTTCCATCACTCTGAGTACGCACTTGGAAAAGACAAAAACTCTAGCGCCCCTTCGAGGGTGACATAGCTGTGTGAGTCGATTTAGTTCTAAGATGTGGGTTGTTGATTATTATGGTGACCTACCTAAGTACTAAGAGTGAGTTTGTTTACTTTATTTTATCATTGGTTCTTGAAACAACTATTCTACAACTTTCTTCATGTGTCTTCAAAACATTAATTCAGTAAAGATCATCCAAAACTCACAATTACATTGATTACTCTCATGTTAAGAGATTGGAAATCCACAACCTTTGTTAAGAAATCCATTCTCAAATGAATCAAAAAGCCAAAGAAACCACTTAGCTACAAGAAACTATTAAAGAAAATACGATTCTTGTACCAAATTTGAAAGGTTTTACTTAAACATACAACCTTTATCCATCGATATCATGACTGTGTTTGAGGTTTCACTGATGATTATGCTGTAGAACCATTATACTCAAAAGCTTTCTTTCAAAGAAGATCCCTTTCTCAAAGGCACAACCACAGTCAGTGTATTTGTTCTTCTTATATTCCCCAACCTACAATTGAATATTCCACTCATTTGATTCAATTTATGCAATAGAGAACTCAATTACAGTAGGCATTTATCACAAATCCATCTTTTTACGAAGCTATGATCAAACTTCATAAAGTGAAAAATCATTTTTCTTAGTCTTTTGTTTAAATTCCTGCAAACAGGATTTTCATCCTTTCAATTAGGGAAAACACGAGCTAAAGACTAGAAATATTTTAAGTCATAGAATCTTCATTCTATCCTGACTTTCATAACCATAAAAAAATTGCACTATTTCATTCTTTTGATCAAAAGTTAGTAGAATTTGGAGAAAAGCTTATGCCTGTTGTCACGAGATCTCGAAAGCACATAGAAAAAGACAAAAGAGAAAGTACCACAAGCGAAATGGGTGATAATAGTGAGAAAGAAGAGAATCCATTTCATACTGAAGAGTTAACAGAAGAAAAGCTTCAAGAAGCAGAGCAGGATCCCCAATTCCATACTCTTATGGAAAGAATTTTAGAATGAAACAAAGAAAGATATTTTCTTTCATTATCTAATCAAGGAGCTAAGTTACCTTCCGATTTTGATATAGAAGGGATTAAAGAGAATCCTAAAACTCCTCCTAATGATTTTAGTGCCCTTACTCAACAGATAAAAGAATTACAAGGGAAAATAAAGGAAATTCAAGGGGGTGTAACAAAGAAGTATGTTTTGGATGACATATGTCCTTATTCATTTGATAGGAGACTTCAAATGATCCCTTTTCCAAAACATTGCGAAATCCCTAAATTTGATAGGTACAATGGGAAAACTGACCCCATTGAACATGTGAGGGATTTTCGAAATATGAGTCTAGAATTCGCTTATGAAGATACCTACTTAATGCGATTGTTTCCACAAAGTATGGGTGGACAATCCATGGAGTGGCTTTCCAAGATCACTCCCCCCATCAAAACCTTTGAGGAGTTAATAAATCAGTTTATATCACAATACGCCTACAACCAACACCAGATAACCATGCTTGATCTTTGTAAAGTGAAACAAAAAGTAGGGGAATCCTTCACTACATTTTTGCAAAGATGGAGAAGATTGTTTGCATGATATTCCCATCTTATTCTTGAAAAATAAAATATGGATATCTTCATCAATAGCCTAGATCAAGAATTAAGCTACAGGCTTAATCTTCATTGTCCTCTTAACTTTGAAAAATTGATTGAAAACACAATCACCATTGAAGGGGCCTTGGTCAAAAGAGGAGTGATAAAACTTGATAATCCAAGTTCGTCCAACCATAACAACAATGATAAAAAAAGTTTTCAGAACAAAAATAAAAATGTTGTCAATGATGGTATAGTGGATGCAAACAATCTACGAAAAAAGATCATCTATCTTGAACCTATCAAGTGCTCGATGAAATAACCAACAAGGAAATACCAACTAACAAGGAAACAACAATCAACAAGGACAAAACTCCAATCAAGAAAGCATGACAAATCAAAACAACAAGGATAATCGTGGTAATTTCAATAACAATCTTGGCAATACCCAAACATCAAATCTACCAAGACCTCCATTCTTTTCTAATCGACGAAATTTTACCACTTTGGGTCAATCTCTTGAGTCTGCTCTCAAGGAGCTTCTCTATAATAATGTTATCACCTTACCACCACAAATAGATTATGAGCCATGAGTCAAACCACCATCATGGAATGACTCGTATTATTGTAATTATCATTAATGTAAAGGTCATAGAACAAATAACTGTCAAGCCTTGCGAAATCTAGTACAAGATTTAATTGACAATGGCACCATCACAATTGAAGGACATCATACCAATGGCAATCATCAAGCATTCAAAGATCCTTTACCAAACTATCAAAAGGGGGAAACATCAGATACCAAAGCAAACAGAATAAATAATGTTGAAGATAACATAATTCGCCACATTTATGCAGATGATCAATGAGTTAATGTTATTAAAATCAAGGAAAAACAAGAATATCAACATGTTAATGTGACTATGAGAGGACAAGAAAAAGTTGTCTTAAAAGGAAGTTCATCTAAGGAAACTATTCCTCCTCCAAGTCATTATAATCTAGTTGATCAACTGAGAAAAACATTACCTCAAATCTCCATCCTTGAACTTCTCAAAATATCCCCCATACACAAGAATATTTTAGAAGAAGCTCTTGTAAACACAACCATAGACATTGATCTATATGTAAATAGATTTCAAGCCATGGTGTGACATTTGTCTTTCCCAACTTGTCTTTCATTCTCCGAAAAAGATGATGCCTCCATGACACATCTGCATAATTCATCACTTTATCTTGAATTCATGATCCATAAACACCAAATCAGGCATGTCTTGATGGATGGAGGAGCCGATTTAAACATTTGTACCTTAAAGCTAATACATGCTTTAGGAATATCAAAAAATTTTATTGATCCACAAAGGAAAATAACTACCAAGGCATATGATGATGAAGAAAGAGCTTCTAAAGGACTAATAATTCTACCTATCAAAGTGGGAGCTATTGTGAAAAATACCTTTTGTCAGGTTCTAGATTGTGATCTTTCCTATAAAATACTTTTGGGTCATCCATGGATTCATGATATGCAGGCAGTACCATCAACGTACCATCAATGCCTCAAGTTTCCATATGATGGACAAGAAATAACTATACAAGCTGACTATAATAGCACCCAAACTTGTTCAAATCTCCGAGAAACTCAAGACGCCTTTGTGCCACACAATAGGGAGGCTCTTACTACTTATTCTTCCAATCTACAAGGCCAATTGCAAGAATTGACAAAGAATCTTGACGCCAAGCTACATTTAAAAAACAAAGGAGTAGGCTAATATTCGCTATGCCTTTCTAGCTTACCTCCTTCTCCGAGGTCACATGGTCAGCCAACCCTATTAAATCAAAAGATTGCAACATCCTCTACATCCCAAGCTTCTATGCCAATCACAAAGTTTGATGGACAATTCATTAAAGCTAACACCACCAAGGAAGAAGCCGAAGATAGGGACATCCTAAGCTGGCTATACAAAGATGAAGATTAATCTCTCTTCCACATCAAGTTACCTACCGAACAATATGGTAAAGGGTATACCATCATGCAAAGAATGGGCTATAAAGGAAAAGGTCCTATAGGAAAAAGAAAAGAAGGAATCATTGAGCCAATTCAACCTATTTCAATACATCCAAAAGATAAAACATGACTTGGATATGGTAAAGATACAGAAGATTCAACTTCACAACGAGCATAACAAACTCATAAAGGAGAATCAATTTCAGATAAACCCCATGAAGATGTCACTCTACAAAAAATTTATGAATTAGTTTTCCAATTGCAGAATGGTTCAGACACTGATTCTAATGAATATGAATGGAACACCATCTATAATGATGAATTTTGGAGAGACAAACAAGTTGATACCATACACAAATATGCACTAGTTCTCATACAAGGAGAAAGCTTGGGAACACAATTACTTGAATTTGAACTATGATATGACGATGACTCAAGTGAGGACAATTCAAATTTTAACGAGATTGATAATCGACAGGAGAATACCATCATAGATCTTGTCCATCATGAAAATGACAACCATGTCATGAATTTGATAGCTCAAGACTTTACCTGACCTAATGATCCCATACCTTTAGTTTATCCAGAACTTATTGATTGGGACAATGATGCACCTATCCATATCCCTACATTCCATGATGATGAGGCTATTGTAAATTTCCTTTGTTCATCTAGTCAGGAAAATGATTGTTCCATCAGAGAATCTCATACTCAAGATTTTGATACGGAGGGTGTCAAGTCTCTTAGCTGCAAAATAAATGAAATAAAAGATGGATCTATCAGTGAAAACCGAAAAATGACAGTGGTAGATCACAACAAGAGAAAAAAAAAGAGTGAATCTGACGGTGAAAACCTTTTTGAGGCACTAAAGGATGAGAAAATTGACACTCTTCCCAAACATTATCAAGAAAGATCTTCTATTTTGATTGAGCCCACAAAATCAATCAACATAAGTACAACAGAGCAGCCAAAATCCTTGCAACTTGTAGCATCATTAACAGTGGAAAAAGTACTGAAATTCACAGAGTTCTTAAAGGAGAATCAAATCAATTTTTCTTGGTCATATGCCAATATGCCATGGTTAGATCCTAGTCTGATAATGCATCATCTATCTATAAACACTGGGGAAAAACCTGTGAAGCAAAAAATCTTTTAAATGCATCCACATGTTGCATTATTGGTTAAAGAAGAGTTAAAGAAGCTTTTAGATGTTGGATTCATTCAGTCTATTGACTATGCAGAATGGATCTCCAATATTGTACATGTTTCAAAGTGGGATGGAAGGATTAGAATTTGTACAGATTTCAAAGATTTGAACAAAGCATGTCCCAAAGATGACTTCCCTTTTTCAAACATAGATATGATTGTTGATTTAACTACAGGCCATGCAATGTATTCATTAATGGATGGATTTTCAGGATACAACCAGATAAAGATTACACCAGAGGATCAAGATAAAACAACGTTCACATGCCCTTGGGGTACCTATTGTTGGAATGTCATGCCATTTGGGCTTAAAAATGCAGGAGAAACTTATCAAAGAGCAATGACCACCATTTTAAATTATATGATGCATACATTCATGGAAGATTATGTGGATGACTTATTGGCTAAATCTAACACAAGAGAAGGACATCTAGAAATCTTGTCAAAGATCTTTATCAAAATGGAGAAGTTCAATGTTCGACTCAATCCAAAGAAATGTGTCTTCGGCGTTAAATCTGGAAAACTCCTAGGATACATTGTTTCAGGAAAGGGCATAGAGGTTGATCCAAAAAAGTAGAAGCTATAATGGACATGCTGCCACCACGAAATATCATTCAGCTCCGATCACTACAAGGATGACTACAATCCATCAGGAGGTTTATAGCTCAACTAGTAGACAAAATCTTACCATTTACACATCTATTGCATAAAAATGTTCCATTCAAATGGGAGGAAAAGTGTGAAGCAGTATTTAATCAGATCAAGCAATATCTCATGACTCCACTAGTCCTATTTCCACCAGTTCAAGGAAAGCCGCTCATACTCTATATTTCAGCAACATAAGTATCTTTGGGAGCGTTACTAGCACAGGAGGATTCTACAAGCAAAGAAAGGGCCATATACTATATCAGCAAAACTTTAACAAGTCATGAACTAAACTACACTTTCATTGAAAAAGCTTGCCTAGCAGTAGTGTTTGCTTCTCAAAATTTGCGCTACTATATGTTGGCTCATACAGTTAAGCTGATAACCAAAATCAATCCACTAAAATACCTCTTAAGCAAAGCTACCTTAACAGGAAGACTTGCAAAATGGGTGATGATCTTAAGTGAGTTTGACATTCACTATGTAGATCGAAGAGCTATAAAAGGATAGGTCATCGCAGATCAGTTAGTTGAAGCACCTTTACAAGAAGAAAACCCAATGCACATTGAATTTCCTGATGCAGATGTCTTCACAACAACAATTAAGAAATCATGGACATTGTACTTTAATGGATCTTACATGCACCATGGCTCGGGGGCAGGGATTCTTTTTGTTACACCTAAAGGACATACCATCCCAAAATCATATCGGTTCATGTTTCCCTACACAAATAACATAGTTGAATATGAAGCATTTCTCAAAGGAATGAAGATAGCATTGGAATGGCGAATTATAGAGCTACAAGTCTATGGTGATTCACAACTTGTCATTAATCAAATCAATGATGATTATCAAACTAAAGATGATAAGCTGCTACCTTACAAGAACATGGTGGATGATTTTAAAAAGAATTTTGTGGCAATCAAGTTTTTACAAATCCCAAGGATTGATAATAAAGCAATAGATGCAATGGCTACAATTGCTTCCTTGTTACAATTATCAGAAAATAAAAAATGGTACGAATTCTTGGTGGAAAATTTGTTTTTTCCCGCCTATGATAATCCTGAGACCCAAGTCATATGCCATTTAACCGGTTTTGATTCACCTTTATATGGCAAGATTTATACCTACCTAAAAAATAACATTTTACCTTCGTACTTATCCCGAAACCAAAAAAGGAATTTCATACGCCAATCATCCCGTTATACCTTGATTGTCGATATCCTTTACCGACATGGTTTTGATGGTACGCTCCTTCGGTGTCTTGAATGTGATCAATCTGAACAAGCCTTACAAGAGGTTCATGGTGGTATTTGTGGAACTCATTCAAGAGGTTTAACCTTAGCCAAGAAACTTGTTATAATGGGATATTATTGGCCTACCATGGAGAGAGAATCTTTTACTTTTTTCAAGAAGTGTTCTAAATGCCAGCTTCATGGGAATCTTATTCATGCAGCTATATAGGAACTACAGCCTTTCACTCTGACATGGCATTTTTCTCACTAGGGACTAGATTTTGTTGGTAAAATTCATCCTTCATCATCAAATGGGCATAAATTCATCATCACGGCTACAAAATATTTTACAAAATGGATCGAAGTTGTTCCTTTGACAACCGTGACTGGTAAACAAATCTCTTCATTTATCTTGAATTACATCATCTGCCGGTATGGAATTCCTAATTCTATCATTACTGATAATGGGAGGTCTTTCAAGAATCAGGATGTTGATGAAATTTGTGAAACATTTCACATCCAACATAGGTTCTCTACACCTTACTATCCACAAGGAAATGGTCAAGCAAAAGCTTCAAACAAAATAATCTTGAGGATCTTGAAGAAGACGGTAAATGATGTTGGTCGTGATTGGCATGTCCAGTTAAATCCAGCTTTGTGGGCATACAGAACCAGCATTCGCACACCAACAAGAGTTACCCCATATGCCTTGGTATATGGAGCAGAAGTGATCTTACCATTACAGGTTGAAATACTTTCGCTGAAGGTTTCACTCAAAGGATTGATTAATGATGAAGACTACTGAGTATCTCGTCTGCAAGAGCTAGAACTGTTAGATGAAAGAAGTCAACATGTAGCTGATGATTTGAAGGGTTATCAACAAATTATATCCCATAGCTACAATCATAGAGTTAAACCATAGACATTTCAAGTAGGTGACTTAGTCTTGAAAGAAAATTCACGCAATCAACAAGACAGAGAAAAGAAAGGAAAATTTGAACCAAATTGGCTTGGTCCATTTATCATCATTGCATCATATGGTTCTGGAGCGTATTAGTTATCTACGCCAGAAGGGGACAAGTTTGAAGAATCGATCAACAACATTCATTTGAAGAAGTTCTATGTCTGAATCATCAAAAATGAAAATGAATTGAAAAAATACATAAAAATCAAAAAAAGTCCTGAAAAAAAAAACATAAAAATAAGAAAAAGTCCTAAAAAAAATTATACATAAAAATTAGAAAAGAAAAAAAACAAAAAACACAAAAAAAATTCACATGATCTAAAAAAGTGCAATAAAAACAAGTGGTGAAAACCTAGCAAACAGGTGCTACTTGTGATCAAAATGGTCTTCTCTATCTATTAGCTTATGTCTTCCATTTGCTTTACGACATCATCTATCCATTTCTATCATTTGTGCATATCTATCATATCCATATCATGCAACGGGAATCCTTGTGTTTCATCATGGCTTGATGAAATTTGTACATATCCATAATATTTAGGTTGTGCTTACACTAGGGGAAGAAACACAGACTAAACAAGAGAGGGGCAACAAGCTTTTAGAATATCACAAATGGACAAATGACAGTTTGACAAAACACAACATACATTGACACATAAAATCAACCACAACACCAAAACGATCACTCAATGCCAATGAAATCAAACAACATGTTCAAAACAACATTAATAAAAAACACAAACATCAATCTTGATAACCAAGTTGGATGATCTTAATCTGAATAATTTTTGGAATACTTTAGGAAAAATTTGAATTGTTGGTTGATTTTCTATCATATCTCTGGAGCAATTCAATGATGTGTTGAACTAGAAAAGCAAGGAAGGAGTATGATTTTTCTTTATCTGTTGTTTGTGAGTGAATCATTAGTACTATGCAAATTGGTCGCGAGACATGCTCTACTAAGTATCATTGATGACATTTCAGAATTTGCATGGGAAACGGGTTAACTCTTGTTTGTTTATGCAAGCGATACTTAGGTCATCTCGGTTCAATTATACCTAGATGCTTGTATTAACTTGCTATATCAAAAATTATGAAAGCAATACTCAGGTCATCACTGGTGCTAACATACCCTTTGATGCTTGTATTAACTTTCAACATTTCAATGCTCTATGATGACACAAAAAGCACAAATAAGCTCTTAGAATGGCAATATTGTACAGACACCCTGCATGGTTAGTATAGATTACATTCATTCTAGAATTTACATTTTGCATTTATAGATTTTTCCAAAAGCTGGCAAAGTATAAAAGTTTCATATCTTTCCAATAAATGACTGAGTACATTTTGACATTCACAAAAAAATCATCACATACATTTTTCATACATATTTGCATCAGAAAATCATAAAAAAAAAAGCATATATCATAATAATAAAAAATTCATGGACATTCATAAATTGTACCATCCATCATTTCACATAGTTGATATTCTTAATGAGGTCAGTCTGCATGCCTCGATCACATCTCTATCCGCCTGTACAAGCTGCAGAATCAACCTCCATGTCTTTGGGAATCGCTCTCGTAACTGCAAGATGCTCAATCTCTCCTGTTGAATAGGAAGAATCATCAAGTCAAAGCAACATCAATATCAAATCATCATGACAAATCAATCAAATCTGAATACAAATTTAACAAAATCCTATTTTTTTTTAAACTTTAGAAGCAAACTTATCAACTTATTTGTTTTTCATCATCATGGAAAACAAATTTATGAAAATCCTGTTTGTTTTTAACAACTTTAGAAGCAAACTTATCAACAAACTATTTGTTTTTCAGTTAAATATGAATTTTTTTTTATCAAAATCTTGTTTTGTTTTTAACAACCTTAGAAGCAAACTTATCAAACAACTATTTTCTTTTCATTAACTTGAAAGCAAATTTATCAACTACTATTTGTTTTCCAATGACCTTGGGAACCAATTTATCAGACAAACATCATCAAAATCAGGGCAACGCAATACACAAACAATCAATACAAAGTCACGAGTCCATAGTGTGTCAGTCGCTGATGTCATCAGATGTGCTCAAAACGGTGCTGTTGGGTAGGAAGTGCCATCTTTCTCACTCCAAAGCTCAAAATTTTCAATTTTTACTAGGTTAAAATGGGAAAATGACATGGAAAATGACATTTTTAACCTATTTAAAGGAAAAATTGGGGCATTTTATCACATTCTATCATTACAGGGGCAATTTAGGTCATCATTTTTTCATCTCACATCTTTCCACGTAAATTTCTTCACATCATCATTTTCGAACGATGAATCGACATCTTAAAAATCATAAAAAATCAAAAAATTCCAACAAATTTAAAAATTCAAAAAGGTTTTGACAAAAACCAAAATCTTATCAATTCATCATCTGAGGGGGCATATAACTATCAACATTTGACAATTAGCATCTTCAGAAAATTTCAAAATTCTTTGAAGCAATGCGTAAAACACATCACTTCAAAGAGGGGAAAAATGTATACACCTAAAAATGGTCACATCATAATAGTTTGGTAATTAATTAAATCTCTGAATTCAATCTGCATATAAATAAATCTAAATAATTTATTTATATTGTTCATTCTTTCATTTTGATTAAATAAATAATTTTATTTAATCACTTTTCTTATCCATTTCTTAATTAATTAAATAAACATTATGATTTATTTATATTAATTATCATATAATCTTGGCTTGAATATTTCAATAAATCTAAATTTCAAAATTCTTTGAAGCAATGCGTAAAACACATCACTTCAAAGAGGGGAAAAATGTATACACCTAAAAATGGTCACATCACAATAGTCTGGTAATTAATTAAATATTTTTAATATTTAATTAAATCTCTGAATTCAATCTACATATAAATAAATCTAAATAATTTATTTATATTGTTCATTCTTTCATTTTGATTAAATAAATAAGTTTATTTAATCACTTTTTTTATCCATTTCTTAATTAATTAAATAAACATTATGATTTATTTATATTAATTATCATATAATCTTGGCTTGAATATTTTATTCAAATAAAGATTAAATATTCTTCTCTTCTAAAATTCTTCTAAATTCCATTCACAATTAAATATTCCAAATATTTAATTAGTTCTTTTAAAGTCTATTCACAATTAAATATTCAAAATATTTAATTAAATCTTCTAATGTCTATTCACATCAAATATTTCAAAAATGTTTTAAATCCTCAAACTCACATAAAATTAAATAAATTTATTTAATTAATTTGGGTTATCAACAACAACCATGAAATAACTTCAAAACAAAAAATTAAGAAATTTCTCTGTTTCTGAGCAAAGTTGTTCCCATGGGTTGCAGACAAACCTCCATTCTTCTCTCCAACCTCCCAACATCTTCCATCTTCCTCTCAAACTCTCCATCTCTCACCATTCAAATTTACCAGACAATCTTATAGCCATTGATCTTTTCCAACCAGGCTCTTGCCTGTAAAAATCTATAAAAAGGACTGGTGGGTCTTTGAAAAAAAAAGGAGAAGCTTGCATACAGGAAAACTATAGTCAATCAGCCTTCCAACATCCATACCCTCTAGAATCATAGCATAGCATAGTTTAGCATATTAGCAATCCCTATCATCGCACATCATCCTCATATCATAGCTTCAATAGAATTCATAATCCACAACCCCTGTCCATAATCTATAGCCCCTGTGCATATCCGTATATCAACATTTCACTCCATCAGCATATAGGATAGAGAAGTATTCTCCCTTTGCATACTCATTCTGTAGGTTGCCATTCTGAGAAGCTTTTCTTATACAATCTGAAAGTAGTAGCTTCAAGCAAATCATTGGAGATAGAGGACAATGGAATGATTATGAAGAAGCTATATTTGATTTCTTTGATTTCATTTTATTTAGCTTTCTTTAGTTTAATGTTGCATTGGTGTGTTTTTGTTATCTTATTTTGATACTAACATTTCCCACTGTCGGGTCTTTGAAAAAAAAGGAGAAGCTTGCATACATGAAAACTATAGTCAATCAACCTTCTAGCATCGATAGCCTCTAGAATCATAGAATAACATAGTTTAGAATATTAGCAATCCCTATCATGGCACATCATCCTCATATCATAGCTTCAATAGCATTCATAATCCATAGCCCCTTTTCATAATCTACAGCCCCTGTGCATATATGTATATCAACATTTCACTCCACCAGCATATAGGATAGAGAAGTATTCTCCCTTTGCATACTCGTTCTGCAGGTTGCCATTCTGAGAAGCTTTTCTTATACAATTTGAGATCAGTAGCTTCAAGCAAATCATTGGAGATAGAGGACAATGGAACGATTATGAAGAAACTCTGTTTGATTTCTTTAATTTCATTTTATTTAGCTTTCTTTAGTTTAATGTTGCATTGGTGTGTTTTTATTATCTTATTTTGATACTAACATTTCCCACACACAGTTAGAATAGGAGAAAAAAATGTTGTTTTGGGTTTTCAATAGCTACATTCTATTGGAGGATACTACACAAACCACCAAACTATGGAGTTCAATTTTCAAGCCAATGGGAATTTTTTTGTTAAGAGGTCTATCGAATGGAGCTCTTGGAGTGGTTTTAGCTAAGAGTATGGAGAGGAATTTTAGAAGGGGACAAGTAGCTTGGGTAGATGAAATCTTGATCCACACTAAAAGCTCTTCTAAGAAGGAAGGTAAAAATCAATTTGAAATTTAATCAATTCTTGATAAGCATAGTCTTGTTTTCAATTATTTTCCTATGGGGTTGCTACCAAATAGAGGGTTTTAACATGTCATTAAGTTAGAACAAGGCGTCAAACATGTAATTACTACTCCCTACCATTTCCCAAGGAGTTATAAGGAGGAGATAGAGAAAACCATCAAAGAGATTCTTGACATGGGATTCATAAGCCCTAGCTCTAGTCCATTTACCTCTTATGTAGTTATGGTGAAAAAGAAGAATGGAAGAATGATAATGTGTATAGATTACAATGCTCTAAATAAGAAAACCATTAATAATAGATATCCCATCGGAAGGATAGATGAACTTATTGATGAGTTGCATGGGGTAGTTTATCTTTTAAAAATTGATCTAAGTTTTGGTTACCACCAAATCCACATGAGAAAAGAGGAAGTTGAGAAGACGACTTTTTGATGTCACTTTGGAAATCAAAATTGCACTCCCTTCTTGGAGATAATACAATCCCTTGCTTAAGTTTGACCTATTTTTCTACCCTTGGACCAAATACCCTTTAATTCATCATTAATAGGCTCCTAAGACCCTTTATTTTAGATCTCAAGGCTTATTTCAACTAAAAACTTGATGAAATCTACAAAAGCATAATTTTTTTTAACAAACCACCCCGGATCTACGGTGGGACTCATACACCACCTTAGGAATATGAGCCCCCCTAGGTGGGATCCATACACCACAAGTGGCGTATGAGTCCCATTTGGGGATTTTTTAGGGTTTAAGTAGGAAATTCAAAATTTTAATCAAAATTTTTGGTTGATGTCAACTTTTGATATCTAAATAATGATAATTTTATTGAAGTGGTGAAGACATTGAGAAGGGTGGTGAATCAATGTCTTAATTTTATTTTTTTCCCTTTAACAATATTCAAACAATGTATGATTTTAATATTTTCAACGATTAAAACATTCATGAACTGAATTAAATCATAAAACTAAAATGAGAATCATTAAAGCAATTAAACACATAATATCATCATGTCAAGAAAACAAGATTATAACACTATTTTTTTCCTAAGTGGAAAACCCTCACAGGGTAGAAAAACCACTCGAAAAATTTGTCTCACTAGCTTATTAAAATTTGGATCTCACTAACTTGACCTCAGCATTGCATGTTTCAAACATATATAAAAAAAAATAGAGGGATGCTTTGTTTAACTACACAACCAACCTTTTACAAACAATAAATTAATAACTGAAAACTAATAATGGATTCTTCAAAATGTTAAATGTATTTTTTACAATTTATCTTGAATTGTGATTCCAAATAAATTCTCAGCATAAAATAAATGTCTCTCCTTTTTTTTTAAAAACAAAAACCAGTTACAGTGTCAAATCATTATTTTTATAACATCCAAAAATGATACCGACTTCTGCCATATGTCAACAAAACAACTAAAAATTCTATAACTATTTCTATCACCGTATTCTTCTATTTTTTGTGTGAACAACAAAAATTTTAAACAAATGTGGCACATACCTATACATGATCGAATTATAGTATAAACTATTTATAAAAGTCACACAAAATACTCCACAACACATGTATAAAAAAAACCTTGGTATAAAATTTATAGACAACACTATATATGAAGGAAGAACCCATGTCCAAGTGAACACTACAAAATGCAAGACACAACATTTACTCAAAGATTTAAAAACTGCTATATGGTTTGTGACCCCATGCCCTAGCAATGGGAAATAAAAAACCTAGAACAATAAACCCATTTGTAAATGCAAGTATAAACCCTTGTGAAACTTTATTGGAATCTAAAAAAAAATAAAACCATGGTGGAAACCTTCCTCTAGACAACACGAAACAAACCATGAAAAATACATGGTGTACTCTAGTGATAGAGATGAAAGTGTGACTTTGGAACACCATTATGAATAGAGAAAAACAAAGTTGACATGGTATATAACCATAGAACAGAAAACTAAATGCCATCAACATAGGAACTAGACCTAGGGTATGAATGACTAAAAACCTGAATCACAAACAAGTGATAAAGACAATGCATACTTGAATCCAAGAAATCCCTTGAAATTTTCCAGATTGTATTAAAAAACAACTAGACTAGGGTTTTACTATAATGACATTACCACTATACAAGCATCACAATGAAGTTGAAATCACTTTGAATTCTTTGAAAACCAACTTCCATGAATACTTGTAAACAATTTCCTACATACCTAGCCACTATACCACTTCATTCTCCAAGTTTCATCAAGCCCTAAGTCGGCTATGAGAACAAAACCATTTTTTTTGTAAAGTGATAAATTTAGGGCAACAAAATCATTATGTCAGTGTTCTCAATAAATTTTACCTCTGCAATACAAACCACATTATTATGTCAATGTTTGACATTATTTGGATGGACACAATTAATCAAAATTCATAGTAGTGATTGCTGCCTTTGAGAATAACATGCTATCCCATCAAATTCCAATCAATAAACACTAACCCTTAAATGTATTCCATCTCAATGTATGCCAAAGTTATCACTTGACATCAATGCCAAAAATAGTGCCATTGGGTTATGTATACCTTGAAACCTTTCATTTGACACAATTCCAAATATAATGCCATTGGAATCAACAAAATTAGGTGGAAATGCTTATATAAGCAAGCTTCTAAGTCATTATTTCATCTAAGCAAGAATTTTTAGAGCATTTTCAAGGTCCAAGTATTCAAAAGTCTTTAAGAATTATTTCACAAGAGCATTCAAGTTTCAAAAGAAAGTAAATTTGAAGTTTTAGAGCAACATTAAAAAAAAATTCCAAGTCTTCAAGCTCACTTTCATTCAATATATAGAATTATAAAGGGTTTATTATGGTTTCCAATGGTGACTCATGATGGATCCTATGATGGGGAGATGCAACTAGCCATCAAGCCAAGCCTAATGAATTATTTCCTAAGTTTTTCCATCCTCAATTATCACTCTACTTTTAGCCTAAGGTACATGCATCATAATGAATTATTAGAGTGATTTGAAACCTCTCAAAGTGAGTCGTTACATTCAAGCATCATTCATGCATCTCATTCTTACACATTAGAATAGGGTTTCATTACATTTTTCAGATTTCCTAATCTTAGAGACACTTAAGGTTAAGGTTTATGTTCACAATTGAATTCAAGCTTCATTGTTTCTATCAAGGTTAAATTACCAAACTAGGGGTTCAAATTAGGAAAACCCCCATAACAAAATCAAGTCTATATTCTATTTTGCAAGTATTTTTATAGGTTTGGATCTAAAAATAAGTTTGGAAGGGAAAAGAAAAGATTGAGGCACATATCTAAATATTGAATTCTTGAAAAAGTCGAATGGGACTAATATGACAAAAGTAGCATATGAGTCCCACTACAGGAAAAAATTCTATATTTTTGTAGATGTAAAATCTACACTACCAGATACTTGTTCCAAACCATAACCCTAGTATAGGACTAATACACCTAGAGTGGCCTATGAGTCCTAGTATGCACCCTAATTTTAGGATTTTTTAGTGTTTCAAAACCCCATTCCATTCTTTTTGAGATTTCTAGGTGCATCCCTCTGAACTTATAGTTTTCTATTACGATTTACATGTATTTTTAGGTCATTAAAGTGAAGTATTGCATTAAATTAGGTTTAAGCATTAGGTATTTCTTTTCATTTGTCTTTCCAAGCCCTGGATTGGTGGTGAAGCCTTCTTTAGTTTATAATCAGACCCTAGGACAACCCTATTGGAATATCTCTTGCATACCTTAGATTGATATCTCAAGGGTTTTCCTTCAATGAAATGATTGTTAGATGTGTTTTCTCTATTTCTTAAACCATAATCAACAAATCTATTTCTCATTGTTTTAGTCACGATAGACATTTTTAATTTCTTGTCATGTCATTTTTTCTCACAAATGTACCAAAAAATTTCCAATCTTACATGAATAATTTTTTGAGTAGATAACTAAAAAAGAGAGTTTTAGTGTTCTTTGATGATATCTTGATTTATAGTAAAACTTGGAAGGAGCATTTGGAACATTTGGATATATTTTTTCGTATCTTGTAGTAGAAATCCTTTTATGCTAAATTATCTAAATATGAATTAGTGTTAACTATTTTTTATATTTGAGACATATCATAAGCTCGTAGGGAGTATAGGTTGACCCACAAAATATCCAGGTCTATTGGAAGACTTGCAACATATACATGAAGGTTGGTTGGTTGGTTGTGCTAGTTGTTTGTATGTTTTCATTGATGTCAACATGGTAATAACTACAAGGTGTTGACTATATGGAAGTTTTCTTGGTTTACTAGAAGTTGTTCTTTGTTAGTAATGCTCCTTTATGATGGATTAGTATGTTGGTATTTGAGTCTAAAACTCATCAAAAGATATGATGTGACTCTAATCTTCTAACCATGTTTTATTGAATTATTTAGACTACTTTTTCTTGGATCTTAAGATTTTCTTGTTGATGGTTAATTTAAAACAACTTTGAACATAATATTTCTACCCTATTTCTCTTGAAAAATATAGACGCTTTAAAGCAATCTATCTTCTAAGGTCTTTGTAGTTGGTTCTCAGCTATGCTGATGTGGTTTAGTGGCCTATGAAACCATAATGTTCAAGGGGTCTACTAGTAAAATGGATAAAAACTACATCATACAAATTAATCTATGTTTGGGGGGTGTAAATTAATATCAAAAGATAAGTCAAAGCATAGGACAACAAAACATGAATGCAAAATCTCCTTCAATTTAGACATATAAACATCATAATGAGCATTGTTTCCAAACAACTAAACCATAAAATGATGCAATATATAGCATAATCTATACCATTTCATTCATTCATAAAGAAAATTCTAGAAATACAAATCATTCACCATTCATAAACTTCAAAATTCATAAGAACATACCATTAGCTCATCATTAAAATTCATACATCAATGAACACAAAAAACTTCATTCATAGATAACTCAATGAAAATAGCCTTAGATTCAAAATCTTCTATTTATTTTCAAAAAATAGGATACATTTATGCATAACATCCACTGACATATGGATGACTATTGTCCATTGACATTATCATTAAGACTAAAACTTGAAAATAACATAACACTATATTGAAAACTGTAAAAATTTCTAAGTATCTTTGCATAGAGTTGTAAACATGGTTTCTAAAACTATAAAAATATCTTTCTCCTTAGGCTGCTAATCCTTCTTCAATTAGCCAACTTTTACAATATGGAGAGGAAAATTACATATAGAACAACCCTAACACTAATTTCTCCATTCAAAAATTGAGATCCACAAATTTAGGGAATCACTGGAGCTGCTTGAGATGACTTCCCTGTTGAACTTTAGTTCACTTGTTGATGAATCTATTGTCAAAATTTGATGCACAAAGAGGGAAGGTAGAACTACTAGGAATCTTTAGTTCAAGTCATGCCATGATCCTACAAAATAGGAGAGAAAGAAAGAGAGTTTTCCTGTAGAAATTGAACATTCTAGTACCACTTTATTCCTAAATTTTATGCTTAAGCATGTACTCATCATAACTAGTAAACACTTGTTGGAGCATATCTTCATTTGGCCCATCTATCTAGCTATCTATATTTCAATTTTGTAGAAACAAACTCTTTCATATCTCCAAGTTTAATAAGTCCCCTTCCAGCAGCCTTCATCTCCTCCTTGATATCCATTAGTCTATCAATAAACATGTCATCCCCATCATCCCCCTTGTGCATTGCCTCTTCAAACATACTATTCCATTTTTCTTTAATTTTTTCAAGAGTGAGGCCATCTTTTATGGGAATTTCTTCATTTACAAGCATGGAAATGACTACTCCCAACTCCTCAACTTGTTCATTCAAATCCTTGACAAGCTCTTGTACCTCATTCCTATGATTAAAAATGATAGAAGACCAGAACCTAATAATATTGAAGTTCTTTTCCATAAAGTCTACAATATCCTCCTCAAGGATGGCCTATTTCAACAAAGTCTGTCTTGACAATTTATTGATGTCCTTCAAGTTCTTTGTATATTCTCTATATTTTTCCTCATGTGTGCCAAGATCCTCACCATGTGAATTCATGTCACCAACTAAATCCAATGAACCATAATTGGCTTTGTAACTTTGGAAAAGAAACTCCTCCACTTCATGATTCAATCTATCAACCCATCTATCTGACATCCCCACCTTGTTCCTCATCACTACAAGGTCATCAGCCTCCTTACATAACAAAATGGGTGTTGTAGGAGTAGTAGATTGTAGAGAAATAGGAGATGAAAGTTCCTTTAAGAACCTTTGTAGTTGATCTAATTAAGCCTTGAGCTTATCCTTCCTTTTCTTGTCCTTCACCATCATTGACATGGTAGAAGATGCCACAATGTCAATCAAATCCATCTACTGGTTTCTTGTAGGCCTTCCCAAGTTCACAATCCCTAGCTAATAGTTACTTAACTATATCTATGATCTATCCTTATCTACCATGGGAATGGAACATTCATCCACAATCTCCCAAGCATCTCTCCTTCTCAATCTCCTTCATCATGTCATCCTAGTTGAAAGGATGTGGCTAGAATACTTGTTTCTTTTCTAGGTTCAGCTTCAACCATGTTGGGGAAGTAGGAGTATCAACCACTTTTTGTGAGGAAGGAGCAGTGGTAGAGGAGAGAGGTTGTAGAATGGTTTCCTTATGTTGAGATTCAACCTCTTGTTGTATGTCTATTTTTCCAACTTATTTTGCAAGCTTTTTAGTTTCAACCTTCTCCCTTTCCTCATCTAATCTCCTCTACTCATACATTTCATCTCTTTGCTTCCCTAGTTCCTTGAATTTATCCAAAATTTTGTCTACCTCTTGTTGATACTTAGCTTGTTCTTGTGCTTCTAACTTCTTCAGCAAGAGCTCCTCTTCATCCTTGTTTCTTCAGGCTTCTCTCTCCCTTCTTTGTTGAGCCTTTTTTTCTTCCAACTCATGGATTTTATGCAATAGAGCCAACTTATCTCTTCCCCCCTTGAATTTTAGCTCTATTTCCTTTTTTGTTGTAGATCTTCCTTCTTTTTTTTCCTTGCAAGTTCTTCTACTTTAGCCTTAGCCTCTAATTCCTGTTGCTTGGCCAATGCTTCATCTTGTAACTTGGCATCAATTTCTTTTTTGGTTTGCAAGTGCCTCAACTTGTGCTTTGGCATCTGCTTCTCTCTTGGAATCTTTGAACAATTTCTATTGATACTCTCTAGTTAAAACATACTCTTCCTCAACACCTCCAACATTCTTAGTAGGCACAGCTTTGGCAGGATCATCATCTGATTGTGTGGCCTCTAAATCAAAATTAATGTCATGAATTTAATCCTCCATTTACTTTTGTTTATCCTTCTGATCTTGATAATGAATGCTTCCTTGAGGTACGTCTCTAGTGGACTCTTCTGTAAGGAGAGGTTGCGATGAAATTCCTTCACCAGCAGTAGTAGCTTCTTCCCCTTTTGGCTCATGAGATTCTAGGGAAGGTATTTCTAGAGTAGCTTCTCCTCTAGAGTGAGGATAGAGATATTCTAATTGCTCTTTAGGAGCTACTCTTCTCTTTGTTCTTTTTTATCCTTGGGTCCCTTGAGCTTTCCTCTTCTTTGAAGTTTGAGCCTCTAGCTCCTTTATTCTCATCACCACCCATTGGATACTTCTATCGATGACTATCCTAGAAATCTATTTAATATCAATAAATTCATCCTCATCTCAATTTATGGGGTCCAAATTCTTGGTACCAATGCTCTCTTCCTCATAGTCGGGATCCAAAACCACACCATCATTAGATAGTGTCTCAGGGATTTCCTCTTTTACTCCAAATTCAATCATTAATGGGATATGAATCTTTTCAAAGCTTTTCTTTTTGACATCATACTCATCTTGCAAGTACATCCAAAAATCTTCCAATATATTAAAATGCTTTTGTAAAATAGCAGGAAGCAAACCATTCATCTTATGTTTTGGATCAAAATTCTTGTGGGATGTATACAATCCCAAACTTAAGTGACTCAACTCCTCACATATTTGCTTTGCAGCCACAAGATGAGCATAATGTATTCCCCCAACTTCATAGGAAACTTGTGGCATCCTTTTTTATGTTTTCCTACAAACTTGGCATTAATCACCAAGGCCTAATATATGAATTCCATGAGGACAATCCTATCATTGAAACATCTTGGGAGTAGATGAGGATTTCCATAAAATCCTAACAACCAGAAGTAAGAGAGCTTGGGGTATTGCATCTCTACTCAACCTATATCTAGCAACTCTAGTCAACAAGTTAATGAATACATAAAGGAATGTATCATTAACTCTTCTATAATGTAGCTTTGATATTTGCAAGGTTAATTGGTCATAATGCTCCCATGCCTTCTTCTGTCTAGGAGATTCTCCTAATGTTCCTATTGCATTCAATCCAAGAAATATACCCATCCTTGCAACAACATATACAACATATGAAGTCATGAAGAAGGTCTTTATTTGATTCAACTTGATCATTTGATTGTGTAGAATGTCCAATAAGATCATTTCCCAATCAAATTGTTGTTTTCCATACAAAATTGTTTCAATAAAAGGAAACATCCACTCCTTGAAGCATGTAGAATCTCTTTTCCAAAATACCCTCAACAACATCATGATCAAGTGATCAATATCCTTTTTAAAATCTCCCCTCTTAGGTTGATCTAGCATTTTAGTCAGAGACTTTTTTTCAAACTTTAAGCACTTCTTGTTCATGTGAGACCTATGAGTTTCTTTATGCTTTCTCAACAACTTAGGGTTCTCAAGATTAGGTTCATTGAACATAAATTTCATCATTTGTGGGGACAGATAAATGATTAGATTTACTTGCAGGTCCACACATTGCCTTGTTGTAGGGTTGTAAGCCCCTACTGCTATGATTATAAGCTCTGAGCACTAGACTGATAATGGGAAAATAGTTGCATGTGCCAGCTTGGATTGGGCTATCCATAAATTTCTCCCAATTATATCTTTAGAGGAAATGTCTACCGAAAACTCCTCATAGTTGAATGGGCATAGATTTGTACTGGTGATATCAACCCAATCTAAGTCTATTTTTCTTGTAGTGAGAGTAGCACTCTTGTGCTTGCATCTCAAGGTATAAGGTAGTTGCTCCACCTTTATATTCTTAGGCTTGAATTTCTTGGAACTCTTGGAAGCCTGGCACTCCACTTGTGAAAATTTTATAGATTCTCCACACATTTCTTATTCCTACAAAACAATGGGTATGTGCAGGATCATGATGGGCCAAAAAGTTGCAATATGATGGGTATGTGGCTAACGACTTTTTTTTACCTAAAATTGATGAAATGAAGAGCGTTTTTAAAGGAGATTCTCAGCTTTCCACCAATACAAATTACGCTTTACTTTGACTTTAATAAGTAATTATTATTTATTTTCTATTCAAACTATGACTAAAGTCCTAATTGATAGGCTGATTGAAAAATATCTATAGCTTTCAAATGATATCACATTTTTTGAATCCAAAACATGTGTCACATTCTATGCTTCTCATGATATAGGATTAAAAAAATAAAATTTGAATTTCATGAATTTTTGACAAAGTTAAGGTGGTCAGACATATGAGTTTTTATATTTTCTAAAAGTTGCAATAAAAAATTCATAATTAATTATTTACTTGGAAAAAAATTAAAAAGAAATATGCATCACATCGAGACATGAGTCTTCTACTTATATGTAAAATCTTATAAAAAAATATTATCATTTTATTGTGGTTAGGGTGGTCAGACAAACACCTACTTGTTATTTTTTCCTTGAAATTTAAGTACTACTCCATTGAAATTTCAAAATTTCACCAAATAGATTTTTTTTCTTTTTAAAAAACCCTAGTAGTTTAGAAACTAAATTCAATTTGCTACAGATTCTATTCTTACATTTTTTTGAAGTAATATATATAACTTAGTCAAGTTTTTATGTCAAGTTTCCTCACTTTGATTTTTCTGAATCTTTTGCCACTTAAGGGCCTATTTTTTTCATGATGATCCTGCACATACCCCAATCCTAGATTAAACCAATAGAAAGCATGAAAATCAACATTAAAATATTACCTTTGATATTGTCTTTTCCTTCCCTAGGTAGCCTCTAATACTTAGTGAAATTTGAAACTTATTGGAAGTGGAGCCAAGAAGAGATCAAGAATGGTGGCTTCTAAAAATTGTGGGATCGGGATCGGGGTCAGTATCAGAATTGGAACTGGGATCATAACAGAAACTAGACCTGAAACCATTCAATAGTTCCAAGTTCATTTTCTATTTTGGTTCTTCTTTCACCAAAGGAAAAGGATATGGAAGTGAGACAAAACCTTATTGGGAGTGGGATCAAAGTCATACCAAAACTCTTACGCGCATGTTCATGAGTTTAGTTCATTCTTGGCTTCGCTTCCACCACTTTATTACTAAACATGAAGCAAATTTAGCCAATTCTTATAAATACTTAGGATGAGGTCACAACAAGGCTTGGGGAGACTTAGAATAAAGTAATGACCTCATTGTTGATATAATAGGGGGATCAAACCACCTAGGGCATGATATTGCAAAGAGGTGGCATACAAACCCTAGTTTGCACAATGTACCGACTCAAGAAATTAGGGCATCAAAAACTTGACATGAAAACCATTCAATCGACATGGGAATCGGATCAGAAGGGTCATCCAATAGATCTAAAACCTTTTAAAGCACATGAGATCCTTCAAAAAATGGATCACTAAGTGAAAACTAGGGCACAATGGTACGAATACCACCGAAATGGGAAAACGATAGCAAACCTACAAAAACGAATGAGAAAAGACAAAAAGAAAATAGGAAATGGAAGGAAAAAAAATAAAAAAAAATAGAAAGAACAAGATAAACACAAACACAAAAAAGCAAAGATTCATGAGAGAGGTCTTCTAAATGTGTGACAAACACCACAAACAAGAAACGGGAAAACAAACAAAATAGAATGGGGCGATGACCCACCTACCTCAGAATGCTACCAAATAGGAGGAAACATGATCCGAATCCACTTACAGATGCTTTCCCTTGACCAAATTGTGCTCGTCTTTCATGCTTTCTTATCTTTGGTTCACTAAAAAAACTTAGGAAATAATTATAATGATCCAATTAACCTTGATTAAAGTTTAAAAGCCATTTCATGTGTGTGAGGGAGTTGTAATTAATGCAATAAATACAGTTGGTTAGGCAAGGAATTGAAATGGAACAAGCACACAACGTTTGCATACATTAGAGGTAGAACAAAACTGAAAGTAGAGTTGAAATGGTATCAATGACTTGATCTAAGATCTACATTCCATTTTGGTTCCAGTTTCATCCCCGCAACAAGGGAAGCAACAATAAAGGAATGGGGGAAAAATTACAGTCAAAACTAGATCCAAAAATTTTCGCAAAGTTCGCTTTCATTTCTAGTTCTTCTCCTACAAAAAGAATGAACAATGAGACGAGAAAAGGAAAAAAAATGAAATGAGACTAGAATAAATCCCATTCCCAGTAAGACACAAACAGGGACAAAAACACAAAGCAAATGAGCGGGTGCGGGATCAGAACCAAAACTAGATCTAGAGCTGTTTGCAAAGTTCCAAGTTGAATTTTGATTTTGGTTCCACTTCTACCAAGAGGAAAAGAAACCACAGGAAAAAAAAATACAACTCAAGGGGGAAACAAACCCAAGAGTGCAAGGCAAAACAAATAGACAAAGAAAAACAGACAAGATAGGAATAAGGTCAGGACCAGAACTCAATTCAGATTTGGAACCTTCACAAAGTTCTAAGTCTAGTTTCCATTCTAGCTTTGCTTCTGCCAGAGCAAAAAGGAACAAGGACTTAGGAAGGAAAAGAGGAAATCCTAAGACCCAAACAAAAACACCAAGGACAAAAAAAACACAAGGGGGACCCATTTTGACCAAAAACAAAATCGGGTGGTTATGCAATGCATAACAATTCTTTTTTCTATGAACTAGAATTTATCTTTGATATAGTTCAACTCTATATCCTATTATTATTTTGTGTGTGGTGTATTGTGTGGGCGAATCCGTATTTTACTAAGGTGAACATTCTTATACTGCGATTGAGCTGGAAGTCTCTTTATTAGTTGTATGATGGGAAATTAATGTGTTCTCATATCTAGAAGGTGTTTGCATTAAGGATTATTGTATTTCTTAGTCTTGGCCAACTCAATGAATGTAATATACTATGAATACTAATAGATGACTTGGAATAATGCACTACAAGGATAAAATGTTGAATCTTATATGGTGGTGACCTAATTGAAGAATAAGATATATACTTGCATATATATATATAAGATGAAAGATAGAAGTGATGGGAAATGTAATTTGAATAGAGAGTGAATAAAAAATACAATATATCAAGAAGGAGAAGTGAGTGTGACAAGAGGAGAAAATCAAAGCCTAAATGTTTTATCAGTTGAGATCAGTGTAGTTTTGTTGATTGACTACTATGTGATGCAATAATTTATATTATGAGATTTAGTGGAATTGAACCCTACACAGTGAAGGTGTATTCCATCAGTTCATTCTTTTGGTAGTGAGCCACTATCATTATATCTTGGAAGTGGGTTGTATCTTTTGTACTCAATTTGTGAGCCCTTTTAAGGACAATGAGTCCTAGCAGTGAGCTCCATAATATTTTGTATCCAAATATAATATATTGTGATTTAACCCTCACCATGTGGTTTTTCCCTCATTGGGTTTTCAACATAAAAATCTTGGTGTTCATGAGTGTGATTGCATTGACTTGATTTTATGCTCACTTCTGTTGATTCAGTTAAAATGGTAATGATAATTAGGTGGATTTTATTATTAGTTTGTGGAATACTAATTCACCCCAACTCTTAGTATTCCAGATGTTCAATAATTGGTATCAAATATTGGTTCCTTGGAAGAAGCCTAATAGCTTGAGGAAGGTCTTGGAATTTGAATATAATTTTTTTTCCTTAGAAGTGGTCATTATTGAATTTTTAGAAGAAATGGAAGCCCTAAAGGAAAAGTTGATAAAATAAAATGAGTATGTTGAAAAGATACAAAGTATATGTATAAATGTAGGAAATCTATTGACTGAATGATAAGAAATCATTACTAGCCTATAGGAACAATTGAATGAGAAGAAAAATAATTGAAGAATATTAGGAAATTAAAATTTAGAAGATGATGGATTAATGTGTGAATCTTGAATTAGAAGCAAAAATCCTAAGATCTAATCCAGAAAAGGAAAAGATTTTTGAAGACAAATTTAAGATAAGCTCGGAAATGCTTGATGACTTGATTAATTATCAAATACTAGAAAAATGTAAGAGCAGTTTAGGGTTCGAAAAACATCAGAGTTCTAAAGTGAAGCAATTCACTGAAAATAAGATGTGGAACAAGGATAAACAATTCAAGGAGTGAAGAAATTTTGGAAACTCCTATAAAACGGTATGATGCAAAAATGTATTTATACTTCAATGGTGTTTGTCATTTCTACAAGATATTTTTTCATAAAGAAAATTATTCTATAAAAAATATGAATGACTAAGAAAAAAAATAATGGATATGGAGATAAAAGGGAAAGTGGAAAGAAGAATGTTACTTGCTATACTGCAAAAAATTGGAACACCCTGGTAGAAACAACAGAAGAAAGAAGAATTGATCTATGACAAAGAAGAATGATCAAACCTTTAATCTAGAAGTAATAATGAAAGAAATGGAAATAAATTGGACAAAGGATTCATTAGCTTTATCTATGTCGACCTATGGTACAAATACTCCCATCAATCTCTAAATGAAAGTAGTGGCTGAGGGGGAGCAATCATTAGAAAATCCAATAAACCTCCTTATTAGCACTTGTGGCATATCATGACAGACGTATATTTAATGAGGTAATAAGTTTAAGATATTTTTTGCATGTGTGAAGAATGAGGTCTGGACAATTTGAAAGGATGGAAGCATACACTATTTTCAAGGTAATCTACTTGCAAATTGAAACATTTATTGCAAAATCATTTAAAATAGAAGGAATAAGATCAAATAAAATTAAAGCAATATGTATTTTCAAAGAAGCATGCAAAGGAAGTTTGAAAGGGAATTTAGAGTTTCAAACTTTGAAGAAAGCAATATTCAAAGTGAGCTCTAGAAAAAAAAAATCTATACAATTTCAGAGGTATTCTTGTTTGCAGATTCTTTTACTTTTATTTATGGATAATTCAAAGATTGTGAATTGTGCAGATAAAGCTAAATTGAAGAGATATATGAGGAATGTGTTAGAAGAGTCTATTGGTGCATTATCTTGCATCCCTCTCAGAGTGTTTCCTACACAATATATCTAAGTTTTTTTTTCTATAAGATTGAAGAAATGTCGCCAGTTCAGTTAAATATGTTTTGGGAAAATGAGTTGAAAGACAATCATGATGCCTACAGAGTATTAGTTGAGAAGAAGTTGGATGTTTGGAGGAATGTTCCCTCATTTTAATTTGAGAAGTATATTCAAATAGTATTGAGAATAATTCATAGTGAATCTTTTTGGATTGAAGAGGCACATCTAGTCACCAGAGAAGCAATTAGATATGTAACTAGTATATGTTCCTCCAGACCAATTCCTAAACTAAAGAATATGAATGAAAAAGAAATGATTGAGATTACAAGTGTGAGTTCTAAAGGAAAGTAAATTAAATTGAGATCAATTGTTGATTTGGTATTGAGGTATGCTTCTATGGTCATTGGTCATAACGTTTGTATTTTTGGAAATGACTCTACAGTGAGCATGAAAGGATGAGTATTCAAAGAGTTTTGGAAGAATTGCATAAGGTTATATTGAATGATAATTTTGATTAATCTATTTCTATTGTGGAGAATATTCGTGGCATGATTAATTCTTTGAGGATTACATCTTTAGACTTAAAAGGTTTGTTGGAACTAGCAATGAAGAAGAATTAAGTGATATCAAAGGAAAATGTGCAAATGCATACAATCAGGTAATGAAGGAATTGGAAAATTTACAAGGTTGTAAACAAGAGCCACAAGAACTAATTTCTTTTTGTATAGATTGGTCTAGCAATACATTGGATATGAGAAATGGAATAAGGTTGATTGAGTCTCAGCTAAACACTCAGGAAGATACATAGAAGTTAGCGGAAGATAAATATAATCAGAGATGGTCCTACATTGTGGAACTTCAAGACAATTTTTTCTCTCTACTTGATCGAAGAGAAGATGTTATTACAAATTTTGTGGCACTCAAAGACATGATCAAATTCAAAGATACTTTTTTTTCTAGTGTTCTTGGTTGTATTAGTGAAATATCATAAATAAATCTTAGTCCCAATACTTTAATAGATGGTGTAAATTATCTAACAAAACTTGGGCTATTTTAAAAGGCTCTTGTAAGTGCAAAAGGTTCATGGGAAGAAGGTAAAGTGTCATGGAAGGATATTTTGGAGAGTCTCAGAGGTTACTCTTCGGGTTACATATGTGTTTATATCTTTTTGACTACTTTTTTTATATACATTTTCATACCAAACCCATTCCTTTGTCGTTGATGTCAAAGGGAAGAGAGAAAGAGATGGAGATTCAGTGGAAATTTTTTTTGTAGATTAGTTTTGATAGGGGGAGTAAGTTAGAACATTCAATTGTGGTATACTTGAAAAAAAATTGTTATGTATGTTGCCATCAATGCCAAAGGGGAGATTGTTGGAAGAGTTGGAACATGTGCATGAAGGTTGGTTGCATGTGTTGGTTGTTTCTATGTTTTCATTGATGTCAACATGGTAATAACTACATGATGTTGACTATATGCAAGTTTTATTTTTTTACCAAAAGTTTTTCTCTATCGGTAATGCTCCTTTGTGATGGATCAGTATGTTGGTATTTGAGTATAGAACTCATCACATGATCTGATGTGACTCTAATATTCTAACCATGTTTTATTGACTTATTCAGACTACTTTTTCTTAGATCTTGAGACTTTATTTTGTCTATGAACTAGAAGTTATCTCTGAAAGAGGTCAACATTGTATCCTACTATTGTTCTATGTGTGGTGTACTATGTGGGAGAATCCACATTTTACTAAGGTGAAAATTCTTATACTACGATTTAGCTATTAGTCAATTTACTGGTAGTATGATGGGATAGTAATGCGTTCTCAGATCCAAAAGGTGTTTGCATTAAGGATTATTTGTTGGTTTGAAGAATTATATTTCTTAGTCTTGGCTGACTTAGCGAATACAATATATTATGAAAACTAATCGCTGACTTGGCATAATGTGCTACATGGATAAAATGTTGAATATTATATGGTGCCAACCTAATTGAAGAATAAGATACAAAGTTTGTGTATATATAAGATGAATGATAGAAGAGATGGGAAATGCAATTCGAAGAGAGAGAAAATAAGAAATAAAAGAGAGTGAGAAGGATAAGTGAATGTGACCAGAGGAGAAGATTAGAGCCTAAATGTTTTATTAGTTGAGATCAATGTAGTTTTGTTGAGTGACTACTATATGATGCAGTACTTTATATTCTAAGCTTCAGTGGAACTGAACCCTACATAGTGAAGGTGTATTCCATCAGTTCATTCTTTTCGTAGTGAGCCATATCTTTTGTACTCAAGTTGTGAGCCTTTTTAAGGATAACAAGTCATGAGAGTGAGCCACGTAATATTTTGTATTTGGATATAACATATTGTGATTTAACCCTCATCGTGGGTTTTTCCTCATTAGGTTTTTCACATAAAAATCCTGGTGTTCATGTGTGTGATTGCATTGAATTTCTTTTGTGTTCTTTCTTTATGATTTAGTTAAAATGGTAATGATGATTAAATAGATTTTATTATCAATCTATGGAATAATGATTCACTCCCCCCTCTCAATATTCTAGATGTTCAACAAAGCCATCATAGATTAGCCTTCGCCTACCAATCTTACTCAATTAATAGTGTTCTTTGGGTTATGAAGTTACTCTATAATATTTGTCAAAGGTTTCTCTCAACTTGATTCCCCCTTGAGTGATTTGACTAAGAAAGGAGCTTTTGTTTGGATCAAAGAAGCTCAAGGTACATTTGAAAAGCTCAAAAAGGTAATTAGTTCATTCTTAGTGCTTGCAACTCCTAATTTTTATCTTCAATTTTTTGTTGAATGTGATGCATCTATGGAACGTGTTAGGGCTGCCCTAACTCAAAAAGGACATCTATTAGATTTTGAGAGTAGAAAAATGAACCAATTGAAAAGAGGGTGCTCTATTTTTAACAAATAAATGTTGGCAATTATGCATGCACTATACAAGTTCACACAGTCTCTTGTTTGTGGGAAGTTTATGGTTAAGATTGATCATAATAGTCTAAGATTATTTTTGAATGAAAATGATTTTAATGAATATCAATAGAAATGGTTGTGTAAATTACAATATTATGATTTTGAGATTGAGTATATTAAAGGGAAGAAAAATGTAGTTACTGATGATCTTTCTTGGAATCCCTCTTTGTGTTATATTTCTACTATAACTGTTGATTGGAAAGTATACATAATTTATGAATATGCTAAGGATTCATTTTACTCTAACATCTTGGATGATAAAGTGTAAGATGATAGGTACACCATTGTTGATGGATTAGTCTATTACAAGAACATGATATACTTGGTACCTATGTCAAAAATTAAGAAGTTGTTGATAGATTTTAATGATACTCTTTTGGTTGGCCATCAAGGGTATTATAATAAATACAGACAAGATCAAGAGAGGTTTTCTTGGAAGGGAATGAAATAAGATATACTCACACACATTAGAGAATGTATGGTTTGTCAACAAAACAAGGGTGAGCAATTTTTTTTAGCTAGTTTACTTCAACTACTTCAAATTCCTAAGCACAAGTGGGAAAGCATCTCTATGGACTTCATCATAGGTTTTCTTAAAGAACAAGGTAAAAATTGCATATCTGTGATAATTGATAGATTGACAAAATATGCAAATTTCTTTCCTATCACTTCTAAATTTAAAGCATCTCAAGAAGTGGAAGTATTCTTTAGAGATATTTTTATATTACATGACAGTTTGCCAAGGACCATTGCCAATGATAGGGGTAAGTAGGTTTCTTAGTTCTTTCTGGAAGGAGTTGATTCATTTGGCATGCATAGAATTCACACCCAACACAAGCTATCATCCCCAAATGAATGGGAAAAAAATTGTCAATAAGTGGGTAAGAGGATATTTGAGGAATTAAGTTTCAAATTACCAAGGTTCTTGATTGAAATGGTTGCATTTAGGAGCATATTGTTATAACACCTCCCACCACATTTCCATTGGAATGTCTCCTTTTCATGCTCTTTGTGGTTATTATGCTCTTTATTTTCATGATTTAATGTTTTCAGATAGTAAAGACCCTATTGCAATTGACTTTGTCCAAAAAAGGTAGGGGATTCTAAAGTCTCTTAAAGACAATTTACATCATTCTTAGAATCAACAAAAAATTGTATGTAAATAAGAAGAGAAAAGATATATTTTTTGAGGTTGGTGACTTAATTTTTGTGAGGTAGAAGCCATTTAAGAAAATTTCCTTGAATAAAATTGGAGAAAAAAATTACAAGCCAAAATTATATCGACCCTAAAAAGTCATCAATAAGGTTGGGGAAGTAGCTTATGAGCTAGAGTTGCCACTGGGTTGCAAAACACAATATTTTCATGTTTCATGCTTGAAGAAAGTGATGGGACAAAAAATTGTGAATTCTCTAATAATTCTGCCATTAGATGATGAGGGAAAGTTTATCTTGATATGTGAGAAGGTTTCGTAAAAAAGAGAGAAAAAATATAAGAAACATAAGCATCACCAAGCACTTATTTAACTGGAAGGATTTTCCAGTCAAAGATGCAACATGGGAAGGGTTAGAAGTTCTCAACCATCCAAATAATCATTGTTTAAGGACAAGAAATCCTCATTAGGGAGGAATTTTCATTTCCCCTTTCTAAATTTGTCTGTTTCTATTTATAGAAAATCCCTATTTCATAAACTAACAAGTTAGGTCCTACAAGTGAATCGAGAACGTTGATTTTCTAAAATGAACTAATTAAATTATTCTTATAGGGAACTTAGAAAATATTCATAATTTAATATTGGGGTCCAAGGCACATGTGAATTTTTGTGAATAATGCAATTAATTATGATTTTTTTTAGTGGTGCAATTAACAACTTTTTTTGGCAATTTGGGGTAGAATATTTAACAGTGAATTAATTCTTCACTTCAGAAGTTGCAATAGTTCTAAATGTTCAAGTTTTGAGTGTGCATTTCACTAAAATTTTGGTAAGAATAGTGTAGTTTGGAGTGCATATCTTGATTTTTGGGTTTTAGTTTTGTTTCTATTGTTAGGAGCATTGGATTATTCATTTTTGGAGTGTTTAAATATATGGTTCTTATAATAAATGTTGGAGGATTTATGAGTGGAGTTGTACTTGATTTTTTTTGTTCTATTTTGGTTTCCAAACTAAATTTCATATATGTAACTTGCAGCGGTTTTATAATATTGTTCGTTGTTGTATATAACAAAAATAAAATACCAATATCATGTAAAATTCTATATCAAGTCATCTCTTTTTTTTTGCATTTGATTTAATATCAATTTGGAATAGCTTGGTGAAATTTTCATTATACACAATTTTCTTTCTTTTGAGTTTTGGACAAAAATAATATGTTTCCTATTTGTACTTGATTTTCTATAAGGGATTTTACATGAAGAAGTTACATAAATTAAACACAAGGATTCATTTAATATTATTCAATAGTTTATAAACTAAGGAAGTTTCTCTATGACCTAAAGTAGGCCCCATGCACTTGGTATGCCAAGATGGACTCCTTTCCTCTCTACATTTGGTTCTCTAGATGTCACTCAAGTATGAATATCTATATCTTGTGATAGGAGGATGCTCTTCTCTTCTTGGCTCTCTGTATTGATGACTTGATCGTCCCTAGGAGAACTTCATCCATTATTATGTGTGTTAATACCATTTTCTGTGATATATTTTCAATGAAATTTAGGTCTTCTATTATTTTATTAATATTAAGATCATGTAAACCTCTTATAGGATCTCTCTTACACATTCCAAGTATGCTCTTGATCTCTTGGATCATTTTAATATGATTGAATGTAAGCCTAAATTGATTCCATTTCGATGTAGATTTAATCTTGAGGTAAAGTATTTGACACCATTGTTTGATGCCACTTTGTAATTTAAACTTGTTGGTAGTGTAATCTACTTGACTCATACTAACCTCAAAATTTCCTTTGTAGTTGGAATGCTTTCATGCTTCATGATAGAGCCGCATGAATATCATTGGAAAGATACTAAGTGCATCTTTCCCTACATCTATGTCACTCTCATATATGGGATTCACTATGTGCTAGGTACAAGTTCAAAATTTATTGGATACATAGATTTGGGGATATGTGTAGGATCATGATGGGCCAAAAAGTGGCAATATGATGGGTATGTGTAGGTTATGTGGTTGAAGACTTTTTTTTACCCAAAATTGATGAAACAAAAAGGGTTTGTAAAGGAGATTCTCAGCTTTCCACCAATATAAATTATGCTTTATTTTGATTTTAATAAATAATTACTATTCATTTTCTATTTCAATTACAACTAAAGTCTTGATTGATAGGCTAATTGAAAAAATCTATAGCTTTCAAATGGTATCACCTTTTGAATCCAAAACATGCGTCACATTCTATGCTTCACATACTATAGGATTAAAAAAAAAATGATTTTCATTACGTTTTGACCAAGTTAAGGTGGTCAGACATACAAGTTTTTATATTTTTAAAATTTGTAAAAAAAATCATAATTAATTATTTACTTGGAAAAAATTATTAAAAAATATGCATCACATCGGGACATGAGTCCTCTACTTATATCTAAAATATTATAAAAAACTATTATCAATTTACTATGGTTAGGGTGGTCAGACAAACACCTACTTATTTTTTCCTTAAAATTTAAGTACTACTGCATTGAAATTTCAAATTTGTACCAAATAGATTTAAAAAATAAAAAATAAACCTAGTAGTTTAGAAACTATATTCAATTTGCTACATATTCTATTCTTACATATTTTTATTATAATATAGATAACTTATTCAATTTTTTATGTCAAGTTGCCTAACTCTAATTTTTTTTATTTTTTTGCCACTTAAGGGCCTATTTTTTCCATGATGATCTTGCACATACCCTTGGATTGGACTAGTGATCTCGATGATCTCAAGTCCATATTTTCTTATTTTTTTCACCTTGGTTACTATCCCATTTGTTGGTAGAGAAAGAAGTAACATGCCATTTTGCTTTCCTTGATTGATGCTAAGTATTGGGGGTTGTTAATGTCACCACTATAGCTATTTGGCTTCAAAGTATCCTCCATACAATTGAAAAAACCTTTAAGAAGCCATCATTCATCTACTATGACAACTAGAGGACCATCTGAATCAAAGAAGGATCTGATCAATCATCAGTCGAACAAATGCATTAAAACCCATATTTATTTTCTTTGGAAATTGATTTAGGAGTAGGTCATTGACTTTTATTACTATCCTATAACAAATCAAGATGAATATATCTTCACCAAACCCTTTACTTAGAGAAAATATGTTCACCTTTGGTCACTCTTAGGAGTCTAATAAATCTCTTCATGTAGGTCATTTAAACCTTATTCATTCATCCTTCCATGTGAGGGAGATTTTCCCACTAGGTTTTCTCCTCTTCTATTTGAGGGGATATTTTATACATGGGTACCTTATCAAACCTTCTAATTAATACCTTTCTTTACATTACCCCTAAATATCACTTAAGGGGGTGAGTTAGTGTAGATATGGTACTTTATCTAACTAGTGCATTTCCTTGTTAGTTATCCACTTAGGTAATTTTCACACCTTATCACTTATGATTACTTAGGGCTCACATTGGATACTTATCACTTTGTGTCTCATATCATAATGATAAGATAATTTCCATAATCTTATGATATCCTATCTCTCACCTAGGCCTATAAAACTAAGGGATTCCCTTTGTAAAATCAATATCCTTCTCATTGTATTATTTTAAACTTTCTAAGTAGAATAGAGTTTATACTTGCTCATTTATGATATCTATATTTTCTTTCCTTCATTCATTTGCATTTTTGGATGGTTTTTAGCCAAATATTACAGTGTTGATGCATTGATGTTATTCTTTGTTAGGATGCACTTGAAGGGTAAGTGTTTTTGAATTATGTAAGGTGTAGATGAATTTAGTAGCCTTAAATATATTTCAAATTAGTACTTGGTTATTACAGATGTGTTACTCAAATATTAATTAATGTTGTAAAAATGGCCTCAGGTATTTTGTATATTTTTGTACTTATGCCCTTTCTAGTTATGATAGAAAGCAGTATGGGATAATTTATTGTCATCACTAGTAGATATAAATTAGAATAAATGATGAGACCTATAAATAAAAATGGAGTGTACTTATAAGATTATATTTTAGTCTAAAATAAGGAAAATATTCTTGTAGTAAGGTTGCAACTGCTTCCCTTTGGCTAATTTATCACTCTACGCACGTGCAACATTGTTAAGTTACTTAAATTGTGTGTATCTCTTGGTTTCTTGGGTTAGTCCTACTATATATGTGATGCATGCACTAGTTATCACATTATGGATATATAAGGTGAGTATATGTGTAAGAAATAAAATTTTCATTGCTAGGGTTTAGGGCATAGGACAACAATCTTCTATACTCCACATTTAAGGAAACCCTAGAGATCTCAATCCAATGAAGAAAGGGGAAAGAGATCTAACAATAGCGTGTTTTAGGGTCTGATTATAAATTGAAGAGGGGTTCACTACCAAGCTAGGGCTTGGAAAGACTAATGAAATGCAAGATCTAATGGACTGATGCAAGAAGTTGGGTCCACAAAAAGCTCAAAAAGTGGATGTGTTTTTGCTGTTTTTTAGAATATGTCACACTTGGATTGAAAATTTGAGGCACTTACATAATGAATCTTAAAAAAATTTAGTACTATGAAATTTTGAATTTTGAATATAGTTTCCAAATATGCAATTTATTCAAATACCCAGATTATAGAAATTAAATTTAGATAGGGATATATGAAAACCACTTGTTAAAAGTCAATTTTTTTACCATAACATGCACGTGTATGGACACCACTTTTTGACCCAAATAAAAGTATTTTTCTAATTCCTTTTGCGGAAAGATATCTAACAACATGAAGATTGATGAGGAATTTTTTTTGTAATTTTTTATTATTGAATTTTATTGGCCTTAATTGTTGTTTTTCAAAATCAATGTGTATAAAAAACATAATTAGACCTAAACTAAACATTTTTTCAATCATTTCGTTTTCATGGTGTATAGATTTTTCTGAAGATTGATGCCATATATATTTTTTACAAGAAACTTAACAAAAAAAAAAATTAGAAAACAAAAAGAACCCTCATATTTCAAGTTGAAGGACTAGTTTGCTTAGAAATTAATTAAAAAATAAAAAATATAATCCAATCTTACTAAAAATTATATATTTGTAAACTAGACATTTTGTTCTCTAATGGGTTTTAATTTTATAGATTAATTCGGAGAAAAAGCCCATCAACCATATTGCCAAAGTTAGCTTTTTCTCTTGAAATTTCCCTAACCTTGTACTTGTAGGTCTAAGCCTAGGTGTTTGGTTACCATGGCATTTATAAGCATAAATAAAAATGAAAAACATCTCTTGTGAGTTTCAAACCTTTTGGAGCAAGTACACATTTCAAAATAGGTACCTATTTTAAAAAATGAATGGGTATTTGTTTTAAAGCTAAAAAATGACTCTTCCCCTGAATGTGAACCCAACTTCTTGCTCAAACCCTAATGTTCAAACCTTGTGATGCATGGAACTTGAATGAATGAGCCAGAAATGAATATAAATCGACATAGAAAGCTGTAAAATCAAAGGAATCTACTTGGAAACTTGAAGAGGCCTGAATGAGGATTGAAAATGTTGAAAACACTAATTTTGATGTTGAATGGGACTCATATGCTAGTCTGGGTCTATTAGTCCTAGACTAGGATTTTTTGGCCAAAACAAGAATCTAACAATGTTTGATCTTAAGCTACTAAAATATAGAAAATCATTGTAATGGGACTCATACACCATAAGTAGCATATCAGTCCCACTAGGCCTTTTTGGATGGTTAAGATCTAAATCAAGTCGTTAATCTCTTCTCTTTCTAGCACACCTTGTTTTCAAATTTGAAACCCTAATTTCAAACCTATAAATGACTT
Organism: Sequoia sempervirens; assembly: GCA_007258455.2. Classification (NCBI taxonomy): domain Eukaryota; kingdom Viridiplantae; phylum Streptophyta; class Pinopsida; order Cupressales; family Cupressaceae; genus Sequoia; species Sequoia sempervirens. The sequence goes on from VDFB02086081.1 coordinate 26,968,813, forward strand.
TTTGTGAACATAGCAACCTTGCAAATGAGGGGACAACTCCAAAAAAATTCTCCAAGCTTGTGACCTAAACTTCAATGGATCTTTAGGCTCCAAGACACGTATATCTGCAATCACACATCAAAGAGAAGAAATATTTGTTGTTTGTTAGAGGATAAGGGTTTGCCTAGGTCAAACCCCTTTTAGGTAATTAAACCTAATGATGAGATAATGAAATAAGGGAATGAAACATGAAACATGGAACATGAAACATTAATAGTGATACCTTGAATGATGTCTTGAAAATCTACAAACTAACATGAAATGACCATGAAGTATGAAGATATAGATCTTGAGATAAGTGTAGAACAATGGTTGACCTTGTATTTGGAATGCAACATCACAACACTAGTTAAATAACATGCTTGATGCTTGATATCCTTGACATTAGGATGGATCTTGAATTGTTGTAATAAATGACAAAGAATCTACCATTGAATGCCTTGAAATGATCTTTAATTCTCTCTTGATGATCTTGTAAAGTCTTGGAATTTTTAACTCTTAAGTTATTGACTTGATATCATGAATTCTTCATGAAATAATAATTTGATACCTTGTTTATACAAAAAATATATCAATAGCCCATTTATTAGATCCCACAGGCCAACATTCATAAATTTAAACTTAAAACCCATATTTCCTACTAAAAACCCTAAAAAAAGGGGCCAAATGAGACTCATTCCATTTTTGGCGTATGGGAATCATATGCCTAGGGTGGTGTATTGGTCCCACATGGCCTTTTTACATGGGAAAAGTGTCAGGGTGTTAAGCAATTAAGTTTATTTCACGTCTATGTTGAGATTTCGGTTAAAATATTCCTAAGGATGCATAATATAGGGTCTTAGGGGTCTATTAATGATGATATAAAGGTCATAAATTGAAGAGAGCCCAAAATTCAATGTGAAGGTGTAAATAAATACACTTTACAACATTAAATTAAGGAAAAATTATGTCTATTTATGTCAAAAGGGCCTTGAATCTGATGCAGAGCTAAGGTCTAGATCACTCACAACAATAGTAATATCAATTCTTAATTGAAGAACTCTTCTTTACAATACATTCAGCCTAATAGGCATCAACTCACCCTCAAGCGTCTCAACCCCTCAATCTTACAAATAAACAACAAAAATTCACCAAGACCCCTACAAAGTTCTTCCAAATTCATACAATGGCAATTAGATTGATTGGAAACAATCCCCAATTCAGGTTCATTTAAAATCCACAAAACTCATCATTTGACACAAGCTTACCTTGTAGTAGTGGAAACCCTATTTTTCAGACTTTTGACCAAAATTTTTGAAAACACTTTAGAAATTTTTTATTGATTCAAATACCCATTTCAGTGATACGCAACATACTATAAAACCAGATACATCTTCTTTAGACCAAACACCTCAAATTTGGGTTTTTCATAGTTTTAGGCCTCAAATTAGGCCATTTTTCCACAGGGTCTACCTCTAGATCTCCACCCCAGACCTTCTAAACTCGAAAAAGTCTTGGATTAGGTTCCTAAACCAAGGATTTTCTAGGTCTCATGACCCCAAATACTAAAACAAGCCTTCATTAAAAAAACCCTCCAAAACACACCCAAAACCCTAGGGTTTCCTATTTTCCCACTATTTCATGCTTCTACAACTAAATCAAAGTGCCAAACATTTGTAATTAGGTCTTTACAAACCTTCCACATCATCAAAAACTTTACTGAAACATTAATTCTCAAAACCATGTCACAAAACCTCCATTTTAACTTGGAAAGATGCCTTATTTCATCACATGAAATCAACACAATCAATATATCTTGCTTATCTTTATTCCCCATACATCCTAGTATCTACCCTAATATTGAAAATGAAAATCCACTAAGTAAAAAATTACAAAAGTAGGTGGATTGTCATTTTGAATTCGCTTATAGGGTATGTGCAAGATCATGGAAAAAACAGGCCCTTAAGTGGCAAAAAATTCAGAAAAATCAAAGTTAGGAAACTTGACATAAAAGTTTGAATAAGTTATCTATATTATTTCAAAAATATGTAAGAATAGAATCTGTAGAAAATTGAATGTAGTTTCTAAACTACTAGGTTTGTTTAAAAAAATAAATCTATTTGGTAAAAATTTGAAATTTTAATGCACTAGTACTTAAATTTTAGGGAAAAAATAGGAAGTAGGTGTCTGTCTGACCACCCTAACCACAATAAAATGATAATATTTTTTTATAATATTTTAGATATAAGTAGAAGACTCATGCCCCAACGTAATGCATATTTTTGTAATTTTTTTCCAAGTAAATAATTAATTATGATTTTTTTATTACATTTTTTTAAAAAATATAAGAAATCATATGTTTGACCACCTTAACTTGGTCAAAACTTCATGAAATTAAATTTTTCTTTTTAATCCTATATTATGTGAAGCATAGAATGTGATTCATATTTTGGATTCAAAAAATTGTGATACCATTTGAAATCTATACATTTTTTTCAATCATCCTATCAATTAGGACTTTAGTCATAATTCGAATAGAAAATGAATAATAATTACTTATTAAATTCAAAGTAAAGCATAATTTATATTGGTGGAAAGCTGAGAATATCCTTTAAAAATCCTTTTCATTTCATTAATTTTGGGTAAAAAAATAGTCATCAGCCACATACCCATCATATTGCCAGTTTTTGGCCCATCATGATCCTACACATACCCTATAGTGGTCAGACCCACAAACTATGTGAAAAGGTTGTTTCATAATGTTTAAAGAGAACTCCCACCAAATGAACTTGAGACCCTTAAAAATGAGTTCTATTGATAGAAAACACTCACATATTCAATCCACATAAATATTTAGGAACTTTGCACGGCCTATACGGGTCAAGCAGATTTCGAAAGTTTAGAGAAACTAAAGAAAACAGAGTGAATGTTTAGAAAAAATGTTTCTATTCTTTGTGATGCTTCCAATACAATGACTTCTTAACCTTCTTCGATCCTTCTCGAGGCCTTACATAGCTTTTCCATCCCTTTATAACTATCCAACTGCCTTACAACATAATTTCAAATCATTAGGACCGTTGGAGGCCTAATCACATTGTTTTACACACAAAATTTTAAATCATTAGGAACATTGGAGGCCTAATCACATGCTTTTACATACTTTATTACATTTACCAGTATATTGAAATGTTTATGCAATGTTTGCAATTGATGTTTCTTAAAACCATACCAAAGGCTTGGAAATAGCCTTATTACCTCCACAAGACTTAAATCTTGCATCTCCCTATACAAACCCAAAAAATTTCCTTCAAGGGCTACAAGAATACTTTAAGTGCAACTTTCCACCCTAAATGACTCAAAAATACTTTCATTACATTATGATTGGTCTTTTTAGACCTTATTCATGACAAAAAAGACTCAAAATATCCATTGTTAACCTACTGATCACCATTTACCTTCAAATGAAGACAATTGGAGGATGAGGTGTAGGTACTTCTACACCATGTACCCCCCTAGAAAATAATCATGACTCATGAGTTTTGCTTGACACCACTATTTTCAATCTTCACACATGCTCCATTGGTCTATGAAACCATACCACTGATTCATGTAACCTGGACTTGCAAACAACCATGCACTTCTATCACTTTGGAATATATTTACACAAGTGTTTACCTTTGCCTCTGCCTTCAAACTTGCAAACAGTCTTTCATCTTTTCTCTGACCTAGACTGAAGTGTGCACTATGTTTTACATGTAAATTCAAACAAGGATTAGTAACTTTGTGATTAAGCTTTCTTTCTTTGTCACCTTTATGCCTTCTACTGTCTTTACTTCCCTGTCCTTCTTGTCTTTTAGTCACTAATCCATTAACTTGTTTCATCGCTGTCATAACAGTCTTGTACACTTTTGTACCTGCAAATTTCACTTGGTTATCAACCCTACTCTTAACCATAGGACATTCAATAGTTCCTATCATCACACTGTCATGCATGTTCTTTTCCAAATCACTTCTTATCCCTATTTTTACCTCTACATTTGTTATCCCTGCATTATCAAACCTAGAATTGTTCACAACATCAAAAATTTGGATTTCTTTCACAATAATTATAGGTTCCTTTCTCTCACAGATAATAACCTTTGCCTTACCTTTCTCATCTTCTACCCAAGAGGTCAAAACAAACTTATGACCATCTTTTATTATGGTATACTTATTTCTCTTCCATCATAAATGGCACACCTATCATACTACCATGGTCTTCGAAGGAGTATGTGGCAACAATCCATTGGAAGAATTTCAAAAATAACAATGTCCTTGTAGTCACCAATCTAGAAATCTACAATAGCATGCTCATTTACTAACAAAGATTGACCATTACTTAACCAAGATACATTGTAAGGAAACTCATGAAGAATCCTTTTCAAGTTTAGCTTATTCACCATTTCACATGAAACCATATTTTCAGTTGAACCAAAATCAACCAAAACTTTACATACATTTCCCATACTATTGCAAGTGGTTTTGAAAATCCTCTTCCTATGGAATGGCTCTACTTCCTTGGAAGTCTTTGAAAGTTTCTTATGCAGCATTAAAGCTTCTCCAACTTTAGAGTCTGCAGGATGGATTGATGAACTAGTGCTCTCCTCTTCATCCTCTTGCACAAGTTGAACTCTTTTATCACCTTTACTTCCACTCGATGAAGCACCAATCTTCTCAGGACACTTGTAGGATGGATGGCTAAATTCATTACAAGTGTAGCACCTATCTGAAAACACATTGGAACTCCTACCTCATCCAAATTTGCCTCATATGCTATTCCATCCACCTCTGAAATCAGATTGTTCTTGACCTTTCATGGAATATTCTTGATTGTCATTATTTGGCTTTGAATTAGGCATATATTCTCTTCCTCTTGATGCATTACATCTGCCCCTAACTAATTTATCTTGTCTTCTCTTCATTTTCTCCTCCACCCTAATTGTCATTTGATAGCATTCATCTACATTACTAGGGTTATCCAAAACCAATTCATCGTGTATGTCTAACCTCAAGCCACCCATATATCTTGAAAAAATTTCATCTTCATTCTCATGATGACTAGACCTTAAACTTAATTTATAAAATTCCTTAGTAGAAGACTTAATGCCCATTTTTTTTTCCTTAAGCTTTGCAATTTCTTAAACATTTGAACTTGATAATCCTTGGGTAAGAATTTACCTTTGATTTTTGATATCATCTTGTCCTGTGAGGTGATTTTATACTTTCCTTGCTTCCTCCTCTTTGATTGAGAGTGGTCTCACCATACCAAAGCATGGCCCTGCAACTTTTTCTTTGCAATCTTTACCCTTTGCTCCTCAAGAACCTCATCACATTCAAAATGGTTATCTAATGCAACAATCTAGTCAAGTAAATCTTCATCATTTAAACTTCCACCATATTTGGGAACATCGATTTTTACCTTAGGCTTTTCATTCCTAACTTCCTTCACCAACTTTGCAATTCTTTGGTCCTCTGGATCAAGTTCTTCTTCCATGTCTTCAAACTCATCATCTAAATCACTCTCTTCCACATCCCCTCTCTTTTTTGTCACTAACGCTATGATTCTTTCTTCCAACTCTCGTATTTCTCTAGCATGTATTTCTTTCATCTCCATCTCTTTAGCCATGTCTCTGTTCTTTGGAGGCATTTGTGAATGTTAAAATCTTCACTTCTTCCTTCCCCTTCACAACCTGAAAAATGTAAACCAATCTACCCCCTAATGCTCTGATACCACTATGATGCACATCCAAGGTGGATATCACTCACAACAATAGGAATTTCAATTCTTAATCAAAGAACTCTTCTTTACAACAAATTCAGCCTAATAGGCATTAACTCACCCTCAAGGGTCTCAACCCCTCAATCTTGCAAATAAACAACAAAACTTCACCAAGACCCCTAAAAAGGCCTTCAACATTCATACAATGGAAATTAGATCGAATGGAAACAATCCCCAAGTCAGGTTCATTTAAAATCCACAAAACTCATCATTTGACACAATCTTACCTTGTAGTAGTGGAAACCTTATTTTTCAGACTTTTGACCAGACTTTTCCCAAACACTTTAGAAATTTTTCATTGATTCAAATACCCATTTCAAAGATACTTAACATACTAGAAAACTAGATACATCTTCTTTAGACCAAACACCTCAAATTTGGGTTTTTCATAGTTGTAGGCCTCAAATTAGGCCATTTTTCCAAAAGGGTCTACCTCTAGATCTCCACCCCGGACCTTCTAATCTCAAAAATATCTTCTGTTAGGTTCCCAAACCAAGGATTTTCCAGGTCTCATGATCCAAAACACTCAAACAAGTCTTTAATGCAAAAACCCTCCAAAACACACCCAAAACCCTAAGGTTTCCTATTTTCCCACTATTTTAGGCTTCTGAAACTAAATAAAAATGAAAAAAATCTGTATTTATGTCTGCATAGAGCTTCCACATCATCAAAAACTTGATTGCAACATTAATTCTCAAAAACCTAGCACAAAACCTCCATTTTCACTTAGAAAGATGCCTTATTTCATCAGAGGAAATCAACACAGTCCATATATCTTGCTTATCTTTATTCCTCATACATCCTAGTATCTACCCTAACATTAAAAATGACAATCCACTGAGTAAAAAATAAGAACAGTAGGTGGATTTTCATTTTGAATTCACTTACACAAGGTCGGGCCTACAAACTGTGTGAACAGGCTGTTTCAGAATGTTTAAAGAGAACTCCAACAAAATGGACTTGAGACCCTTTAAAATGAGTTATCTTGATAGATAACACTTGAATATTCAATCCACGTAATTATTTAGGATATTTTCACACATGTATGGGTCAAGTAGATTCAAAAAGTTTAGAGAAACTAAAGAAAAAAGAGTGAATACTCAGAAAAAAAATGTTTCTATTCTTTGTGATTCTTCCAATACAATGAATTCTTACCCTTCTTCAAGCCTTCTTGAGGCATTACATATATTTTCCATCCCTTTCTAACTATCCAACTTCCTTACAGTAGAATTTTAAATCATTAGGAACATTGGAGGCCTAATTACATCTTTTTACACACTTTATTACATTTACAAGTATAATAAAATGTTTATGCAATGTTTGCAACTTATGACTCTTAAAACCATAGAAAGGGCTTGGAAATAGCCTTATTACCTCCACAAGACTCAAATCTTGCATCTCCCTATACAAACCCAAAAATGTGCCTTCAAAGGCTACAAGAACATTTTATATGCAAGATTAACTTTCCACCCTAAATTACTCAAAAATACTTTCATTACATTATGACTAGTCTTTTTAGACCTTATTCATGACGAAAAAGACTCAAATATCCATTGTTAACCTACTGATCACCATTTACCATCAAATGAACACAATTGGAGGATGAGGTGTAGGTGCTCATGCACCAGAATCTCATGTAAATGTGTAAAACACATTACAACACTAGATTAGGTCAATTTAGTTTACAAGCCTGCTAAATTTAATGCGAATGTGTAAATGAATACACTTTACAACACCAAATTAAGGAAAGGCTAGGTTTATTTAGTTTTAAAAGGGCCCAGAAGCTAATGTGGATGTGTAAAACACATCACAACACTAGATAAAGGTGATATTAAGTCCAATTTATCATTAATTATTTCCAAATTAAACAAGGAAATGGAATACTATTTCCATTTCCTCATTTATTCCCCATTTTAGTGAGAGGATGAAGTTGATTCAAAATCACACTAAAGTAGACATTCAAGAGGGGTCCTTGTGTACCGATGTAGATGGTCTAGGATAACAATGATCAAAAGAGGTGGGAAAGCCCCTAGGATTTGAGATCCTATGTCAAACTGATATAAGCAAAAAAGGACATGCACAAGGCATATGATACATGCAACAAAATAAGATACACAAACATATAATGCCAATGACTAAGAAAGGAAAACAAGAAAAAATAAAAGGAGGTTGTCCAAGCCTCGACCATTTTTCCAACACGATGTGGATCAAATATAATTTGTTTGTTTGAAATGCATGCTCACTTTGAGGCAATGAAACTTTAGGCTATCCACTAGGTGAGAATCTGAAAGAGTGAGACACATGACTAGTATGTGCTCACAGACGTGAGTGGCTAGGGGAAGTAATGCCTTAGATTGGCTCCCACATAACCAAACCAAATATATCCATCATAATAACCTTTCTAAGGCGCCACACAATAATGATCTTAGAGCTTTGTGAAATAAGAAAAACTTTGTATGCTTGGAGGTCATAAACAAAAAATGAACTTCAAGCTTCATGAGGCAAGCAAATCCTTGTATGCTTGGAACTCATGAAGAAACCAGATGGCTTCACAAGCATGCAAAGTGTGTTATGCAAGGTTGCCATATAACAAATAGTGTAAGGTGCATGCAAAAGGATTTTTCTTAATTCATGCAAGGTATCTTCTTAGAGAACATCGTGCCTAATATCTGCAAGAGAGGACATGTCAAAGAAATATCACACTCTTAGACTGAAACATGAGTGTTGATGTATTCCGCCACTTTAAAGTGGTTGCTAACACCATTACTGTGAGAAATTTCTCTAAAGTAGAAGAAAACATGAGAGCTTATTTGGAAAACCCTATGCCAAATCTTATGTTTTTGAATGAGGTTGCGTCATGGAAGAGGAAGGGGTTTCCATTCAAAACTCAATACATCACATGGAAGCCAACTTAAGGCATATTGTTCACATCCAAATTTTTCTATTATATATACATAAAAGGTGATCAACTAGCCAAAAAAGACAACAAGTAACATACAAGGAGAAGTCTACCTAACCCCTTTCCCCTACTTAGTGCAGAACAAGGGTGATTCGATGAGAAGCATGATAGAGTGAAAATAAATATCAATTAGAGGAACAAGGTGCTTCAACATAAGGAAGAGCACCACACTCCTTAAGATGTTGACTTTTGTTACTTAAAGACTTACATTCATTAGTAGAATGACCATGAACTCTATGATATGTGTAAAAGGAATTATTGTCATAAAATTTCTTTCGTGTTCTTGGAGGGAGAGATATCAAATGATCTTGGAGGAGTCTTGACAAGATACTCTCTTGATAAAAAGTAAATTTTTATTTATTTTGTGACAAAGATATCTCTTTCTTACTATTAGGTGTCAAATTTATGAAAGACTCTTTAGATTGTGATATTTTGTAGCCTCTTCTACGGGTGGGTGTAAAATATATCAAATTTAAATCATAAGTGTTTTCCATGAATACATTAATGTTAAGAGAGGACTTCTCTATTTCTTTCAAAGGATAACAATCAAGACCACTAGTGTCTATCAATTTAGGATGCACTACTATTAAATTTGGCTTAGAGGAATCTTTTGTAAGAGTGTTGATATTAAGTGAATGCTTGTTTGTTGGTTTGATTTCTATCAAAGGGCAATAACTAAGACTATGAGTTGTTTCTTGAGTGTGAGGCTCTATAGGGACATGGATACCTTGTTCTCTAGCACCACATTATTTTCCACTATAACCAAGTTATTTCATTATTTCATAATCTTTTCCATAAATATTTTTCATCTCTTTTGGATTCCGTGGTTGATCATAATTAATTTCATAAAAGTTTGAATTGTGTTATTTGTTGTCTTTTTTTCTAAATTGGTTGAGGTGGATGCTTTCAAAGGGTCTTCCAATGTTTGTGTTGACATTACTACTTTTTCTTTGCCCTTTTTAGAGTCTTTGTTTATGATCTTGTATTCTCCCATGAATTTTGGTTCAAAATCTAAGGATCCCCAATCATCTTCTAATAGCTTTGTGATTTCCTCAATGTGTTTTTCTTGGTCTCTCTATTGCATGTGTTCTAATTTTGTATTTGGTGTTAATATTTTCAAAGGATTCTCTTTTCCTTTCTCAATGTTCAAACAATTGTTTGTGTCAGGGTCAACTTTGAGTGTGTAGACTTTGTTGTTGTAGGCATACGTCATTATACAATGAAGAGTAGAAGGAACCTCATTCATTGCATGAATCCAAGGTCTTCCTAAAATAATATTATATGAAAGGTCACGAGGCTAACATGGAATGGTGTTTCTAATGTGGCCTTTCTAATTGTAATAGGAAAAGTGATCACACCAAGCGGTTCTTTTCTTATATTGTCAAATCCTTTAATAGATAAAGAGTTAGGTTGAATTTTTTATTTATCCATTCCAAGCCTATCCAAAAGTGTTGCACTACACACATTAAGGGTTGAGCCATTATGAAAGAGGGTTCGCTTTATGATCTTCCTTTTATATCAAGATATTATTATGAAACCTTCATTTTTTTTTTGCACTTCCAAAGGAGGGAGCTCAGTTTGGTGGAAATAAATTTCAAAATATATTCCTTTAATTAGGGATGTTATGTCATTTGGTTGCACATTAGAATGGATAGGAACATGTTGTAAATAATTTTTAATCATGTTATGGTAATGAGGGGAGGCTTCAATAAGGTCACATAATGATATATTAGCAAGAGTATTCTTTAGTTGTTCAACAAGGTCATACTCCTTTCCACTTTGTGTAGGAAATCGAGGACCAAGCAAGGTAGGATTAGGAAATTGAAGGGATTTTGAAGATGCATGTCTTGGTTGTGGATTTTTGCTAGTGTTATATGTATGAGAAACAATATTTGAACTTGACTGCTATGAAACATTATACTTAGGTGGGTAAAGGATAAATTCAAGTTTATTTTGAGTTTGTCATTTTTGTGAGGGCGGGTATTGAATTAGAAGGGTGGGTATGGAATTAGGGGGTTGAAAGGATGCCTCAAAAGGTATGTAGGAGGTCCAATAGTCAAGGGGGATCTAATGGAAACTTGTGCATTCATAACCTCAACGGTCTTGGTTTGATGTATTTATAATAAAGGACAATCTAGTATCATCTTTTCACCATAATCCAAGGAATCCACATCACTACTATTTTCATTTTTAGGCACCCTGATATCCTCCCTAGGAGGAGAGCTTTTGAAAGAACTAAAAACCAATTTTTTTTGACATTCAAGGATTGGTTCTTCCAGAATGACTTCATCACAAGTAGGGGGATGATCAATGGTTGAATTTTCTCATTTATCAATGATGGCATTCCCTTGTTCAATAATATTTTTCCTAGGTGAAGAGAGACACATAATATTCTCATGACTTATATTTTCTAACATAAAAGTATCTTCTTCAAAGCTAGGAGAGATGCTAGGAGAAGAACAAATGTGATTTATCAATATTTCCCATAATTTCATTTTTTTGTCCCATAATGACTTCCAAAATAGGATAGGTAGGGGAAGGATCATAAAGAGGGTTGTTATAAACCTTAAAGATTTGATCATGTAACACCAAAATATCCTCATCATTTTCAATATCATCCTTTTCCACTAAATCATTCTAACAAGCAAAGGGTGAATGGAAATTAGGTAAGGTGATGTTTAGAAATGTGTCTATGATGTCATTCTCTTGTGATATAATATATCTTCCAATGTAGAAGAGTTTATAGAAGATGAGCTTTCAACAATGTCATGATTCTCAATGAGTGTATCTTCTAACACCGAAATACCTTTGTCACATGTAGGAGAGGTACTGGGAGAAGAGCGACTATCATCATTAGGATTGTCTATATTTTCATCTTCTTCTATCACAACATTCCCACAAATAGGAGAGATAAGAGTTGGTGTAGTTTTAAGGAAAGCGTCACCATTTTCACTCTCTTGCACTAAGAGACTCTCATAACTAGGGAATATATTGAAAGAATGACTAACATGCTTATTGATTAACTTTTTATTTACAAACTTGCAAAAGACTGAAACTAACATTTGTGAATAGTAATCTATGGAAACTCAAAATGCAATGTAAAGACCTAAAATGAAATGCAATTTTAAGATTTCAAACATGGTAATTTACTAATTACACTATGGAATGATTTGTAAATGAAATCTTGTAAATGCAAATTTGGAATTAAGAAATGCATGAAATGAACTACTTTAAGTTAGATTTAGTGAAATGCATGAAACAAAGACTCAACCAAATGAAACAAATAAGCAATGAAAACAAATGAAAGTGAAGAAAGAAGTTTTTAAATGTTGTAAAAGGAAATTTTATATGTGTACTGGGACTAAATCACCCGGAGGGGTGAGTGAATCGTAGTGAGGGTTTTTTGCACAATTTTCATAAAATTTTAAGTGATTTTTATGCTTTCTAGTTTGACTGATGTCTAGGATAAATGGAAATGCAGAATTTAGATGAAATTTAGTGATGCAATATGTAAAATGCAATCTATATGCACTTTCAATGATGCAATATTTTGAAACCTTAGATGCTAATTAACTAATGCAATGCCAAATGCAAATTTAATGCAAGTAAGATCTATGATGGTAATGTACTCCAAATCAGAATGATGACATTCTAAATGTAGATTCATGAAAATTTAAGATAGAAAATTATTGTCACTAGGGTTTAGGACATAGGACAACAATCTTCCATACTCCACATTCAAGGAAACCCTAGAGATCTCAATCGAATGAAAAAAGGGGAAAGAGATCTAACAATAGGGTGTGCTAGGGTATGATTATAAATTGAAGAGGGGTTCACCACCTATCCAAGGCTTGGAAAGGAAAATGAAATGCAAGATATAATGTTTAAACCTAATGATGCATGGAACTTGAATGAATGACCTTGAAATGCATATAAATTAGAACATAAAGCAGTAAAATTAGAGGCATGCACATGGAAACTTAAAGAGGCTATAATAAGTATTGGAAATGTTGAAAACACCGATTTTGATGTTGAGTGGGACTCATACCTGAGTCTAAGCATATAGTCATAGACTAGGATTTCTGGCCCAAAACAAGAATCGAGCAATGTATGATCTAAAGCCATTGAAATTCTGAAAATCACTATAATGGGATTCATATGCCACAAGTGGTGTATCAATCCCATTAGGCCTTTTTGGAGGATTATGATATAAATCAAATCTCCAATCTCTTCAATTTTTTCCATGCCCTATTTCTAGATGTGAAACCCTAATTTTAGACATGTAGATGACTTTTTGTAAAGATAACAACCTTGAAAATGAGGGGACAACTGCAACAACTTTCTCCAAGCTTGTAACCTAATCTTCAAGGGATCTTCAGGCTCCAAGACACATAGATCTCCAATCACACATCAAAGAGAAGAAAGTTTTTTTGTTTGTTAGATAATAGGGTTTTCCTAGGGAAAACCCATTTTAGGTAATTAAATCAATGATGAGATAAGGAAATAAGGAAATGGAACATCAAACATGAAAAATGATACCTTGAATGATGTCTTATAAATCTACAATCTAACATGAAATGGAAATGAAGGATTTAGATCTAGATCTTGAGATAAGTGAAGAATAATGCTTGACCTTGGATCTTGAATGCAACATCACAACACTAGCTCAATAACATGCTTTATGCTTGATATCCTTGACATGATGATGGATCTTGAATTTCTACAAAAAATTATGAAGAATATTCCCTTGAATGCCTTAGAGATGATCTTGAATGCTCTCTTGATGATCTTGTAAAGTATTGGAATACTTAACTCTTGAGTGCTTGACCTGATATCATGAATTTTTAATGAAATAATGATTTGAGACCTTTTTTATATAGGCAATCCATCTAATATCCTATTTATTAGATCCCATAGGCCCACATTCATGAAATTTGAACTTAAAAACCTATATTTCTTGCTCAAAATCTCAAAAAGGGATAAAATGGGACTCATACACCATCTGTGGCATATGGGTCCCACCTGGGTGGCACTCATAGGCCCAATGTAGAGTATGGCTCCCATAGGGCGTTTTTACGTGGAAAAATTGTCATGTTGTTATCATTAATTATTCCCAAATTAAGCAAGGAAAACATGGATATTTTTTTGTTGCCCCAATAGGTTATTTATATTATGCATATGTGTTATTTTCCTAAGCTAGTAACCATGTGTACTTGTGATGTGATATGAGTTATTCACCCTACGTATAGGTGATATATGTCTGAGCTAACCTTCATGTGTACCTTTGAAATGCATAAGATCTAATCACCTATGTAAGTCTATCAAAAGTAGGATCTATATAAATTATGTATAAATGATGTATGCTTGAGCCAATCACTATGTGACATGGGATGTCGTAATTATATGGTTCTTAAGTGGTTTTCTGTGTGTTTGTACACTAATGATTGGAATGGAACCAAAACCTTATTGTGATGTGTTTTTTTATTATATTTTAATTAGGATAAATTGAAAATAGTTTTTCAATGAATGGTTATGTTTTTAAAGAAAAATCAAAGATCTCATGTATAAGGAGAGAAATAAATCTATCTAGCCTAGGTGTATGAATTGTGAAACCTCAAATTTCCATAACATATTGTAGGAAAGGACATAACAAATGAACTGTCAAGGATTATGATTTGATCTAGGGATGACCATTAAATTGAAAGCTTATTGCATTCTAATGAGAGTATATGAATTTTGGTAAAGAGTTATCACCATGATTGTAGTTGGAAAATCTATGAAGTTCTCAATTTAGATATAGTTGGAAGATGTTTAGTTGATTAAGTGAGAACTAAGTGTGGAAATAAACGAGTAGTAATTGAAGGTTGATCACTATATTTATATTTTTATCTTTCACATCATAATAATTTTCTTATAGGGGATGTATTATGTATATTTCAACTTATCACATCTTCTCTTATTAGAGGGTTTCTTTCCCATTTTTATTTTTTAATATTTGATTATTAATATTTTTTCCAACTTATTATTCTACTTTTATTTTATTTTTTATTTTGTTATATAAATATTCATATTTTTATATTTTTTATACTCATTTATTTATATTTTCTTATTTAATATTTATCATTTTTTAATATTTTCACATTATTATTGATAAAATAACTCTTTTAAATTGTAGATCAAATGTTAAGTCTACCATCATTTTTTCCATCATGCAAAAAGATAAAATCAATCAATTCATTAAAATTATAATTGACAACAATATGCTTAGTAATTTACATTTCACTCTAACCATTAGCTTGTGAAAATTTTATAGCTCACACATTATAACCACAAGAAACAAAAAGCCACAAAAGTTTAACCATGCCTATATGTGTAAAATGTATAATATAGTTATGGTTCAAGTTTGATTAAGAGACCCAATTGAAAATAATATATATAGCTTGTTATTCTACTAATTAGCTGGACAACAATAATATATATAGCTTGTTATTCTACTAATTAGTTGGACAACATTAAAGTACTTGTATGCTTCCTTATTGAAACTTCCTACCATGTAATCAAAGAAAAACAATATATTTTTATGGTTTATATATCACTCCTTTTAACCATTCAGATGAACCATCTCTAGTAACCAACCTTACATCTTTATTACTTGATCACCTTAATCCCTTAATACAAAGTAATATACCATATAAATTTAATTGATCATATTTTTATGAATAAACATAATACAACAATACATGTAATTTTTACCTAATGGTCTGTAATCAGTTAATCTCTAGAATTAATTAAAAATGGTTAATGCTCTGCAATCACATTTTTATGCCAATAGTGTTCCACTTTCCTCTCAACTAAGGCAGTAATTTCATAGAGACCTCAACCAGGCTATATTGAAGTTATTATTCATATCCCCGATCCCAATCACAACCAAATTCAAGGAGCATTACCACCTAACAAACAAGTTTAGATAAACTCAAGCGGTAGGTGGCTACCTTCCTTGACTCAATCAAATTAAAGGCTAGTTGGTATTAAAGGCACGAGGAATGGAAAACTGATGAAAAATTTTCGTTGTCTTCAATACTGTTTTGGATAAGATGGATACAGTGTGCTGTTGGGATTCAATGTCTAAGGCTATTGCGAGTACCCATCAATAACAACTGAACCTACACCTTAATTCTCACACAACACTGCCAAATCCTCCACTGGTCACCTAACAAATTACTACCACGTTTCGCGGAACAATTGCCTTGTCATGAATAGAAACACATACAACAGGAGGGGGAGGCACTGACGTCTACGTAAAAACAACTACGTGAATATTCCAGATCCATCCAACAAAAATATGACATCATTGCAAACGAGCTTTGCCCGTTCTGAGAAGGCGACGGCAGAGCAAGTGAAATCTCAAGGTAAGGAAGGTAGTTGTATTCCAACATTGTCCTTATATCGTCGACCTGGGTGAAACATGCACGAAAGAAAACAGTAACGTGGATTCTGGAACCTTCTCACACACTCAGAGGAGAGTAAGATCAGATCGACTTACCCTTTCAAATGAGGAAGAAGTTACAATGATTACAGCACCTAAGGTCTCAATTTCAGTTAGGCAACCAAAAGGAAAGGTTCACTGAATTTGTCAGAATAATTTACGCAAGATTCCTGGCAGCCATATAATTCAATAAAATTATGGATGCATTCATAGAAAAATTCGGGGTATTGTTATTTTACTCTGTAATGACAATAAAAGAATAGATTGGAAACGATGGTCATGTGCGAGAATATACAAAACGTTAAAACTCTCTTAAAGAAGGTGAAAAGTTATGAGAATAAGTAGGGCTGACGTTCATTATTAATCTTCAACGAATCAAGGATGTATTTTGCGTTTCCTCGCATGCTATTGAAGGGAAAGGGCATCTTAGTAGGGAGTAAAGTTTAACAGTAATAGTTATTATTATTATTATTATTATTATTATTAAATTCTTTTTATTCAGGTTTGTTAATATTTTAGTTAAGTTTGTTACAAATGTCATATGGTTAGATTATTGATTTTTCAATTATAATTATGATAATCTTGGTATTTTTTTGCACTTGTAATTCTTATATACCTTTAATCTATAATCAACTATCCGATCTCATATCAATTGACTCCTATTTAGCTCTTCTATCACATAAACAATGCTCGTCAAATATATTGAACCATTCACTAACTCATCATAACAGCCTACTTTCGCCTTATAGATCAAGAGATAAGAAATATAATAAAATAACTATAGCAGACTACTACTCTTCACAATGCTTAATATATGGATATAAAAAGAACAAAAATAACAATTAGAAAATTTAAACTACGTGCAACTAATCCTATCAAAACTACCTTTCAACCAATGTGTTTGATCTTTGAGCAAGAAGGTAACTAGTAATAAGAAAATTACTCAACCTCCATTTTTACCCTTCTTTTAACTCTAATGACTTTACATTTTAATATGATTATTAATATATGATGTTATATTGAAATGTTAAAATCATTCCAGAATTAACCTATTATAAATAAGTCACCACTATATATGACAAAAATATAGAAAAATAACAATCATTATGAAATTAAAATTAGAAAATCAATATGAGGTTTTGAATCTCTTGGATATAAGAATTTGCTTTGAAAGTCCACCATCACACATTTGTCTTTTTTTTTTTTTTAAATAATTGTTAAAAACACAAGCAAAATAAATATAAATATCTTCAAGTTCATTTTATGTTTGTAAACTTGATATCAACATTTTATATTCCAAATACTACTATTGAATATATTAGAAAAAAGTATTTTGATTCAAACCATCAATCCTTCCATTTTAACTCTTTTGATTGAAGAAAACAATAGCCAAATTTTCAATCCATCCATTCACTAATGCAAATTTATATAATTGTTTTCAATTTAAAAAATAAGACTAAAATTACTTCATTAAAAATTCTTTAGTCCATTTGGATAATTTAATAAAATTTATAATTAAATATTTTCCCACATATTTATTCATATGTCTTATACTAATATATACATTTTGATTAAATGTAAAATTGTAAAAATAAAATAAAAATAAAAATAATATAAAAGGAATATCAATGATATAGTATGAAGGAATTTAATTAATGACATTATTCATTGACCTTTTCAAAAGTTCTTCACCCTTTTAAAGTTTACAACCACCTTTTCCGTAATAATCTAACTCTTAATTAACTAGCATACATATATTAAATATTAATATATATAAAATACATCAAGAGTCATCATTATCTCTATTGCACTTTTATGTGACTAATTAATAAAAATAGCATTGGGTTAGCATTAGTAGTAAGATTAGGGTTAGTGTTAGTGTTACAATTATGATTAGAGTTAGAATTAGAATTTAGGTTGGGTTTATCATCACAATTAGGGTTAAGGTTACGATTACACATAAAATTAGGATGAACCTTATGGTTAAGGTTAGGATTAGGGTTAGAGATAGAAATACAATTAAGGTTGGGGTTAACATCAGTATTGGGATTAGGGTTAGGGTAAGTTTTATTTTTAGAATTAGCATTAGGGTTAGGTTTAGTGTTATGGTTGAGGGTTATAGTTAGGGTTAAGGATAGAGGAAAAAAATAGGGTTAAGGTTGGGATTAATTTTATTATTGGGAATAGGGTTAGGGTTAGGTTTAGAGATTGAATTGGTATTAGGGTTGGAGTTAGTATTAGTTAACTTGAATTAAGTTTAGATTTATGATTATGTTCTTCAAGAGGTGTTGATGATTCACTGTCCATGTAAAAGTATCCCTTATGTTTCATTTTTTATATGCCTTGACAAGATGTTTTTGATTCACAACTTCTATAGAAGCATTCTTCATGACAAATTTCTGATGTCTCTAGATTTTTCTATATCTTGATCATGTGTACAATTGTTAAGAGTAGGAGACACTTGTTCCTTGGTAATGATATCAAGAGTATGAGACTCTTGTTTTGAAGGAAGATCGTTTGCATGTTCATTGGGAGTAAGGATCTCATGGGTAGATGGAGGAATATGTGCTATATGGCTATGATCATTATTTGTGACATCTTCTATAGATAGGAGAGTTCCCATTAGCTTGTTGTAGTATTGTGGAGATACAAATTATTGATCTTGATTAATTTTGGAATTTATTTTGACATGCTTTGGATCCAGTTCTTGATATGGGTCAGTTTCAAAGGATGGATTGCTTACAAAGGGTTCTTGGATATTTGAATCAGTCATTAGACATGGGAAGTGGCTCAATATCCTCTTGATCTTTGAGTGGACTTGGATTAAATGTTGAGTTGAGGATTCCTTCAATATTTGTAACCATGAGGTCAAAGGATGTCAATATGTCTTGGAAAAGACCATTGCTAGACTTTGGTGAAAGATGTTGATCATGCTTTGGAATAAATTCTTGAGATATTTTCTCTAACTCATTAGGTGATGTAAAGACCTTTTCAACATGATCATTGGTCGATTGATCATGGATTATGTTAATAGGATAAAATAATTCTAACACTCCTTGAAATATATCATTGTCGAATATTGTTGAGGAGTTTTGATCATTACTAAAAAATCACTCTTGATGTATATTGAGTTGATCATCAGATGAGGTAGAAACATATTCAAGGTTCTCATTGATGGATAGATCTTGATAATTATTTTCAATAATTGTGGTGGAGATATTGTCAATGCTCTCAACCATAGGATCAAACGATGTTAACATTTCTTGAATTGGATCATTGTTGGGTATTGTTTGTGGATTTTGATCATGATCAAAAAGTGACCCTTGATATATGTTGATTTTATTGTTGGATGAGGTAGAAACATATTGAAGGTACTCATTGATGGATAGATCTTGATCACTATTTTCAATAATCATGGTGGAGAGATTGTCACTATTATCACTAGTGGTTGAATCTTGACCATTGTCCTCAACAATTATTATTTTTTAATCAATAAGGTCTTCAATGAGATTGTTGAGTTGAATACAATTTGATGTTTGATGAATATTTTCTCTATGAAACTCACAATAAGATCCACCCCTATTCCAAGGGAACTTTAGGATAGAGTTGAAAGCACTTACCTTTGGAAGAGTGATGAGTTTTACATCGAGTATATTTCTTAGCACTAATTCAATTGGATCTCCAAAAGGAGTGTATTCACACTTCTGCTCTTGTGAGATTTGTCCTTGATGAGGTGATTCTTGTTGTGATTGATCTTGGAGATGTGGTGATTGATCTTAGAGATGTGGTGATTGGGTTTTTTGTTGATGAGGTTGATCTTGATATCCAACCTCTTGACATTGGAGATATAGTTCTTGATATGGTTGTGGAAACAACTCAATGCTTTGATGTAATGGTTTAACCAATGGGAAAGTGTATTGATTTTGGGGTGAAGATGTCTCTTGGCGCAATGAATTAACTATTTTGGTAAGTGTAGCAATTTTATCTCACAAAATTTGATCTTGATTTTGATCTTGACACTCTTGATATAGTTGATTTGGTTTTTGTTCAAGCAGATTTGGAATGTGTACTTGTGGTGTTTGTATGGGATCATGGAAAAATTGATTTTGGACAATGTTTTGATGTGGGATGATGTTTAGATTTGGCATTATAGGTTTAAATTTAACATTGTTGTGGTTGGGAATCACATTGCCTTGATTTAGGTAACTTTTATTTTGCATGGTGTGACCTTGACTTGGATCAATACATGGAGTCATTAACATATTGTTTGGACTTTGAACAAAATTTGTATGGTTTGCAAACATATCTATCCCAAAGTTTACCAAGTGTGGATTTGAAATGTTCATGTTTGGTAAACTTGAACTTGGTATATTCACATTTGGCATGTATGGATTTGGTGGGATAATGTTATTTTTTTTAAGACTCATGCATTGATTGTTGGTTGATAGATTTGTGGGATTGTAATTTGATTTAAATCTACCATAGGGAAAGGTGTTCCAAAATTTAGATTGGGCATAATCACATTGTAGTACCATTGAGGTTTCTAGGAGATAATGATCCCATGTATGGATTGTATAAATGTGAGTTTTCATAATCAATCGACATTGTAAGGCTTTTATAGTTTTGTTGATTTATATTACTCATGATGTATGGATCAATGATGAGATGAAGGATGAAGGGTTAGTGATATGGGTGTTGAACTTTTAGGAACTTTGGATCAATGCTAGACTCTAAGATTCTTGCTTGGATCCGTTTGATTTGATTTGGATAATGGACTTGTAAACCCCAAGATGTTGGATATTATCTTGGAATAAACTTGTCCACAAGGGTGATAATTTAACTAAGTGTATGAGGAAGGATTCATCAACACACACCTAACTGAAAAGATAATTTTGATTTCGTGTAAGGATGTACCCAAGTCTAGATAATGATGTTTCCAAAGCTTTAAAGTTGTTTCTGGGATGGGACATCAAATAAATGTTTGGGATGAATGAAGTGATTGATTTTGATCCTAAATGAACCTAAGAGAGACTTTTCTTTACAAGACCTTGGTATTGAAGAACATGCTATACTTCCTATGTGTGAAACTCAAACCTTTGAAGAAGACTTGGATTTTGACAATAGTAAAATGAATACAAATTGGGATTTTTCTTTGATGCACATTTATAAAAATTGAAGACAAATCTCTCTCTAAATTCATAAAGCATTGAAAGACATTTCTTGAGAGCTCTTGGACTAAGACCTTTGGACTTTGGTTTTTGGATTTTAATCTTTCAGGAAATCATTTGAAAAACTACATGTGTGGGGTCCAATTGTTTCTTATCTTTGATTAATGAGTTCTTTTTACCACAAACACTTTCTTGCCATAGCTTTTGAAACTAAATGTCAAATGTCCCAATTTTTTTTCATCCCACAAAGTACATTATGTGGAAATCAAGAAAATCAAGGCAATAGTTACCTAGGGTTGACTTTAGTGAGAGAAAATTGAGATATAAATCCAAATAATTAGAAGCCTCTAAGGATGAAATCCCAAGGGACAAGAAATAATACTTGGATTTTTCAAAGATATTTACTACTCCTAAAGGGTTTCAAATCTTGATGATTTTGTTGAATGTTTGTTTTCCAATGTTTTACATCCAAGCAAGGTGTTTTTATTCCAAAATGATGCACAACCCTAGGATAGAAAGAGACAATATTTGTTGAATTCCCACTTGGATAAATCTAGTTGTGCTTATTTAGAGTAGATGACTACAAACTTGACCACAATGGCTCCCCTCCATGACACTCACTTCTGTGGGTCAACCAAGCTTTAGTTTTCATGAATCTCCCATGATGAACTTTTCATCTCTACAAAGAATCACAAGAATGTGAGATGGCTTCAGAACAACCGTTCTTGCACTAGAAAATAGTAAGGATTCTGGCCTCTATACAAATTGGTTCTTAGCTAGGGTAATCGAGGAAATGGCACCTTGCGAGCATCTAGCAAGCCACTAAAGGATTTGATCAATCCTACTAGGGGCACTTATAATTTTTACAATAGTACCCCATTCTAAAAGACATTGTATGGCTAAGGCCTACATACCATGAGGAATTGACAATTTAGTCTTATCCATTTATATACCAGACCGAGTGAAAAAATGGTTGCATTCACCTTCAAATTGCTCTTAGGTAGGCCCATCTAAAGGTAAAAAATAGCAAGAAAGCATATTCATAGTTTGATCAATCTTTGTTTGCATGAACAAAGAGAGAACACACGCAATATACTTAACTCATACTAGCAAGATTTTTTCAATTTTAAAATCCCAGATTGAAGTGTGGAGGCAATATTTTAGACAACCTAATATCACTAAAATACTTTTGATTCTCAATATCACTGTGAAGCGCAAGAGAAGTACATATGCCCTTTAAATGATATTAGTTTGTACAAATATTATAAAACAAAGAAGACACACAGGTTCATTTTAGACTTCAAAAACAATAATGGATTCTTTTTATAGCGCAAAGATGAAATGTTTGGAGTTGTTTGTTCAATTATTAAATCCAAAACCAAATCTAGTGAGTTTCTAAGGTTCTTTTTAACCGTTTTTGTGTTCTTTTTAAAGCACAAACAAAATGTATTTGAGTTCTAAAGCTGAAGATAACAAGATCCTAAATATTGGGTTATAGGTGTCCCAAAAGTGTTTAAAAACACTATTACAATGAGTATCAAATACTTTTTCTTTCATTTCCATGCTCCATGATCCTTTAAAACCTGCAATCCAAGCTCCAAATGTTAGATGAGATCAAGAAATAAGAAGATATGAGGGCTAGATAAATTATTAAGCATAGAAACCCTAAAACTTAGACCAAGTTTCATTGTGATTTGACATTAGGTGAAAATTTGAAAATTTTAACTCTATAAAAGTTAATAAACACCTACACCATTGGATAGCCTATAAAATTTTGCCCCATTTTAAAAAAAATATATTTGAAAAAGACAAAAATATTACCAAGATACGACCATTTTAAGATTAAGTGCAAAAGAAAGAAAGCATAGGCATCACCATTTGAACACAAAGGCAGTGTCACTATATAGTGACGCTAGAACGATTGCATCAATGTTTGAGGATTTCAACATCACTCTGCTAAATTTAGTGTTGCTTTATGGAAAAAAAGAGACCACATATGCATATCACTATTTCCTCCAACATCGTTGTTTGACTTGGAAAGACAAAAAACAAAAAAAATGATGGAAATGTCTAAAAAATGTGTTAATTTTGAGACTTGTTCTCTAGTTCTAGCACCAAAATGTGAATGGTTGGTCTAGAACTACTCCAACATGATAAAAAAAACCAATCTTAGTCAATACACATATCTAAAACAAACATTCCCCATGCAATTCATTTGAACACAATGAACAAGAAAATAAAGAAAAATATCCAATGAAAACTAGTGAAATCTTATTCAAAAAATTCAAACCAGCATCCCATGGAGGAATTGGTGCTACTTTTATGTGAAAAGTATCCCTTTCCCAATTCCTTGATGAACATGATGAAGATTGTGTTCTCTTTGATGAAAATTGTTGATAACCTTTCTATGATTGATGAAAACTATGAAAACTTGGATGAAAATGGATGAACTTTGCTTCAAATATGTAGATAGTAACTTTTCCTCAAGTTGTGGATCCAAAATCAATAGGGAAATCTTCCATTTATAGGAAACAAGGAGGGATAAGTGAGAAACATGAAGGATGTGGGATTAAAGATAGACCAATGACATTTTGCCACCTATCAACATGGTATTGAATAGAGGTGGAGAACATTTTGATCAATGTGCATGATAAATGAAATTAGGTGGAATTTTAAATTCAAAAGATGGCTAGTGGAGGAAGATTTAAAAGATGAGTTAATGCCACTTGGCTCAAGAAAAAGTACATGTAAGAGTTATAAATTCCATGTTGGAGGACAAGTCCTTTTGGGAGGGAGATTTCAAATTGAGGGGATATTCCCAAGAGATGTCATTTTTTAATGGAAATCTAGAAGAATTAATAAATCAAAGAAATTGATCTACATGTGCAAATTGAAAAAGCTAGAGGAATGGAGGATTAGTGTTAGGAGTTAATTAGGATTAATTAACTTAGACGAAGTTAGTTTGATTTGACATTTGATTTAGATATTTGAGTTTATTTAAATCAAATGAGAGGATATTTGGATATACCAAAATACCAGTGAACTCATCTTTCAAGCTCATGAATAGGAAAAATATCCTCAGCGAAAGGAAGGGGAGGAGATCTTCTCTAATACCATGATGGAGCAAAGCTCCAAATCACCTAGGAACAACCTACAACTCAACCCTCATAGACGACAAAATAATAATCACCAAATATGTGATAAGCTTTATTAAAAGCTAAGATGATAAAATACATTATAATACAGGCTTATAAAGCCATGAAATATATGGAATGTGTAAAACTACCCAATATGTTAAATAAACCACCCGAAAGATTAAATCACTAACAAACTAAATGCAATAGCCTAAGTAAACTTAAGCAGGTAAATGGTAAAAACCATTTACTCCAACACTTATATTTTGTAAGGTTTATCAATTAACCTTATTTTTCCTTTGTCCTTTGAAAATTTTATGTTCTAAGTCCTTGAGGCCTTTTATAGACCCTCCTAGATGGTCCCCATCTTAGAACAACTTGCGGGCACATGCTAAATCATTTTCACTTAAGTCCCAACCACTGTTTCCCTTTATCACTCATCACAAGTGGCTTTTCAAATGTGATTTCAAATGAGCGATGAGTGATGGGTTATGTTTCCTTGGTTTTTCTCATCGTAAATGGATTTCTAAAAATAAACTTGCATCAATGACTAGCGATGGGAAACATTTCTCTTGT
This sequence comes from Sequoia sempervirens, assembly GCA_007258455.2. NCBI lineage: Eukaryota > Viridiplantae > Streptophyta > Pinopsida > Cupressales > Cupressaceae > Sequoia > Sequoia sempervirens. The sequence goes on from VDFB02086081.1 coordinate 26,993,972, forward strand.
TTCACACATCATGGATAGGTTGTGGGTTTGAAGTTTCACATTAGCGAAGCACAATTTGTGGGTTGTTGTTGTTGCTGCTGGCTTCTTTCATATCGCCAATTACTCACGAATTTCATGATGAGAATTAGTGATGTACGATGGACCCTAGTGCTTGTTGTATCTTCTCTTATTGCTCATTTTAGATTTTCTCTTAGTTTTGAGTTTTAAATGGAAGATGAGAGTTGACCTCAGGGACCTTTCATTTTTGTCCCATCGCTTATCACAAATGGTTGTGTGATTATTTTGTTCAAATTGGTGATGAACAATGAAATGTTTTGTTTAAGGTTTTCTTTCACTGATCCAAATTATTCTCGTGAGTGACATCTCTGAAGCCTTATATTTTCATGCACGTGCACATGCCACAATATGGTTTCATCATTGGTTTCAAGATGTCACTGATATTGTCTAGATTTTCAAATGTAAATCTATGACATATGATGTGAGGAAGATATTTACACAATGAGCAATAATCGAATGGTCTGAATTTGGTTTCGTCAATGCTCTCATTTTTTATTGAACCCTAGAGGGGTGGGGTAAATCTACAATGCACGATGGAAGGTTTTAGGGAACATATTCTCCAAATGTCGGCTCTATGTACTTTTTCGATATAAATGAAGTGGCACGAATGAAGTTGGCGATGCATGTTAATTGTAGATCATAGGTGACTAATGAAGAGTAAGGAAAGAAATTGCAGCTTTTGAGGTAGTATCACTGTTTGTTAGGAACAAGTTGTAAAAGTCTAGAAACGGTGTTCTGTGTTGCCATTGATGAAGTTTTAAATCCTCAAATATTGACGGTCTATATTCAAAGCTGAGCTGGTAAGCTATCAATTCACTCACATGAGGATTTTTTCAATCCTTAATTGCTACACACTCAAAATAATGTATTTAATGTAGATTTCTTGTTGTTTGATCTCACCATTTTTAGTCCACAGAGAATGTAAAGTATCAATCATTAAAGGATTGTGTGAGTGTTGAGTTTTTAGTTGTAGAGACATTGATATTTTTATCCCAGGTGAGTTGGTTCTTCATATGAGCTATTTTTAATTCATGCTCTAGTTTGTCTAGGAGTTTTATGTTTTGGGGGCTTGTTGAAATTGACTGGGTTTGTGGGTGTGCTTTCCACAATTTTCATTCAAGAGTTAAAGTTGGCTATTCTTCATTCAATTTAGTTTTCGTTTAGCTTCCACCTTGTGTTCTACAAAATGGGTAAGTTGGGAAAGTTAATTCATCCAACTAGAAGGTCTAGAGGACTCAGTGTGTTTGAGTGTCATGAAAATAGGCCTATGGTTAAGCAAGAAGTCCCTGCAACTTTTATTGCTCCAAAGGGTAAAAAGAAGGCCCATGGTCAAAGGAAGAAAACTACTATCCAAAGTACCTACAACTTAAGGAGCTGGACCATTTCAAAATAATTGGTCAATTTTAAGGGAAAGGAACCAGCTAAGCTTGAGTGGAAGACCAAGAAAAGAAATAAGAGTCACAAGGCCTACCTGGGAAAACACAATTCTCCCATTGTGCTCTTTGATAGACCTTCAGATGGTGGAGATGAGACTGACTTGAGATACAACCATATTACCTTCTCTCTGGTGTTGTATGATGATTCTAATGCAGATGTAGCAATGGTTCCTCTATTTGTATCATGAACAAGTAGTGATCGAGCTTACTCTGATGCTAATGACTCAAAGTAGCATCCCCTCATTGTTTTTTTTTCCATGACACCATTCCCACTGCATCAAGGTTGTTCTCTTCAACATGTCCATGGTTTTTGTCTTTTACTCTTCCATGCTTATGTGGAAATCTTCTAGCTAGTATAATGAAGAAATTTTTGCTCAATGTGGATGTTACAACTATGGCTAACAGTACCTTGTGGGTGGTGTTACTACTTTCCTTTGACAACTTATGGAGAATTTTTCCTTTTGCTTTCCCCTGCTATGTCAATGATTGCATATATCAATTTGGGGTAATCTCTTGAATTAAGGTGAAATTTGTTTTGAAATGAAATGTGAAATGTAATCCTAATTCAACTAGATGCTTGTTGCTCCCTTGTTCTATAAAGGGTATTTCAAGGTTGATTACGAGGGAGATGGTTATAGTTTTTGTCTTATAAGGGTCTAGATGAAAAGGATATGTTTAGAAGGGAGCATAAATGTAAATAGATAGATTGATGAATATACCAAGAAAAATTTTATGGTATAAGTTGTCATGTAATGATCTTAAATGGTTTTACAGTAATAGCAGTAATAAAAAATATCAGTTCTAAAATATGTGTTCTCTTGTATAATTTCGTTCCAGATTATGAATGAAATTGCTAATGATAGTTTCATTTGTCTTCTTTTTTTTATAATGTAAGAAACATTTACAAGGTGTTGTACCCTATACAGAGAGCCTCTAGGGCCAAGAAGTCCAAATCAAAAAAGAATTATCTAAAACACCTAACTAAACCTAGACAGAGACTAACAACACAGATGGACCAACAACACACCATCAACATACTAGTTGGCCTTCTCCCAATTCTTAGACAACAACTAAACCATATCATCACAAACCCACTCCTGGCGGTCCGTGATCTTCTTTATCCCCATTTCATCCTTCATGGCAACCAATAGGTTACTGGTTACACAGTGAAGCGGGTCAACCCAAGGAGCTTTTTGTCTAAGATGTCTAGTATATTTCTTAGCATACCAATCTCCTCCTCACTGCCTGTAGTGTAGATGGGATCATTGTGTTCAATTTCTAGTGGCTCTGATGAATGGGAGGCTAAACCCTCCTTCTTAAGTAAACCACTATTAGGAATAGAGGAGGGACCTATAGTTTTCTCCTCATCCTCATCTGCTGCAACCTCTTCCACATCGCTTCCTTTGCTATCAGAAAACTCCTCTTTAGTATCCAAATCACTAATCTGCACTTTTTTCTTGTTTTTTAGCCATCCTTCCAGAGCGCCTAATGATGGTGTCGCAAAAAATAACTAGGGTCTCTACAACCACTACATCACCCAAGAAATCCTTGCTCACAACATTCTTTCCTTTATTAGGAGGCACCTTCTCTTGCTTACCTTTCTTTTTCATACCAGGCTTACTAGGGGTCTTAGCAGGGGTAGATTTTAGATCACATAAGCTAATAGCCACACTTGTCTAGGTAGCACCATCAACACCCTTATGTTTTTTTGTAGCAGGTTTGGGTTTCTCAGCAGGGGTCAGGTGACTCTTTTTGATAGGGCCTTTAAATTCGGACGAGGACAAGTTGGGCATGGTGGGGGGCTCAATTTCCTAAATATGAACAACTGATATAGGTTTCAGAGGGCACAAAGCTAGGTGGAAATGGTAGAGTCATGGGATAAGACCCTAATGGAGAGGTAGAGGAGTAGGTTCATTAGGGCTAGCAGTAGTCAAATCAGTACATTTTTCAATCAAATTTTCAAGGTCCATAAGTAGGTAGAAGGGAAAGCTCATAAGAACATATGCCTAAAATGGATTAACAAGGGGAAATGGTAGTAGTAAAAAGTCTTGTACCTTCCCTCCAACGTAATATACTTTATTAGATCAAGGAACACCTGGTTCCACAATTTTGGAAGCGCCTCCCATTCAAACCCAAACTAGTTGTTTTTCAGATGCCTCCTCCCCCACAAAAAAATTATTCATACTGTCATTGTCCTGGGTTTTAGAATGTTTAGGATGCTTCATTCCAGTGCGCTGGAGACCCGTAGCCTACGCAATAACTTCCTCCTCCACCATGAAGGAGATGCCACCAATGGTAACATGATGATTCTTCCATGAATTAACAAACTGGGTCGACAAATTAGGGTCGTGACCCACTATCCTCTTCATCATAGGAGCAATCCCACCTTCAACACAAATGTGCTAGACCAGAGGGTCTTTGTGAAATTCATTGCAATTATCCGGTTCATTCCACACCCTTTCTCCTCCCATGATGTTACTCTGTAAACTATAAGACAAGGAACTCTACAAACAAAGAAGGTTAGAGAAAATAGCAAGGTGGAAAAATCCCCACATAATAAGGCATTTAGGCCGCAAATGGTAAATTTTGGTAATCAATCCAATGGAAAAATCACACACATGAGCATAATAATTCCCTGAAATCATCTTAGCATAATCATTAATTGGGATCACATTGCATAACCAACTAAGAATAAAGGACATGATAGGTAGGGAAGGATTGCCTTCCACATCGCAGAAGCACCAAATTCTAGGCAGAATAGCCTCAAGGCTATAATTAGATATCTCCAAAACCATAGTATTTAGGGGTTGGCCACCTTTATTTAACCCATAGAAAGGAGGTAAAAGGAACAAATCCAAAATAATAGCAAAGTAAAAGCCACAAAGAAGCTTAGTCTCATAATTACAGGTCACATGAAAATCAAAATACTTGAATTTGAAAATCTGAGAGTTTAAGCAAATCCCCATAAGGATAATATGCCAAGTACGATCTCTAGCTTAGTAATAATCCTCTAGTACTTTCTGCAAAAAATCATGATTTCTCTTTTCAAAATGGGCTCCATATTATTACTAGAAAAAGTCCACTTGCTATCCATCCCATCGATACAACTCATCATCCATCTCATCACTTCAATAAGACCACAAAGCCCAAAGAGTAAGCAAGTGGGTCCCCCAGATAACCAACTAAGCATGTGTGGTGTTGTCATCATGGGTCAAGTAAGGGCTTTGTTCCTTAACTATAATACTCTGAATATCAGGCGAAAGTATGCTTATGTCCCACCAACATTTGGATAATTTCCAATGTGTGCTAAAATTGGCTAGGGCATCCGCCACTTGGTTCCCTTCTCTATAGATATGACTGGCCACATTAGCTTTAGTTTACACACTAGGAAACTAATATCAAGCAAAATATCCTTAGTGTTCCATCCCAGTAGTTTTCCATAATTAATAGCCTCAATAATGGACTCAGAGTCCCCTTCAATGTGCAAGTTCTCTATCCCTAGGGTAACATCTATCTGTAAGCCCTTTAAGAGTGCCCAAGCTTCCACTATCATAGATGAGTGGCATCCTACCCCCCCAGCATAACCTACCACTAATTTTCCCCTGTGGTCTCTAATCACTCCTATACTTGCTCTACCTGGGTTTCCCTTAGCCCCCCAATCAAAATTCAATTTATACCAGCCCTTGTTAGGAGGTTTCCAAATAGTAGTTCATTTATCTTTTGTTATTTAAACTAAATGAATTATTTTATTTATGCTTCAATTAAAAGGATTGATTTAATGCTAAAGTAAGGTCATGGGTTTGTGAGGAGAGGATATAGGATTTGGTAATGAACTATGTTTTAAACATAGTGAGTTGAATGCTACAAAGTAGTACATCAATTTTCCATTGATTATTGGGTTGAGTTGTTAGTGTATTACTGGTTAATTGCAAATGTGACTCCATTATCTTGTAGACAAGGCACTAGTCCCTTCATCAGCTTATCTAAAAGTAAGTAGAGTTAGTAACACACCTAGCTAGAGGCTTAAAATGAGAATAAAATCATTAAAAAAATCAATTATAATGTCCCAACCTGAAATGTTACTTTATTCGTTGCAATAGAAAATAGTTTATTAAAATTTCAGCCAAACCTTTGATGAATGTTTCCCATTTGCACTTCGAAGGAATTCATTTGTGTATAGAAACTATGTTGTTAAAATGAATATCACATGAGCATGTTTAAGGATCACCCTCCTAGGTCTCACAAAACCTGAAGTGAAGAAGTAAAAGCCTTAATATCCTTACTTGTGTGTTTGCTAATCCTCAGCCTTACTAGTAATTGAATTCTGGAAAATTCATAAGTGAGGGATGAGATGAAGTTTGGTTCATAAAAAATAACCAATAGAAATGGAGACTCTACTGAGGAAGAAATTTGAAATTTGGTTGCATACTATCTTTTCAAAGAGTCATTGAAAAATTGAAAAATTATTTGTAACCAGAGGTTGAAAATTTTGGAGTCTAATTCATCCATCCAAGTCACCAACAAAAATGGTGACTCTGCTTGGGAAGATTTGAGAAAACTCTAATAGCATATCATTCAGTCATAAAGAGTCAAAGTATTTATTAGAAAATTATATTAACTAGCTTGGGTTTGTGCCAATGGGTCAATATTCTAGGATATTGAAAGATTTTGTTGTGTGTTCTTTAAAAATTTGCACATACTATCAAGATTTGTCACAATTTCATGAATATTGGTAGAAATTCCCACTAGAAGTGGGTGGTGACTCTAAAAGCTCTCTGTACCAATGTAAATTATTCTGGGAGATTCCATTAAAATGGAATGATAAGTTGTTGGGAACCAAATAAGAAAGTGCAAAGGACCTATATGTTACTTTGTCGATTAAGGAGGTTTGAAGTAAAATTTATTAGTGAAAGAAACTTCATATTGTGGAAGTTTGTTCCTCTATAAAGGAGGTGGCGACTATATGCATAAGAACTGAGGAAAATGTGAAGAAGGTTCCATATCTAAAAAATTTCTAGTCAGGAGCACAATTTAGGAATGGTTACAGTATATCCAGGTATTTTTCCCCTACCTTAGGTTTCAAGAAGAAGTAAATTTATGAGAAAGCCATGTTGAAACAGTTTGGTGAAAATTTGGTTTCCCTATTATGTGAATTAAGCACAAATAAAGGGAATAGTAATTGTTTTACATACTTCCAAGGTGAAATGCGTAATATCTAAGTTCGGTTAAAGAAGTAAGCTTACTCCTAAACTATGCCTCTCAGAATGTTTTAAAAGAATGGATATGTTTGAGCTTTAAAATTGTGATTTAAATTAAGGAATGAGGTTGTAGATTATCGACTATGAAGTTGATTTTTGAAGATTGAATTAGGTTACAAGAGAAATGTATCACTCCCCTATATCTCCTTGTGGAACTTCAAGTAAAAACATGTAAGGTATACAACCATTATCATGCCATTAAAAGAAGTTCTGTATTGAGAGATATAAGCCATTAAGTTTTAATAGTATTCAAGATTTTCCTAATAGGATTCCCAATGATATTGGGAAACATTTTCCTAAATTTATAGGGAAAAGTGATGAGTTAGCTTCTAAAAACCTAAGTGCATTTGTGAATTTGATGGGTGACTTTGAGATAGATCATGAGGATGTTGTCATGAAGCTCTTTGCTCAATATTTAAAAGAAAATTATTGAGATTGGTTCTCATATTTTCTAGTATATTTTGTAGCTTTGTGGGATGAGTTTATGGTAGCATTTGTGGAAAAATTTGGTGAATTGGGTTAGTCCTAGTGAGATAAGAAAAAGACCCATGGAAATCTAAAAGGATGAAGATGATATGGTTCTTGCTTTTAACTTTAGATTCATACAAACAGTAAGAGGTATCCATAAGCACCTAAGGCCTAGTGATGTAGAGTGTTTAATTATATATCTAGGTGCATTTGATAATGCGATAAGTTATTTGATAAGGAATACATAACGCAAAAAATTACATCTGGCATAATGAAAAGGATGATCATAGTAATAATGCTCTCAATACTTTATTCGGTTCACCAAAAGAGTATATTAATCACGAACGGATGTAAGATGAGCTACAACAAAGTTTGAGTGATAATGATCAGGTATTTTTTAGACTATCTTGTATGAGGAGACCTGAAGGGTAATTTCCCTATGAGTTGCTAGCAAGGTTATTAGATCCCTTGTTGGAGATACCTAAAAGGTTATGACCTTAAGATTTAATTTGTATTGACCTATTATGTGGCATTTATGAGCCAGGGCTTAGTACTTTGCCTAAGGAATTAAAACCCTAGGATTTCAATCAAATAATTGGTTGGATCAGGATTGCAAAGGAGGATAAATGTGAATTTATGCAAAAAATGATGTCCTAGGATGATAGGGGTGCTCCTCCTATTGTTATCAATCAAGGGTTTATTCAAGAAATGGATAAATAAGTTTTAGAAGAAGAATATCTATCTAGTAGCATAGATAATGATATTGACGTACTTGCAAGTACAATTGATGTACCTTTGGAGGTGGGTGACTAGGATAGTGAATGTGAAAGTCTTGATTGCTCACATAAGAAATATGAATCTTTTTATGAGATTGACTTGAAGACATCCTTCTTGCCTGAAGAGTTTAGCTGTAACAGTACTCATGGGGTTGTGCCTTTGCCATTGGACAAACAAACATCATGTGATGGATTCTTGAAATGTAATCCAACTGTATCTGAATTGAAATTCCTTGGAAATATGGTAGAAAATGAATTTCAAGATAAGAATGTCTATATTCAGGGTCTTAAGCCCGAGTTTTATGTTAAAAATGATGGGACTAGTGATGTTAGTGAGTAAGGCCCTATATAATAGAAACTGAATGTACAAGTTTCATAGCAGAGATGGACATGATAAATTTCAACAAAGAATGTGTTAAGGAGACTTGTTTGGCTGAAAATAAGAAATGTTTAAGTTGTAGGAAATCCTACATAAGTGAGCAAGAAACCCTATCAACTAATGGTGCATCTGAATATCTTACTATTGATCACATCAATCCTAAGTTACTAGAATCATCCTTTGAGACATTTTGTTATAGTTTGAGCAATAATTTGAAAGGAGGATGGGAATGTGTTGATGATCCTAAAACAAGAGTTTTTTTTAATTCTTGGGAATGTGTGGATAGTACCTTTTGTAGGAATAACCTTGATGAGATAAATAGTGCAATGGGGATTGTTGAATTAGTTTTGTGAGGAAGTGAAGAATATGGGAACATAACTGTTATATACTACTATGATGAATATGAGCACCAATTTAAACAAAAGCCTGTGTATGAATTTTTTTTGTTTGTTACAAAAAGTGAATGTGTGCTTAATTTGGGATAGAAGCTAGATGATAATGACTCTAAAATTATAGATGTAAAATTGTAGTATCATTGTAAAGGGTTAGGTCATATGTCATTGAATAGGATCCCTAGAAGGAATGTGTATGAGGGTTTCCAGTTTAGTGAGCAAAATAAATTTGATATCAGCTTGTATGATGATAATGATCAAGTGGATTATGAATTGTTTTTTTCCCTATTTAGTTGGATGAACATTTGGTGAAACATGATTATAAACTGAGTTAGATGGAAAGTTACACTGATCATGTATTTCAATTAATGATTAGTATAGTTCATAGAGGGATGCCAATGAAAGAGATTATTATAAGTTCATACACATGTCTATCATGGTTGAGTGCAGTGCCTGCAACATGACCAACTAGTGGGAAGCTCATGATAGTTTTTTTAGCCTTGGCATAGTGCAAATAGTGGAAAACATGGTTTTTGACAGAGGTAAGCACTAGTTTCAATGTTGGGAGGCCTGGGGCCACCAAGTAATCTTGAAGTTGGATAAAATCACAAAGTGCGAGTTGAAAGCTTGCACATCATAAGAGGCTCCAAGAATGAGGAATATTGGATCTCTTGGTATGGCCCTATAACTTATGTAAATATTGTATATATGTTGTTTGCTTTGGTCTAGTTTTCCTGCTTGGACAATTCGTTTTTGGTCCTTTGTGATTGGTTTTCTTCACTTGAAATTCTATATTCTCTCTTTTTTCACTGAGGAATAGATGCCTCCAATTGGAGCCACTGATGGAACCCCTAAAAATTTCATGATTTCATTCCTGAATTTTCCAATTTTAGTCAATTTCAAGCATCTAGATTCAGGGTTTTGTTCATTCATATTTCCCAAGGATTTTTCTATCAAAATATCACCCAAGAACCCTTAGTGTGAAGCCCTTGTTAAGGCTCTAATTCATCGTTGAACTTCTAATGGCTGTTTTTAGTTGTCTTAAAAAATCTTGAGTAATTAACACTCATGGAGTAACTAGTCCCTCAACCTAGGTCTGGCATTCTTATATTTTGTAGGGTTTATCAATTAACCTTATTTGGCCTATACATCCTTTGAAAATTTTATGTTCTAAGTCCTTGAGGCATTTTATACATCCTCCTAGATGGTCCCCATCTTAAAACAACTTGCAGGCACATGCTATATTGTTTTCACTTAAGTCCCAACCATTGTTTCCCTTTATTGCTCATCGTAAGTAGCTTTTGAAATGTGATTTTAAATGGGAGATGAGCAATGGGTTATGTTTCTTTTGTTTTTCTCATCACAAATGGATTTCTGAAAATAAACTTGCATCAGCAACTAGTGATGGGTAGCATTTCTCTTATTTTGTGCATCATAGATAGATTGTGGGTTTGAAGTTTCATATTAGCGATGCATGATTTATGGGTTGTTGCTATTGTTGCTGGCTTTTTTCATATTGCTAATTGCTCATGAATTTCATGATGAGAATTAGTGATGTGCGATGGAACCTAGTGCTTGTTGTATCTTCCCTTATTGCTCATTGTGGATTTTCTCTAAGTTTTGAGTTTCAAATGGGTGACGAGCGATGACCTCATGACCCTTTGAGTTTTGTCCCATCACTCATCATGGATGGTTGTGTGATTGTTTTGTTCAATTTGGTGATGAGAGATGAAATTATTTTTTCAAGGTTTTATTTCACTAATCCAAAGTGTTCTCATGAGTGACATCGTTGGTCCCTTATATTTTCATGCAGGTGAATGTGTCACTGTAAGGTTTCATCACTAGTTTCATCACACCAATGCTCTCATTACTGATTGAACTCTAGAGGGGTGGGGTAAATCCAAGACGCATGATGGAAGGTTTTAGGGAATATTCTCTTCGAATTTTGACTGTGTACTTCTCTGATATAAATGAAGGGGAAAAAATGGAGTTGGTGATGCATATTGATTGTCAAATCATAGGTGACTAATGAATATTTGATGCAGAGGGTTAGGGATCTTAAAAGATACACCAAGTTATAAGATTAACAATGATTTGCTTTTCAATCTCTCAACTAGGCACCAACCTGGAGATAAGGCCTCAACTTTGCACTCAAGACTTATTTTTTTCCCTTATGGTTCCAAACCACTGAAATGATCTCAAAGGACTCAACTTAACCTGACTCAAAAGGTTCTCAAGCCCTAACCCTCTATTTTGAACAAAACTCACTTTTGCTGCTCAACTAGCCTTCTAGCCCTATTAGGCCTTTGGCGAAGGATTCTTGAATTTTCCCTCAAACTTTGCAAATGAACCTCCAATCTAGTGATTGCTTCAAATATTTTTTTTGATGAACAACATCATGTCAACTCCTTGGCATCACTTGTTTCAGACAATCTCACTTGAAACCCTACTGTTTCCTCAAAATTAGGCCTAATTAGCCCTATTTTTTCAAAGCAACCCCTCTTTAAATTTGTCCCCTGGCCTTGAAACTCTCAACAGTCTTCTAAAACATTCCCAAACCAAATATTTTCAGACTTTTAATGCTCCATGTTACTCTTAGCATTCCCAATTACAAAACCCTCCCTAATTTGGCTTAAAATTAGGGATTTTAGATTCTAGGTCTTCCAAACACTTCGAGGTCTTAAATTTTGAATTTTCACCATTCATTCAACATTTCACAACTATTAGAACTCAAAAAAATATCACTTGTTAAGGCACATCATTCACTACTATACCCTAGGGTCCATCTTCATGCCTTTTTCATGCTAAATCACTGTGCACACTTCAATTTTCCATCTTTCCTACACATTTATTTGTTAGTTCCTTTTGGTACATGTTAGATTTGATGAATTTCATAGATTTTCAGTCATACACTCCATGAAATGGATCATTCATTCATTTAAAACCCTCAAAACAGTGCAAATCTATCTTTTCCTGTAGACAGTCAGCAAAAAACATACAAGGATTGATCCCTATTATCTTTCAGAGCATTCAAAGGTTTGAAATCATGCAAATACCAGTCCTTAATCCATCACAATGAATCAAACTTCAATAGGAAATCAATAGACTACCAAAAAAACACAAAATAATGTAAAAAACTATAATTTACTGCTTTTTCCTGAGAACAGTCCGTACAACTCTTCTTCAAAGATGATCAACCCCGTAAAAATGCATATTTTGGGGTTATAAACCCATTCTCCAACTTCCCAAACTGTTTTAGATCGATTACATTGCTTAATTAACTCTAAAACTCTAAAAACTCCCTTTCCCGCCTAAACTAAAATTCAAAAATTTGAAATCACAAACTTGAAATTTATTAACATCTACCCCCTAAAAACTATTGGATCTTCAATATCCAAGTCTATTTGACCAACCTAAAGTATTAGATCACTAATCAAATCCCTAGATCATAATTTTCCCTCTACATTGCATTTTTAACCTAGATTCCTTATCAAGAACCTTAAAACTTTTAACATTTTCATTACATTTAATCATCCCAAATGCCATTATAGGCTCCAAAAGGTCATAATTGATGTTTGGACTTGCTTGGAAGGTCCTCCTAATCCCTTCACTCTCTTGCTTAATGAAAAACTCCTTGATGGCCTTGGGTGCTCCTACACCATTCTCCCCATGAAAGAAAGAACTCTTGCCCCAAGAAGTGTCCCATGTGTTGCCACCAAAAGACCTTTTTCTCTCATGTGTTTTCATCTTCCAATGAGCAGGTATGTAGTCCCCCAAAAACACTGTCTTTCTCTTCTGCCAATCTATATTCTTAACATTCATCATCTGAGAGCTAAAACAGGGTTTGGTTTGTCCTCTTTGTTGTTTGATAACAGTAGGTTCTTGTGCCCTGCTCCTGCCATCACTCCACTGTCTCCTTTGTGAAAGAACTCCACCATTATCACCCTCATTTATAGGGCATTCAATGCCTCCAACCCTGATACTATCCAAATCCCACAAGGTTTGACTTGAAGGACTGTCCACCTCATAACTCTGCTACAACTTGTCTCTTTTCAGCTTACCAATGCCTTCCCCTGTTTCACCCTACTTATTCACCTACAGACTCTTCTCAAAACAAATCACAAAACTATCATTAGATTGCTCCAAAGGTAAAGGAACCAACTGATATCTAACATCTCCTTTGTGAACCAAATATGTGTTAAGAAACCCATCATGCAATGTTCTTCTAACATACTGCCATGGCCTTCCCAAGATGATATGACCACAAGTCATTGGAATGACATCACAAAGTACTCTATCATGATATGAACCAATTGAGAAATCAACAAAATCTCTCTTACCAATCTCTACATGCTGTCCTTGAGTTACCCAAGTGGCCTTGTAAGGAGTAGGATGATCAAAAGTTTCAATCCCTAACTTGGTTACCATATCAACTGAAACTAAATTGCTATGTGACCCTGAATCTATAAGAAATTTGCAGATCTTACCATGACTAAGACAATTTGTTTTGAAAATGGTTACCTTTGGTTCTTGATGAAGTCTTTCTCCTTGCTTGATCATGAGAAACTCACCATCAGTCATAGAGTCTGCCATGAATGTTTTTGGTTCCTCCTTCTTGTCTTCTTCTTGTTGTACCAAGTTAGCTCTCCTTTCTCTGCCCCTATCAGCTTGTTCCCATTTAGGACACTTGAAGGAAGGATGCCCTGGTTTATTGCAATTGAAACATCTACCTATGAATGGTCCTCTACCTTGTCCAAACCTGCCTCCCCCTCTAGGAGTGTATCCACCTCTTTGATCAGAAAATACCTCTTTACATTTGTCATTGCTGCTCTTATCATTACTTCCTTGTCCTTGTTCTATATTACCTCCGCCCCATTTTGAACTACCTCCTCTTCCACCATTGCTTGATCTTTCTTGCTTCCTTTTCACCTTTTCTTCTGCTCTAATGGCCAACTGAAAACATTCTCCCAATGTCCTTGGAAATTGCAAACCAATCTCATCTTGTAGATTGTACCTCAAGCCATTGATGTACCTAGCTATTTTCTCATCCTCTTCTTCATAACTTCATCTGATACTAAGCTTATGAAATTTATTAGTATAGGACATAACATCCAAATCCTTTTTCTTTAAATTATGCCTCATCCTCTTCACATGAATTGTGTAATCAGATGGTAGGAATTGCTCTTTGACCAAACTCTTCATCCTTGCCCATGTAGAGACTTTTTCCAATCCTCTAGCCATCCTATCATTCTGAAAACTAGTCCACCATGTCAATGTTGTGCCTCTCAACTTGGTTTTAGCAAACTTAACCTTCCTCTCTTCATCCATCTCCTCAAATTCAAAGTAGTTTTCTAAGGCATCAAGCCAGCCCAACACCTCACTATCCATTTTCCCTTGATAGATAGGCAAGTCTATGTGACTCTTTCCTCCATGACCTTGTACTACTTTCAACAACCTCACTAACCTCCTTTCCTCAGGGTCCTCTGTATCATCTGCTTGCTATTCCTGATTTACCCTCACATGCTCTTCATCTTCATCATTGTTTTCTTGGTCTTCTTGTTCTTCTCTCCTCCTACTCCTCTCAAGGTTATTGATCCTTGCGTGCATAGTGTCTCTCTCTCTCTTCTCCATTGGCTTTCTTCTCTTGCTCTTCCTGCTTCTTGTTCCCTTCTTTCTCTTCTCTCCCTCTCCAAGATCTCCTTCAACTCTTCCAACTATCTTGCCAATTGTTTCTTTGGTGCCATTGCTATTTCTCCAATCCCTAAAGGACCTACTCACTTCTTTGATACCACTCTGATGTAGAGGGTCAGGGATCTTAAAAGATACACCAAGTTATAAGATTAACAATGATTTTCTTTTCAATCTCTCAACTAGGCACCAACCTGGAGATAAGGCCTCAACTTTGCACTCAAGACTTATTTGTTTCCCTTATGGTTCCAAACCACTGAAATGATCTCAAAGGACTCAACTTAACCTGACTCAAAAGGTTCTCAAGCCCTAACCCTCTGTTTTGAACAAAACTCACTTTTGCTGCTCAACTAGCCTTCTAGCCCTACTAGGCCTTTGGTGAAGGATTCTTGACTTTTCCCTCAAACTTTGCAAATGAACCTCCGATCTAGTGATTGTTTCAGATCTATTTTGTGATGACAAACATCATGTCAACTCCTTGGCATCACTTTTTTTAGACAACCTCACTTCAAACCCTGCTGTTTCCTCAAAATTAGGCCTAATTAGCCCTATTTTTTCAAAGCAACCCCTCTTTAAATTTGTCCCTTGGCCTTGAAATTATCAATAGTCTTCCAAAACATTCCCAAACCAAATATTTTCAGACTTTTAATCCTCCATGTTACTCTTAACATTCCCAATTACAAAACCCTCCCTAATTTGGCTTAAAACTAGGGCTTTTAGATTCTAGTTGTTCCAAACACTTCCAGGTCTTAATTTTTGACTTTCCACCATTCATTCAACATTGCACAACTATTAGAACTCAAAAACATATCACTTGTTAAGGCAGATCATTCACTGCTATACCCTAGGGTCCATCTTCATGCCTTTTTCATGCTAAATCACTGTGCACACTTCAATTTTCCATCTTTCCTGCACATTTATTTGTTAGTTCCTTTTGGTACATGTTAGATTTGATCCATTTCATAGGTTTTCAATCATACACTCCATGAAATGGATCATTCATTCATTTAAAACCCTCAAAATAGTGCAAATCTATCTTTTCTTGTAGACAGTCAGGAAAAAACGTACAAGGATTGATCCCTATTGTCTTTCAGAGCATTCAAAGGTTTTAAATCATGCAAATACCAGTCCTTAATCCATCACAATGAATCAAACATCAATAGGAAATAAATAGATTACCAAAAAAAACACAAAATAATACAAAAAACTATAATTTACTGCTTTTCCCTGAGAATAGTCCGTACAACTCTTCTTCAAAGAAGATGAACCCCATAAAAATGCATATTTTGGGGTTATAAACCCATTCTCCAACTTCCCAAACTGTTTTAGATCGATTACATTGCTTAATTAACTCTAAAATGCTAAAAACTCCCTTTCCCGCCTAAACTAAAATTCAAAAATTTGAAATCACAAACTTGAAATTTATTAACATCTACCCCCTAAAAACTATTGGATCTTCAATATCCAAGCCTATTTGACCAACCTAAAGCATTAGATCACTAATCAAATACCTAGATCATAATTTTCCCTCTACATTGCATTTTTAACCTAGATTCCTTATCAAGAACCTTAAATCTTTTAACATTTTCATTACATTTATTCATCCCAAATGCCATTATAGGCTCCAAAAGGTCATAATTGATGTTTGGACTTGCTTGGAAGGTCCTCCTAATCCCTGCACTCTCCTGGTTCCTGAACAACTCCTTGAAGGCCTTGGGTGCTCCTGCACCAAGATTCAAGGAAGACATGGTAGCTTTTGAGGTAGTATCACCATTTTTTAGGAACAAGTTGTAAAAGGCCAGAAATGGTGTTCTAGGTTGCCATCAATGAATTTTTTAATCCTGAAAGATCGACGGTCTAGATTCAAGGCTGAGCTACTATGCTATCAACTCGTGTGAGGATTTCTTGAATCATTAATTACTACATGCTCCAAATCATCTATTTAATACAGATTGCTTGTTGTCTGATTTCACCATTATCATTCTACAAAGAATGTGAAGTGTGGGTCATTGAAGGAGTGTGTGAGTGTCAAGTTTTCAGTTGGAGAGAAATTGATGTTTTTATCTCGTGTGGGTTGGTTCTTTGTATGAGCTCTGTTTAATTCATGCTCTATTTTTCCTGGGAGTTTTATGTTTCTAGGGCTTATTGAAATTTTCTAGATTTGTGGGTGTGCTTTCTTGCAATTTTAATTCATGACTTAAATTTGTCTAGTCTTCACTCAATTTAGTTTTGGTTTAGCTTGCACTCTATGTTTTACAAAATGGGTAAGTCGAGTGAGTCAATTCAGCCAAGTAGGAGGTCTAGATGACTCAGTGCATTTGAGTGTCACGATGATAGGTTTGTGGCTGAGCAAGAAGTCCCTATGACTTTTTTTGCTCCAAAGGGTAAAAAGAAGGCCTATGATCAAAGGAAGAAAACTATTGTCTAGAGTGCCTACAACTTAAGGAGCAAGATCATTTCAAAAGAATTGGTCAAGTTTAAGGGCAAGGAGCTAGCTTAGCCTGAGAAGAATACCAAGAAAATAACCAAAATCCACAAGGCCTACATAGGAAAACATGATTCTCCCATTGTGCTCTCTGATTGCTCTTCAAATGGTGGAGGTAACACTGACTCGAGATACAACCATTACCTTCTATCTCTAGTGATGTATGATGATTATAAAGAGCATGTAGTGATGCTTCATCCAGTTATGTCATGAACAAGGAGTGGTCGAGCTTACTCTGATGCTGACTATAATTGATGATTTTGGCACCTTAATGCTCTCTAACTCTTCTAGGGTTTTTCACCTAAAAGGAGAGAGATGGGAAAAAATGCTAATGTCTACACTCAAGATTAATGTAATGAGGGATGAAATGTGTCTAAATTTAATGTCCTAAGTGCAATAAACTAAAAAAAAGAGATGATTATTAATGTAAAACCTAAGAAATACAAAGTGTTGGAGAACACATTGTGATATGCAAACATGAACTAAATGACCTAGAAATGCAAATAAAACCAAATAGAAAGTTGTAAGACAAAATTTTTGCACCTAGAAGTGTGTTAAAGACTTGAAGAAACTCTAAAACTTTGGAAATTTTGAATTTTAAGCCTGGTAGGACAGTTGCGCCAATCTGGGTGACTTAGTCCACTTTCGAAAAAATCCCGGAAAACTACACTAGAGCCTGTTTTGGCCAAATGGGTATCCAAATCTACAAAAAAAATAAGAAAAATAGGTTTACTGGGACTAATTTTCCACTAGTGGTGACTTAATCCACTTTTGAAGTTCTAAAAATTTGGAAGTGGAAATTGAAGCCCTGGGTCTGCACTCTAGTTTCCCACATGTGTTCTCTTCTAAAACTCTGATTTTCAGACCTGAAGGTGAATTTTTGTTGATATTTTTGCTAGGTCAAAAAAGAGATTTCTTCAGCAAGTCTTCAATTTCTTCTTTAATGATCTTCAAACCCTCAAAGTACCTAAATCTATAAACACACAAAGATAGAAGGAGAAAATGTTGATTGTTAGGGCATGGGGGTTTGCCTTGGTCAAATCCCTTTTAGGTAATTAAACCAAATGAAGAAAGAATGTAATGAAGGATCTAACAATGGAGTTAATACCTATCCATGATGTTTGATTTTGAATTTCTGCAACAAAACATGAATAATCTACCCTTGAATGTCCTTGGAAGCTATCTTGATGTTTTACAATGTAAAAACCCTCGGTTACTTAAGAAGAATGATGACTAATTGAGAATATTGATAGATGGAATGAATGAATTAGGTCAAATGAGAGGGAAAGCCCTATATTTATACACAATTATTCCATAATTCCTAAAAATACCTCATCACAAGCAAACCTAAAGTCTTAAAGAATAAAAACCTGACAGAAATTTTAATTAATTTTAATTTTTGTGCCACATGGGACTATGTAACTCAAGGTGGCGAGTTAGTCAAACTAGGAGATTTTGAGTGGATGTTGGAGATTAAAATGTATTAAATGTTGTTTATTAGGTTCTTCTTCAACAAGACACTTACTTAATGCTTGCAAGTGTATAAAGGGGCCATTTAAAGCATAAGAAAGGTGTAAATATTGATGACAAGCCTAGGAAAGTTTGAAAGTTTGTTACAAGACTTTAAAATACTTTGAAATAGGTCTTGATAAGGTTATTTAGGTGAATTATAACATTATTGTCCTAGAAAAGTGTGAAGATGTGTTACAACACTCTTTCAATACATCAATAAATGTATTTTATTCAATTTGCAAGGGCCCGAGACCTAATGTGGATGTGTAGACACCTCACAACACCAAATAAAGGCCTCATTTAGTTCAATTTGTCATTAATTATTCCCAAATCAAGAAAATTATACACTTTTTAACAACACATTAACGACTTTAGTGAGAGGATGAACTTGCTTCAAACTCACGCTAAAGTAGACATTCAAGAAGAGTCCAATTGTACCAATGTAGATGAAAAAGGATGAAAAAGATCAAAGCAGATTAAACAAGCCCCTAGGATCCAAGATCCTAAGTCAAGCCAACATAAGTGCAAAATAACATGCACCAAGTGAATGACATGCAACAAAACAAGATACATGATCATGCAATGACAAGAACTAGAAGGAAATAAAAATGGGGTGGATCAAGCTTTGACCATTTGCCCAACATGTTGTGGACTAGATCTAGGCTATTTGTATGAAAATGTGTACTCACTCTGGGGCCATGGAAATTTTAGTTGTCTACAGGATGAGAAATCCACAACATACACACTTTGGGGCCATGAAACTTATGGTTGTCCGTGGGGTGAGAAATCCCAAAAGGTGGCTATGGGTAAATTCATGCTGCTAGTTGGGCTTCCTGCTTAACCATACCAAAGTTATACATCCTAATAGCTTTGATAAAGAATCACAAAAATGATCTTTAAGCTCTATGAGGTAAGAAAAACTTTGTATGCTTAAAAATCATAGACAAACCAGATAGTACCATAGGCATGCAAGTTGTGTTATGCAAGGTGGGCATGTAACAATTGTTTTGAATGGTAACATAGTGTAAGGAATAGTCAAAGGTATTTTTCTTAGTTTGTGCAAGGTCTCATCTCAGGGAACATTGTGTTTAATGTTTCTAGGAGAGGAAAAGTGTAAATAATATCATCTGGTTTCCAAGAGAGGACAAGTGCAAGATTTCATCCTAGGTAACATCATACCTAATGTTTCCAAGAGAGGAAATCGCAAGAAAAAGGAAATTGCACATTAAAATGTGAGTGTCGATGTATGCCACCACTTTAAAGCGGTTGCTAACACCATTACTATGAGCAATTTATTTAAAGTAGAAGAAGGAGAATATGAGAACTTACTCAAAAATCCCTATGCCAAGTCATATGTTTTTGAGAAGCTATGGAATGAAAAAGAAAAGTATTTCATATGCAAGTAAACTTAAGGAATTTCCTCCACATCCAAAGCTTGCTCTAATGTATTCATGAAAGACTAACGACTAGCCAAAGGAGGCAACTACAAGTGACATATGGGGACAAGGCTACCTAACCCCTTTCTCCCACTTAGTGCAAGACAAGGGTGAGCCGAAATGATGCATGCTAATGTGAAAATTAGTATCAATTAGAGCAATTAGATGCCCCCACAAAGGGAAGCATACCAAACTCCTCAAAATGTTGTATTTTATGACTCAAAGCTTTACATTCATTAGTGGAGTGACCAGGAAGTCTTGTAAAAGAATTTATTTTGATTTCTAGGGGGAAGAGTGATCAAGTGATCTTTGAGGATTCTCGCCAAGATACCTGATTGATCTATGGTAGAAGGTGGTCTTGTAGTTTGCAGCAAAGATACTTCTTGCTTAGACATGTACAAGATGTCATATACTTACGCAAGACTGTTTAGATTGCAAGATTTTTATTCTCTCCTCTATAGGAGGGTGTAAAATCTAACAAATTCAATTCATTAGTGTTTTGTATAATGACATTGAAATTAAGCAAAGATGTGTTGATGTTGGGTGAAGGCTTGCTGATCTCTATCATAAGAAAATAACCAAGACCATAAGTTGTTTGTTGTGTGATAGGATTGATAAGGTTACAAATACCTTGTTTGTTAGCACCACATCCTTTTCCACTATATCCAAGTTGTTTCATAAGTTCATGACCTTTTCCATAAAGATTTTTCATTGCCTTGGAATTGGGTGGTTGTTCGTTATTGTGTTCCTCAAAGGTTGTTGTATAATCTGTTATGTTTTGGTCTAAAGTGGTTGAGGTGGATGCTTTCGAAGGGTTGTATGAGTTTTGTGTTGTTATGATAGTGTTTTCATTTCCCTTAGTTGAATATGTGTTTATGATCTTGTAGTCATTCATGAGCGGTGGTGTGAAGTCCAAGGAACCCCAATCATCTCCTAATAGATTTGTTTGTTGTTCTTTGTTTTTTGGTTGTACGGGTTCCGTGTGTGTAATGGATGTTGATGTGTTCAAGGTATTTTCTTTGTTTTTCTCAAGTTGTAAGACACTATAGGGCTTAGGATCGACATAAAGGGTGTATACTTAGTTTTCTTAAATGCATTTCATTTTTTGATGAAGAGTGGAAGGCACACCATTCATTGCATGAATCCATGGTCTACCTAAGATAAGATTATAGGAAATTTTATGAGGCATAACATGGATTGGTGTATTCAATGAGGCCACTCCAGCTGTAAGAGGTATAATGATCACCCCAATCAGTTTCATTTTGATATTGTCAAATCCCTTAATAGATAAAGAATCAGGTCAAACATTCGATTGATCAATGCCAAGCCTATCTAGAAGGATCACACTACACACATTAACTCCTGATCTAGTGTCAATAAGGGTTTGCTTTATCCTTTTTTTTTTGTATTGAGATATGAATATGAAAGCATCATTTTGTTTTTTCACAGTTTCCAAAGGAGGGAGTTCACTTTGATAGAAAACAATTTCAACATTCAATCCTTGAATTATAGTTGCTATGTCATGGGGTTGAACATTAGAAGGCATGGGAATTTTTTGTAAGGCTGTTTCGAGCATAGTTGGATAGGTAGGTGAATTCTAAAGAAGGTCCCAAAGGGATATCTTTGCGAGAGTATTTTTAAGTTGTTCAACAAGATCATACTTTATAGGATTTAATCAAAGAGCACTAGGAAAAAATGGGATTAGGAAAAGGTAATGGTGTTGGGGTGGGTTGTGGTAGTTGCGGATTGTTTCGAGTGTAATTTGTGTGAGGAACAACAATATGCGTAGGTGGTGGATAAAGGGTAAACTCGGGTTTACGTGGAGGTTTATGTGATGGTGGGTAAAGGATGAGAGGATTCTTAGGATGTCCCATGGGGTATGTATGAGGTCCATTGATTGAGGGGGATCTAATGGAAACTTGCACATTTATAACCTCAGCGGTCTTGGGTTGATGTATCTCTAATAAAGGGAAATCTAGAATCACCTGTTTTTCTAAGGAAGACACATTACTATGGTTACCATTTTCTAGAACCATGATATTCTCCCTAGGAGGAGTCTTTAGGAGAACTACTAATAAAAATTTCTTGACATTCAAAGGTTGGTTCTTCTAAAAGGACTTAATCACAAGTAGGGGAATGATCAATGGTTGGATTTTCATGTTTATTGATGGTGAGGAGATTAGGAGAATGCTCTATTTGATTATCCTTTGTATCTAAGGTCACATTCTCTTGTTCCATATTATCTCCCTTAATAGGAGAACTTGTAATAGGTTCATCACAAGTGGGGGAGACATCAAGAGAAGGACCTCTATGATTGTCAACTAAATTGTCCCAAATGGTAGCGGCATTAGGGAAGGGAGGGTCAAGATTCTCATGACTCTTAATAGGCACATCTTCTAATATCAACCTATCCTTGTGGCATCAAGGAGGTATATTAGGAGAAGGAAAATGCTGATGATCATGGTTATGGAGGCTAGGTAAGGTGACATTTAGAAATGTTTCGATGATCTTATGTTTGTTTTGTCTAACATCTTCTAAAGGGGAATGAGGAGAGTAACAATCAAGACCCTCAATGCTTGTATCTTCCTTCACCAGGACACCTTGATCACTAATAGGAGAGGTATTAGGAGAAGAACAAGTATGATTGTTATGATTGTCTACATTACCATTCTTGCCAATGGGCAATGTAATATTAAGGATTGTGTCAGTGGTTTGATCAAATCTATGACTAACATGTTTCTTAATGACCTCATCATTGTAATCAAAAGTGAACTCATAAGAGGGAATGATGTACTGATGTAATCCATTTTTCACTGTATCAAAGCCATATATTTTGAAAGAAAACATGCTATCATGGAAAAGTGCAATGCAATGACTTAAAATGAAATGTTTAAACATAATTTTTAGATTGGAATAAGTAATTTTCTGATTACCTTATTCAACAACATAGAAGATGAAATGTTTGAAAGGAAAAATTGAAATCAAACAATGCATGAAATGAGCTATTTTAAGCTAGATCTAATGAAATACATATTACAAAAACTTAGCTAACTAATATAGGTAGTTGAAGGTAGCAAACAAAAGCTTTAAAATAGGGTTTTTAGCTCTGTAAAAGGTAGTTTTAGGGGTGAACAGGGACTAAGTCGCCCAAGGTGGCGACTTAGTCCCAATAGGGATTTATTTTCAGATATTTCAATTTTTTCTAATGGATTTTGGTGGTCTCTATATTGTATAATGCAGTCCTAAGATGAAAATGCAAAATTTTAGAGATTTTCAATGATTTAAGATGCAAAAATGCTCGTAATTGAAATGATTTCAAAAATGACTATGCTTAAATGATGTTTTTGACCTGGATACATAAAAAAAATGCTCCTAAAACTTTCTATACCTATAGTATATGATACTAGGAGGCTTAGGAAGCATAAAAATGAGGTTTGTGATGCTGTATGAGACAGTGAAAAATTAGGACTAGGACTAAGTCGCCAAGAGTGGCGAATTAGTCCCACTTAGGTTTTTTTGCAAAATTTTCATGAATTTTCAATGGGTTTTGATGTGTTTGATGTGGGATGGTGCAGATCTTAGATGAAAGTGGAAAATTTTAGAAAATTTCAATGATTTTAGATGCCAAAAATGCAATCTACATGCACTTTTCATGAAGGAAAAACTTGAAACCTAGCATGCAAATTAATCTATGCAAAACCTAATGCAAGTTCAATGCAAGCTAGATATATGATGAAGGAATCCAAATCAAAAAAGAAGAGTAATGAAAATTCAGGTTCACCAAAATGTAAACGATGATTTTGGCACCTTAATGCTCTCTAACTATTCTATGGTTTTTCACCTAAAAAGAGAGAGATGGGCCAAAATGCTGATGTAATGAGGGATGAAATGTGTCTAAATGTACTATCCTAAGTGCAATAAAATGAAAAAGAAAGATGAGTATTAATGTAAAACCTAAGAAATACAAAGTGCTATAAAACACATTGTGATATGCAAACATGAACTAAATGACCTAGAAATGAAAATAAAATAAAATAGAAAGCTATAAAACAAAAGGTGTGGACTTTGAAGTGTGTTGCAGACTTGAAGCAACTTTGAAATTCTAGAAATTCCAAATTTTAAGCCTGGCGGACACTTGTTCCAATCTAGGCGACTTAGTCCACTTTTGACAAAATTTTGGAAAACTACATCAGAGCTCGTTTCAGCCAAATGGGTATCCAAGTCTACAAAATATTTAAGAAAATAGGTTCAGTGGGACTATGTCACCACTAGTAGCAACTTATTCAACTTTTGAATTTTTGAAAATTTGGAAGTGGAGACGAAAGCCCTACATCTGCACTCTGGTTTCCCAGAGGTGTTCGCTTCTAAAACTCTGATTTTCGGGCCTGAAGGTGAAATTTTGTTGATATTTTGGATAGGTCAACAAAGAGATGTCTTCAACAAGTCTTCAATTTCTTCTTCAATGATCTTCAAACCCTCAAAGTACCTAAATGTGCAAACTCAAAAAGATAGGAGAAAATGTTGATTGTTAGGGCATGGGTTTTCCTTGGTCAAAATCCTTTTAGGTAATCAAACAAAATGAAGAAATAATTTAATGAAGAATGAAAAAATGGAGTTAATAGCTTTCCATGATGTTTTATCTTTAATTTCTACAACAAAACATGAATAATCTACCCTTGAATGTCCTTGGAAGCTATCTTGATGTCTTAGAATGTAAAAACCCTAGCTTGCTTAAGAAGAATGATGAGTGATTGAGAAGATTGATTGATGGAATGAATGAATTAGGTCAAATGAGAGGGAAAACCCTATATTTATGGACAATTATTCCTTAATTCCTAAAAGTACCTCATCATAGGCCGACCTTAGGTTTTAAAGAATAAAACCCCGAAAGAAATTTGAATTAATTTTAATTTTTTTGCCACATGGGACTAAGTCACCCAAGGTGGTGACTTAGTCCACCTAGGCAATTTTTAGTGGATATCAAAGAATAAATGTATTAAATGTTGTTTATCGGACCGTTCTTCATCAACAAGACACTTAATTAAGGCCTATAAGTGCATAAAGGGGTCATTTAAAGCATAAGAAAGGTGTAAATATTGGTGACAAGACTAGGAAAGTGAAAGTTTATTAAAAAACTTTACAACACTTTGAAATAGGTCTTGGTAAGGTTATTTAGGTTAATTATAACATTATGGTCCTAGAAAAGTGTGAAGATGTGTTACAACACCTTACAACACTCTTTCAAGACCTCAATAAATGTATTTTATTCAATTTACAAGGGCCCAAGACCTCATGTGGATTTGTAGACACCTCACAACACCAAATCAAGACCTCATTAAGTCTAATTTATCATCAATTATTCCTGAGTCAAGCAAAGTATACACTTTTTTGTTACACACTGACGACTCAGAGTAGAATCGCCTCCTTGTTTTTTTTTTTGATGACACCATTGCCACTACATCAGGGTTGTTCTCTTCAACATGTCAATAGTTTTTTTCTTGTACTCATCCATGCTTATGTGCAAATCTTTCAGGTGGTCTAATGAAGACCCTTTTTATTAATGTGGATGCTACAAATATGGCTACTAGTACCCTATGGGTGGTCTGGCTACTTTCCTTCAACAACTTATGGAGAATTTTTTCTTTTTCTTTCCCCTACTATGTCAATGATTGCATATAACCATATGGGGGAATCTGTCGAATGAAGGTGATTTTTTTTTTGAAATGAAATGTGAAATGTAATCATAATTCAATTGGATGCTTATTTCTCCCCTATTCTATAAAGGGGATTTCAAGGCTGATTACGGGGGAGCTGGTTCAAGTTTTTTAATCTTCTAAGAAGGGTCTAGGTGAAAAGGATAAGCTCAAAGAGGAGAATAAATATAAATAAATAGATTGATGAATATACCAAGAACAAGTTTAGGGTATAAGTCATGCTATAATGATCTTAAATGGTTTTACAATAACAATAGTAATAAAAATTATCAATTCTAAAATATGAGTTCTCCTGTATAATTTCCTTCCAGATTATGAATGAAATTGTTAATGATAGTTTCATTTGTCTTATATTGTTTAAACTAAATGAATGGTTTTATTTATTCTTCAATTTAAAGGATTGATTTAATGCTAAAGTAAGGTCATGGGTTTGTGATGAGAGGATATAGGATTTGGTAAGGAACTATGTTTAAAACATAGTGATTTGAATGCTACAATGTAGTATATAATTGTCCATTAATTATTGGGTTGAATTGTTAGTGTATTACTAGTCAGTTAATTGTAAATGTGACTCCATTATCCCATAGACAAGGCACTTGTCCCATCACCAAATTATCTAAAAGTAAGTTAAGTTAGTAACGCACCTAGCCAAAGGCTTAAAATGAGAATAAAATCATTAAAAAATTCAATTATAATGTCCCAACCTGCAATGCTACTTTATTCCTTGCAATGGAAAATAGTTTATTAAAAGGTCAACTAGATCTTTGATGAATGTTTCCCATTTTTGCTTTGAAGGAATTCATCTATGTATAGAAATGCTCTTTTTAAAATGAATATCGCATGAGCATTTTTAAGGATCACCCTCCTAAGTCTCACGAAACCTGAAGTGAAGAAGTAAAGGCCTTAAAATCCTTACTTGTGTGTTGGCCAATCCTCACCCTTACTAGTAATTGAATTCTGGCAGATTCATAGGTGAGGGATGAGATCAAGTTTGGTTCATAAAAAATAACCAATATAACCCTAATTGTAACCTAGATTAAACCATAATTGAATCTTGAGCCCAACCCTAACCTTAAGTATATTGCTAATTCTTCCCTAGCCCTTACCATAATAATAACTGTATTGAACTATATACTTAACCCCATTTTAATAGTAACCCTAATTACTTGTAATATAATGAATAATTATAAAATTATGGTTCTAATTATTCATTTCAATTATATTCCTAAAATTATTTATTTTAAACCATACCTTAATATGTAATAATTAAATTTAAATATTTAAAATAATTATTTAATAGGGTTTAAGCTATAAAACAATTGATTATCTATCTTATCTTTTTTTTCATCTATATTCAATTACATTTTTTTTTTGTTTATTACACCTTACCTTATGGTTGTTTGCACATATGCCTATACTTCCTAATTCATTATAACCCATTAATATTTGATTTAAAGGTAGTCATCTGAATATTCTTAGTTGTATACTACAAAATTAAATAAATTGATAACAAATATCATAATTAAATAAATTATCAAATCAACAACTAAATACTATTGTTATATTTATTTAATTTTATATATATTTATTTTACATTATTATATTCAAAACTCTTTAATTTAGGATTAGTTGTTTATCAATAACTACTTAATTTATGTAAGGGATAGAATACAAAGGTAGTCATTATTTCTTTACAAGTATAATAGAAGACTTAATACCCATAAGGATGAGACAACATACATTGCCATAATATTTTCTAAAGAGTTTCTCTTCTCCATATTTAATTTGATAATGGACTCTGTTATTTTTTCGACCATCTATTCTTTGAAGAAATCCTCTAAGAAAACTACTACCAAAGTTCAAGTGTAATTGATTCAAATATCATTAATCTTCACACTTTGAAATAAAATACTATTATCATTTAACTACCCTTATCCAAGTTCTCACCTATCATTTTTTTTTTAATCTTTTCCATTTACATGTTTCATGAGGAAAATTAAATTATATCTTAATTACACTATAAATCTTTAGTTTCAAAACTTCTTAATTGAACTTTTATATAAATCTTTGGTAGACTTGGGATGCTTTACAATATGCCAATTGTAAAGTTAATTATTCAAAATGGGTATAGGTTTAAATTTAAATGTATACTTGGTGACAAAAGTATGTGCAGGAGAAGGTAAGTAATCAAAGAAATAAAATGTGATATTTTAAAAAATAAAAATAAAAACGTCATTACTATGTCATGTATACTTATTCATAAAGAGGTATTTGAGGAGTATATTTCACTTGTTTATGATAATATAGAAGATGAAAACCTCAAAGTGGGGAAAATTTTTAGATGAAATGTTCACTATTTTATTTAACCTCACCTCCCAAAACAAAACAATTAGATTGGTCACTATTTAATTATCTTTATAATTAATATAAATGTTATATTTTTCACTATCAAATAAAAACAAAATTACTCAAAAACCACTCCACATTATTCCCATATTATCTAGGGTAAATGTAAAATATTAAATAAAATAAAAGAAAACACACTAAGTTGCTACAATGATCTTAAACAACATGAATATAGGGTATGTGCAGGATCATCATGGAAAAAACAAGCTCTTAAGTGGTGAAAATATATAAAAAAATAGAGTTAGGCAACTTGACGTAAAAATTTAAATAAGTTATCTATATTATTTCAAAAATATGTAACAATAGAATCTATAGAAAATTAAAATAACTTTCTAAACTACTAGGTTTATTTTTTATTTTTAAATCTATTTGCTGAAAATTTGAAATTTCAATGCAGTAGTACTTAAATTTCAGGGAAAAAATAAGAAGTAGGTGTCTGTCTGATCACCCTAACCACAATAATTTAATGATAATATTTTTTAATAATATTTTAGATATAAGTAGAGGACTCATGTCTCGATGTGATGGATATTTTTTTGTAATTTTTTTTAATGTAAATAATTAATTATGATTTTTTTATTACAAATTTTAAAAAATATAAAAACTCATATGTATGACCACCATAACTTGGTCAAAACTTCATGAAATTCTAATTTTTTTAAGTCCTATAGTATAAAAAGCATAGAATGTGATGCATGTTTCAGATTCAAAAAATGTGATACCATTTGAAAGATATAGATGTTTTTCAATCAACCTATCAATCAGGACTTTAGTCATAATTCAAATAGAAAATGAATAATAAGTATTTATTAAATTCAGAGTAAAGAATAATTTATATTGGTCGAAAGCTGAGAATCTCCTTTAAAAACCATTTTTGTTTCATCAATTTTGGGTAAGAAAAAAGTCGTTAGCCACATACCCTACACATTCCCATCATATTGCCATTAGCCCATCATGATCTTGCACATACATTATATATTCCCACAAAATTAAATTTTATATCCAGAAAATATTTGTCTTCCTTAAATATTTATGAGTACAATATGGCAAAGATTTTAAGCCAATTCCATATATGGATGAGAAGAATCCCACTAATAATTTGACCTGTGAACATTTACAAAAGAATGAAAAACATAGGCGAAAGAATTTAAGGTGCCAAAGGCTAAAGTTGCAACAATAAAGGAGTAAATCTTCATTGTAGGAGTAAAACTTAGCATTTTATTGGAACAAAAATCCATGGCCTTCTCAGTAGTAATGTGAGGGAAGAAAGAATAACAAAAAAAATTAAACTTAACAGGAAAATATTTTGTGTTATTTTACCCATTTAAGTGAGGTCAATTATAAAGTCAAATATTCAAAACAAGTGTATAATTTGTTATTATAAATTATAAAATTGAATACAAGAAGATGACATGAGCCTCAGGAAAACCAAATACAAATGGAAGCCCTCCAAAAGCTCCTCATTTCCATGTTATTCTGTGATAAAGACATTCCACAACTCACACAAGGTCACAACCATTGGATCCATTTATCTGATTTGGCATAAGGAACAAAGAAAAGAATAAGGATAGATTAGCCCTATCCATAGCAGCTTGCACATAGGTCAAAATGACAAACCCTTGGGTTACTTTTGGAGTTTAAAAATTGAAATCAAAGAAAAAAGTAGGTTTTGCATTTGTCAAATATCAAAGTAGTAGGTTTCATATTTTTCATAACTTCAGAGAAAAACAATAGATTGAAATAATTACCTAGAAGCGAAATTTGGATTTTTCATGTATTAGTAGAGAACATGACAATATAAATTTTAGACACCATGCATCATACCAAATTCAGCAATGGAGACTTACAACATTAAATTAGTTGGTAGATACATATTTTTTTGTCAATAGATGTCAATCAATAGACACATAGATAGTAAACTAAGCATTTTGGAGCAATTGGCTGGCATCAGGTCACCTTGCATGATGTTCCACAAGGTCACAAGATTTATTTCCACAAAGTTTAATTGTAATATGAAAATATAGTGGAAAGAAAATGTGTAGCCATGAATTTAATATTTTTTCAGTTGTGGCTTCAAATTAAACACCTTTATTTTTCAAAAATCTTATTTTTTTTGGCATAATATACCTACAAGATCATAGATTCCTCGTATCTATCCAAACCTTCCATTAAAAATAATTGCAACCTTTTTCATGATCCTCACCACAATCATATGTATTTCTTTATGGTTGTGGTAGATATTGGATGCTATGAAGACCATGAGAAAGAGAGAAAAAGTATGGGCCACTGCAACTTGAACCAGACCCACGAGGTCTAGAGTCACATATAGCATCAACTTATCTACACCCGCTTCAGTTCCAAACAAGGTTAGGAGAAAAAAGAAGAACCAAAACCGAGGTTCCAAGAAGAAAAAGAGTGCACAGACCATATTCAATAGCATACCTGATGTAAAAAAATACAAAGAGAAGGGTGGAAATAAACTCGGCTCTTAATCTGTGAACACCTTGAGGCCAAACACATCATCGAACCTTCTAAAAAATTTAATGCACATGACTTGGATATCATATCATTCATTGATAACAACTTTCTTGGGATCGGTAGATCCACAACTATGTGCTTCGACAATCACTACCTTAGCCACAAAATGTCCACTTTTCATTTTCATGGCATTTTAGGTCCTGTTTCATGGTGCTTGATCTATTTTTCTCTGATTTTATGCTACAAAATGGCTTGAACATGCATATTTAGGTGCTAAAATTCAAATAATGACATATTTTGAAGGTGTTGTGAAGTTTTTTAAGATATTTCTACACTCTTCTAGACTCTACTCATTACAATTCACATAAAAATCACCTTTTTATTTATTATCAAGTCCTATTTTGAAGTGTTGTAAAGTCTTGTAATGAGATTTCATTCTTTTCTAGGCACAACTTTACTATCTATCCATTTCTCATGCTTTATTTGGTCCCTCTATGCCCTCATATGCTTTAATAGAGTGTATTTTTGAATGTAAGCATGAAAAAAAACATTAAATGCAACTTAATTCCTGAAACCTATTTTTAGGTCCTAGGTGGGACCCATTCACCATGGGTGGCGAATCAGTCCCCCTTGGCTCAAAATTCAAATTTTAAAAAATCTCCTTTCGAGTTTTTCTTCAAAAACACTTGATGTCAGCCTGTGATGAGGTATGAATAGTTAAATAAGGCACAAGATTGTATAAATAAGTTATTTTCACCTTATTTTATATCTCCCTCATTCATCAAGTTCACTCATACCCATATTATCTCAAGCATTCAAGCATCTTACAACATCTTATCAAGCAATACTCAAGCACTTTGGAGCATCCATTGACACTACTTTAGATTTGCATTATCAAGGGTTTGGTAAGTTGATAGCTATTACATGTTATTAGTTTATTATTCTCTTTCATTTCTTTGTTGCATTAAGGGTTTGGTTACCAAAAGTAGGTTTTGACCAAGGAAAACCCCTATTTGCTAATCCTCAACCATTTTTCCCCTATTGCATGCGTGTTTGCAGACCTAGGTATGTAGATTTAACAAGATTTTTGGTGTTGAAGATTGGTCAAAAATTCAAATAGGTGCTTCATGTCAACTCATTCACATTTCAAGCTTGGAGAAGGTTTTCTATTTGTTTCCTGTAGAATTGACCTTGGGAACTCGACAAGCAGAGATTTCCAGATTTGGTGTTGCAGAGTTGTCTCCTGATTTTCCAAAATTTTGGGAGAGGATTGATTCATCACCAGTGGTGAATGAGTGCCATCATAGGACTAAAATTTTGAATTTTGTCAGATTTCGGATCCCAACAGTCAAAAAGCTATTCTTGACACTTTTTCACCAGTAGGAGGACTAATTCATCACCTTGGGAAAATGAGTCCCACTGTGAAAATTCAGTGATTTTAGTCAGCATCCACAACATTCCAAAATCATCAAAAATTTCCTAGGTGCACTCTGTTTCATCTCATTTCTTTTTGTTTGGCATTATTTATTCATTAGTTTATTGTTTGCATATCACAATGTGTTTTCCAGCATAGTTAAAATCTTAGTTTTCCATTCATATTCATTCATTTAAATCACTCAATTGTATTTATTTTTCTTCATTTAGATTACAGAACATTGCACATAACATAATTTGAATGAACACTTAGCATTTTTGGGCCCTATCTCTCTCCTTCTAGGTGAAAAACCATAGAAGAGCTAGAGAAGTCCATAGGAAACCCAAAAATCAACTGTTCATTTTGGTGAACCTATATTTTAACACTTTGAATTTCTGATTTCATTTTCATATTGCATCCTAGACTTTATTTGCATTAACATTCAATTAGGACATTTTTTTGTTTTTGCATTCTAGGACTCTTCATATTGCATTAGTGAAAACTTCATTTAGATTTCATTTTTACATTGCATCTCATTGAAAAAAATGAAAAACTACATTTTGTAGAGCATTAAAATCACATTATTTTTTTGAAAAACACAAAAATAATATCATACTAGGACTCATTCGCCACCCTGGGCAAATCAATTCCTCTACACTTTTTAAATAGCATTTCTATCATTTTTTTTGGCATTTTCCTACATTATAGTTTCATATTCTTGCATTTTGTTTTAATTTACAGATTCTCTATTTTTAATCATTTATTACATCTTAGTTTACTTGCATGATGGAATTTTCTTTCAATAAGTTTTGGAATTCATTAAAATCATTGGTAGACATGTCCAATTGTGTCTTTGGTTGTGACCCTGATGACCTTGAACTCACACATGCTCCTTCAACTCCTCATGATTGTCCTTCTCATGATGTATACATCATTACAAAAGTTGATGATAGCATGGACAAGTTCTATAGTGATTTCCTTGATAACCTCGAAGCCAATGCAACCTTTTGTGCATCCATGAAGTCACAAGATATTGCTACTATTGCACCTCCTGATCACTTTGCATATTTACATCCTAAAATCAATCAAGGACCTAAGGTTCCTCTCTCAAGTGGACCTAGTTCCTCTAACAGAACACACTCACAACCCTTTTACAATCACAAAGTCACAAACACTCCTATCAAATTTGAAGAAACATATGGTAAAGGATTCACTATATTAAGTAAACAAGGTTGTGACACAAAACATGAACATGCCATCCATAAAATTTTGGAACAATAGTCAACTGATGCAAACACAAGATGATTAGGATACCAAGATCCTTCTCATCTTGGTAGACATCCTTTTCAACCTAGGAGACTTTGGGATGCTATTACAATAATCTTGGATGCTCCTTCTGACTTAAACATTCTCCTTCCATGTGAAAAACCATTCTCTCCTTCTAGTGACAAGGATGTTATGATCCCCATGGGTCCTCCTCCTCCTTCTATTTATGAACAAGGAGAATCTAGCAAACGAAAAAAACCATACAACTTAAAGAAGCTACAGTTTCCTACACATCCTCCACCTGAATGTGAAAGGATACTTCAATTTCTATTAAACAAAGGTATTGTACTTTTACCACCTATGAATAGCTTAGTTATTCATCTGAAAGACTGTAACATACCATTTTGCAAATATCATTGTGTTCTTGGACATCGAACAAAAAAATGTCGGACATTGAAGGACATACTAGATAAGTATCACTTCACTAATACCGATTGTTTCCCCATCATAACTTAAGGTAATCTAAACATTTTATCATGCCATAGTTGTATAATTCCCTATTCTCACTATTGCATGATCCTTTCCCATCACCCACCTTGGCTCATTCCTGCCTTTGCACTTTGTGGGGGAAAAGAAGTTATTAGCCTTGTCCTTATAATGCATTTTACTTTCTCTCTTAACTATGTTATTCATTTTCCACTTAACCATTTAAGATTGAGAAACCAATAACTTAGTTAATGGTTGACTTACATTTGCATTACTTTTTTTTCCTTTTTGGTTCTCTTTTCATGTTTGTATCGTGTTGCCCCGTATCATGTGTTTGGTGTTCCCTCTATTTGTACACTTCTTCTATTTGTATCTCTATTCTTCTATTAGTCATTCCTTGTCTTTTTCACTTTCGTTTCGTGTTCTCCTTTTGGGGATGATGCAAAGCGTAGAGATGCCCTATGTCTCTTCCATGTTGACCCAAAAGCTCCTTTTCTTTTTCACTTTTGTTTTGTATTTTCCTTTTGGGGATGATGCAAGGAATCAAGATCGCAATGTATCCTTCATGTTCACCCCAAAGCTTTTCCCTTTTCTTTCACCTTTTTTTGTTTTCTTTCTTTTTGCTTTTGTTTTCCTTTTGGGGATGATGCAAAATGTCGAGACAGCAATGTATCTTCCATGTTGACCCAAAACAAACATTATTTTTCCTTTTTTTTTTGCTCTCTTTTTTCATTCTTCCAGTTCTATGTGCTTTGGGGAATGATGATAGTTTCGACCTCTTTCATAAACACATTGCAACAATGAACGTACTGACCCCAAATCCATATATCCCTTATGTGTTTGGTGTGCTCTTTTCTGAGGGGAAACTCCCTTTGTTTGTTTTTCATTTTCCTTGACATGACACAACCTAGCTTTGAAACATATGACTTGGCATAGGGATTTCCAAGTTGGCTCTCATGTCTTGTTTTCCTTTTGAATTTTCTTCCCTTTACTAATTTAAAGTAATTGCTCATAGAATGATGTGTAGCAATTCCCCTAAAGTGGGGGGCATACATTACAAGTAATTCATTTTCATTCTTGGTTCCTAGTGTAGCCTTGTCATTTATATGATGCATTCGTTACTTTGTGGATGACATTGGGTGTGATGTCCTTCATAATTGTGATCTATCTCAGCATATTACATACCTCTTGGTGACCTGATGTGGCACACTGCATCCCCTAAGTCATGAATATACTATATTTTGATTGGTCCTCTTTTGAAAACATTAGACACAATGTTCCCTAAGTGACTGACCTTGTATAAACTAAACAAGAATCCTTTGAACATTTCACACTTAACACTTTACATTTTTTCATTTCACATTTTTTCCACCTTGCATAATGCAACTTGCATGACTATGGTACCTTTCTTTTTTTTCATGAAATTTTCCCTAATGACACCTTGTTAAAGTTATCAGGAGGCATAACTTTAATATGGTTGAGTAGGAAGCCCACCTTTGTGTTTGTGAGTGCATACCAACTATTGTATGTATCTTACCTTTTGGGCTTTCTCACCCTGTGGACAGCCAAAAGTTTCACGGCCCCAGAGTGAGTACATTTAGGCCTTCTCACCTGGTGGGTGGCCCTATGTTCTGTCACCCCAAAGTGAGTATACATTCTCAATTAGTCTAGATGTGATCCACAACTAGTTGGATTGAAGATCAAAGCTTCATCTAATTCATTTCAACACTTGTGTGTTCCTTTGTTCTTATGCTTAGTTTTCCATGGGATCTTCATCCCTGGGGCTTGATCATTCCTCTTGATCGTTGTCATTCCATCTTGCTAACATAAGTACATTTGGACCCTCCTCTCGATGTTCATGGCTACTTTAGTGTGAGTTTGAAGCAAGTTCATCCTCTCAATAAAGTGGGGGCTAAATGTGCCATAGAAAAATGGCCCATTGTCATTTCATGGACTTTTAGGTCTTGTTTCATGGTGCTTGATCTATTTTTCTCTGATTTTATGTTACAACATAGCTTGAACAAGCATATTTAGGTACTAAAATTCAAATATTGACATCTTGTGAAGGTGTTGTGAAGTTTTGTAAGACATTTCTACACTCTTCTAGACTCTATTCATTACAATTCACCTAAAAATGACCTTTTTATTCATTATCAAGTCCTATTTTGAAGTGTTGTAAAGTCTTGTAACAAGATTTCATGGTTTTCTAGGAACAACTTCACTATCTATCCCTTTCTCATGCTTTATTTGGTCCATTTATGCCCTCATATGCTTTAATTACGTGTATTTTTTAATGTAAGCCTAACAAACAACATTCAATACAACTTAATTCTTAACACCTACTTTTAGGTCGTAGGTGGGACCCATTTTCCATGGGTGGTGAATGAGTCCCCTTGGGCTCCAAATTTAAATTTTTAAAATTTCCTTTCGGGTTTTTATTCAAAAACACTTGATGTCGGCCTGTGATGAGGTATGAATGGTTAACTAAGGCACAAGATTGTATAAATAAGTGATTTTCACCTCATTTTATATCTCTCCCATTCATCAAGCTCACTCATACACACATCATTTCAAGCATTCAAGCATCTTACAACATCTTATCAAGCAATACTCAAGCACTTTGGAGCATCCATTAACACTACTTCAGATTTGTATTATCAGGGTTTGGTAAGTTGAAAGCTATTGCATGTTATTAGTTTATCATTCTCTTTCATTTCTTTGTTGCATTAAGGGTTTGATTACCAAAAGTGGTGTTTGACCAAGGCAAACCCCTATTTGCTAACCCTCAACCATTTTTCCCCTATTGCATGTTTCTTTGCAGAGCTAGGTGTGCAAATTTAACAAGATTTTTGGTGTTGAAGATTGGTAAACAAGTCAACTAGGTGCATCAAGTCACCTCATTCATATTTCAAGCTTGGAGAAAGTTTTCTATTTGTTTCCTGCAAAATTGACTTCGGCAACCCGAGAAGCAGGGATTTCTAGATCTGGTGTTGCAAATTTTTCTCTTGATTTTTCAAAATTTTGGGAGAGGATTGATTCACCACCAGTGGTAAATGAGTTCCACCTTATGAATAAAAATCTAAATTTTGTTAGATTATGGATCCCAACAGCCAAAAACCTGTTCCCAACACTTTTTCACTAGTAGGAGGACTAATTTGCCACACTAGGTGAATGAGTCCCACTGTGAAATTTTAGTGATTTCAGTCAGCATCCACAACATTCCAAAATCATCAAAAATTATCCAAGTGCACTCTATTTTATCTCATTTCTTTATGTTCTGCATTATTTCTTCATTTAGTTTATTGTTTGCATATCACAGTGCATTTTATAGCATAGTTAAAATCTTAGTTTTTCATTCATATTCATTCATTTAAATCACTCAATTGCATTTAGTTTTCTTCATTTAGATTAGACAACATTGCACATAACATAATTTGAATGAAACCTTAGCATTTTTGGGCCCTATATCTCTCCTTTTATGTGAAAAGCACTACAAGAACTAGAGAAGTCCATAGGAAACCCAAATATTCTACAGAACTTTTAGTCCTCAATATGATTAGAAGGAACCTTCTTTAGACATTCTCAAACTAGTCCTCCAGAAAATTAGTATCTTCATAGAAAAAATTAGATAGAGAGCTTTGGAATTGGCATTCATAGCCTCCTTTGAATTAGAGAAATTTGATCTTAAGACTATCTCCTAACCAAATCTATGCTTGGGAGGGCCTACAAGTATCAGGTGCAATATGCATTTAGTTCAAGTAGCGATCAATCCCATGACTTCACAAGATATAATTGTAGGCCTGTGGAAGCTCAAACGCCTTACCATCCATTACAACATGATGAGGAATATGGAGTGTCCACGTGTAGGAAAAACATGTCGGTACCCCTTCATATTCTTCCACAATCTTCCTCTATAAATATCAAGAGCTAATTGAAATCTACATGTAAACAAGTCGATGAAGTGTTAATTTATTTTAAATGTGTTAATGTTTATAGAAAATCATTCTTCCCTCTATGACTGAATACACCTCTCAGTCTAACTAGCACATAGATAACACTAACACATAATTTTGGATTACAATAGAAAGTTTATTTGTTACAAAATGGGTTTAAATTAGGGTATTTTCTTTCTTTTCCCATGTTTTAATATATTCATTTTTCTCTTTTACATTATTTCATAAAGTGTATTAAAAATCTTTTTATATATCTATTTATATTAATATATTCTTAAGGGTTAAGTAGGATAGTTTAATTATTATATTGGAGAATGGTTAGAATTTTACAATTAATTTTTTTTTTCATGATGCTTAATTTTTTATCCAAAAGAGTTTCCTTAGGTGAAAGTAATATGTATTGTCTTTTCTTTCCATTATAATTTTACATATTATATCTAGAGTACTATTGTTGTATAATTTCCTCTTTCTCACTAAAAATAATACAAAAAGGAACAAAAAAATATATAATGTGGAAAATAAAATAATTATATTATTAAATAACCATTATAAATGATCAAGCCACACATTTTCCTTCTACAAATATCTTTCTAGGTAAAAACATAAACATGTGTTGGAGTCTTAGCCAACTAAATAGTTGTGGGAGGAATATTTTTTCTAAACAGTTTCAAGTGAAACAATTTTTCCCTAAACTATTGGCCTATATGTGGCAAATAAACTTTTAGGCATAACCATTTCACTTGAACTAACATTTTTTCCCCTTTATCCATTTAAAAACTCACTCAACTAGAATTATTTCAATCAAAAAGGTTTGGTTTAAACACTTTCACCCAAAGTTGTCTATGTGGCATCCTTATTGGCAAGCACTTCATTTGTTTTTCAAAAAAAATTGAAACTTACTTTTATCTTGAACATGATATTTCTATAGTAAGAATTTTTTTTTCAAAACAAACCAAAAATACTCTTTCGTAGAGTTAGAGTTGAAAATTAAAATATATATATTTTGATTAGTTATAATTTTTTTTAAAAAAAAAAAAATAATCCAAGTAGGTTGTTAAAATAAAAAATGTGGTTGATTAGAAATTTTAAAAAATATTAAAATATCAAAAATTCAAAAATATATGGTGTACTACACGAGAGAATTTTCTACAAAAGGGTATAATTTACTTTTTGAAAATTATAAAAAATCAGATAATAGTTGATGTCAAAAAGAAATATTGAATTCTAGTACGTTCAATTTTAACACGATATTACAAAGAAAATATGCATCAACTTTTTAAATTTTTTTCCATGCACTAGAGATTAAGTTATCAAAATATGCTCTTAAATTTATTAAAAAAATATCAAACAATTTTTAATCTTTTTAATTATAGGAATAAAATTCATCAAATATTTTGCATTTCACTAGTTTACATCATTTCAAAAATTCAAAAACATAAAGATCAATGTTATGTTGTTGAAGTTGAGAATTGTTGTTTATGTTGATGGTCCCTTTATAAAAGTTTGAACAGGTTTGTACTTTTACCCTTCTATAAAAACCTAACTACTAATTACTTGACACAATTAATAAACTTACTTTTACATCATAAAAATTTATATGTATTATGTTGCTTTTATTTATATAAAATTTTCACCATTTTAACTCTCTAACAAAGAAAATTATTATATTAAAAAATATTGAATCTCTTCAAATATTATATATTCTAAATTCAATATATGTTCATAAATCAATAATATCTTAGAATAGATTATATTAAAGTATTGTGATAAAATTAAATTATTACATCATATTCATGTTGTGTTGAAATTTTTAATAGATATGAATTATATTTATTACATGTAGAAAAGGAAAGATCATTAAAATTTTCATAGTATATATATATATATATATATATATATATATATATATATATATATATATATATATATATATATATATATATATATATATATATATATATATATATATGGGTGTAGGATCATAATGGGCCAAAAGTGGCTATATGATGGGTATGTGTAGGGTATGTGGCTAACGACTATTTTTTACCCAAAATTGATGAAACGAAAAGGGTTTTTAGAGGAGATTCTCAGTTTTCCACCAATATTAATTATGTTTTACTTTGAATTTAATAAATAATTATTATTCATTTTCTATTTGAATTACAACTAAAGTCCTGATTGATAGGCTGATTGAAAAACATCTATAGATTTGAAACGGTATCGGATTTTTTGAATCTGAAATATGCGTCACATTTTATGCTTCACATACTATAGGATTAAAAACAAAAGAGTTGAATTTCATGAAGTTTTGACCAAGTTAAGGTGGTTAGACATATGGGTTTTAATATTTTTTAAAAGTTGTAATAAAAAATTCATAATTAATTATTCACTTGGAAAAAAATTACAAAAAAATATGCATCACATCGATACATGAGTCCTCTACTTATGTCTAAAATATTATAAAAAAATATTATCATTTTATTGTGGTTAGGGTGGTCAGACAGCCACCTACTTCTTATTTTTCCCTGAAATTTAAGTACTACTGATTGAAATTTCAATTTTCACCAAATAGATTTTTTATTTTTTTAAATAAACCTAATAGTTTAGAAACTACATTCAATTTTCTACAGATTCTATTCTTACATATTTTTAAATAATATAGATAACTTATTCAAATTTTTATGTCAAGTTGCCTAACTCTAATTTTTCTTTTTTTTTTTCCACTTAAGGGCTTGTTTTTTCCTTGATGATCCTCACACATACCCTTATATATATATTGATGAATATGCAACTATCTATATTAATATAAATAAATATAAGGATACATTTTCAAAAAAATGGTGGGTGGTAAGAAGGAACACCCCAAGAGTCACATGGGAAAAAGCCAAGAAAATAAAAAAACTAGAGTCACTTGGGCCTAGCCTAGAAGTCCATAAACATTAGAATTAGAAAATAAAATGGCCATCGAGTGGCCAAAGCAATGCCAATAGAGCCAACAGGGTCTATTTCATCCATGTGTTTTCCCCATACATCAGCGGGGTCTAGAGTGACATCAGGAGGAGGACCCCAACCATCATCAACATCCTTATTTTTATCCTCACGTCAGGGTGAGATTGCAAGCACTAGACACATAAATATTTTTCCACAATCTTTCCAACCAAAGCCAGTAGTAGGAGTGTCATTAGAGTTCCACCCGAAATAGCCACCGCTACTCCCTACAGCTCCTCCAGAGGACCACCCCTAGCTAGCCCATGGAGGAGGAGAATGAGTCCACTAAGGAGGACGAGAACCATGTCAAAGAGGAGGATGAGAGAAATGGTGAGCAAAGCCACTCCACTGTCAGCCCTGAGAGGGTGACTAACCTCGAGAGGAAGTGTGAAAAGTGAGCACCTGAGCAACAATATATGGGTCATTTCCCCAATGATCCAAAAGCACCTAAAGGTGGCCCACCTCAAGTGCAACCTTGTTGGCCTGAACCTGAATCTGTAAGAGAAAATAATAGCTTTAGAATACAAAGAAACATTTTTATCCATTTGTGTGTTAGCAAATATGCAAAAATTTCTATCTTTCTAGATATTGAAGAGGATTTCCACCCTGAAAATGTGCTAAAGTTGGGTAAATTTAGCCAGAAGTATGGGCGAGTTTGCTAGCAGAATCATATGCCAAGAGAAAGGCTCTGGTCTGAACAGCTGAAAGAAGTCATGAATCCAATTCCAAAACTATTGAGCTCTAGTACAAAACTAGAAGAGATGATTAAAAGATTCATCTTGCCCATAGAAAGGGAAATGAGGATCTTGGACCCCAAAGTGAACAAGCCTTGGAAAAGAATACACCAAGAAAAGTGGGAAAGTTTTTGCTCAACACTTGCAAACCAAGTGGCAGAGAATATTTTTCACTAGACATGAGTAGGGGATTAAAGAAGCCACCTCTGGTTTAGACTTTCAATCATAGGAAAGTGTGGTGAAAGTCACCTATAACATAGCCTAGGCATGTAATTCCTAAAAGGGGTGTCTGGGTACCACTTCCATTCCTTCCACTAGGGCTTGGACCCATGAATTCCCACCTTATCAAGCATTTATATAGGAATAACATTCACCAGACCATCATAAGTAGTATGGTCCTAGTTTTGAAGCTTGTAAAGGGCACAAAAATCTTTCTGTGGCATGACACACATTGTGGGTCTATGAAACACCCGCTACAAAGTTTGAATATCTTTCTTGTCGAATCTCAGTGCCTTAAGCTAAGGTGACTTAGCCAACAACTAACCATTTCCAGCAAAGAGAGGTGACCACCAAACATTTTGTTGATTGAGCGAAATCCCATCACAAAAACCAAAGCTGACCCAGTGGAGCCAGGGTTTAAGCACCTACTAGGCTCTCCAAATGTTCTTGGCCATGAAAGTTCCCAAAATTTGAACTGGTTCCTTCATGACCAGAAGGGTTTGAAAGCCAATCTCCTTCCAAGTGGGTCTATGAATAGGAAAACTGGAGTAAATGCAATGCCTGAGGAGAATCTTCCAGGTTTCATCTCTAGTAAGAACACGATTTATCCATTTCGCACACAAGGTAGTCCCTTTTCGTTGAGTGGAGAGAAACCCAAGTTCTCTAGAATCTCTTAGAAGGTAGAAAAATTCCCAAGCAACATGATGAGACCCTCAATGGGACTCTGTACAGACCCAAAGAAATTCTAGAAGAAAATTTTCAATTTTTCCATAGGAAGCTTTTGAAGGGGCCCAACAAGAGGAATCGTAGACATGTGTGGCAACTAAAATCTTGCAGCACACCTTAAAATTCCCTACCAGAGAGAGAAGCTTGGTAATCCAATATGCGAGCTTTTGCTCAATCGTGGAGAGAATGACTTGCCATAGTTCAATCAGAGAGGCCTGGAAGGTAAAGGGAATTCCTAGGAATCAGAAGATTTCCCCTGGCCCAATCCATTTCCAACCGTACTACTGAAGCTAGTGAGGAGTGGGAAATATAGATTGTCTATAGTACATTTTTTTGTGCCACTAAATGGATAAACTAGATGCAAGGAAAAAATATGTGAAGACATTCAAGAGTCTCCTTGATATTATTCTCTTCCTCTAGAAGAGTGAGGAAAGATTCATCAACAAAATGGTCAGTAATCAGTTGAGCCTGAGAGTTAGGAAATGAATTTCCTTTGACATGTTGTTGAGAAACTGCGTTGGCCAAGATATAGCCAAATCCTTAAAAAAAAAGCACATAAAGAGAAGGAGAAAGCAAACATCCTTGCTGAATAGAGCGAAAAATCCCAAAGGTAGGAGATTGGCGGCCATTAATGGTGAGACAAGCAGAGGAATTTGAGAAGAGAATTTGGACCACCTAAATGAAATTAGGCCAAAACCCCAAGGCTTGCAACATAGCTAGAATAAAAAGCCATTCAATGTAGTCATAAGCTTTAGCAAAGTCAATTGTTAGAAAAATAGCTTTCTGGTCTAAGCACCTAGCCCACTCCATGCCTTCCCACACAAAAATGATGCTTTCCAAGATAAACCTAGTCTGCTCCGGGCACACAATTTGAGGAAAAAGATGGAAATCTTCATAGCTAGAGCTTTGGTGATGATTTTGTAAGACACATTGAGGAGTGCAATAGGTTGCTAGCTGTTGATATCCTTGGGATCC
Organism: Sequoia sempervirens; assembly: GCA_007258455.2. NCBI lineage: Eukaryota > Viridiplantae > Streptophyta > Pinopsida > Cupressales > Cupressaceae > Sequoia > Sequoia sempervirens. The sequence goes on from VDFB02086081.1 coordinate 27,037,218, forward strand.
CCAATCTTAGGTATGAATGTAATATTTTCTTTGTTTATTAAATTACCTAGGGATTTGGAATGAAAAACCCGAAGATAGAATTTATGCAAGTCGTTCCCAACACAATCCCAAAGGGCCTTGTAAAATTCATAAGGGAAACCATCAATCCCTTGGGCCTTGTCATCAATCATGGAATTAAAAACTTCTTTAAGGTCTTCAATTGTCAATAATTGGTCACAAAAAGCTCTATGGGCTGAAGATAGCCTATTTGGTATGACAACATGACAATCCTGAAGGGATTTTTGTCACTCAGGCATAAAATCCTGACCAGTGAAAAGTTGCTCATAGTGATGAAAAAAGGCCTAGAGAATGTCAAGTAGCTCAAAGAGCACCTAAATTCCATCTTTAATTTTTTCAATGCTTGGAGATGAGTTTCTGGCACGTAGGGAAAAAAAAAATCCTTGGAGGCACAGTTGCGAATTTTTAACCAATGCAATTTGGCTTTGATTTGAGCACCTCTCATAGCATATTTGTCTGCAACTTGTTTTTTATGTCTTAATTACACTGCCTTGACTTGTAATGATGGGGAAAAAGGGTTGGCCTCCGAAGCCTCAGTAGTTAAACATAGGTCAAATATGGTAGCCTCATAAGACTGCCAACAAAAAATGGTAAGCTAGTACCCATAAATGCACAAAAATCTTTCCGTGTGAGTGATAGCATCATTCAACTAGTTAATCTATCCTATATGATGAGCTGACCTACACTCTAAATTCTAGACCCTAAGAATGTGGGCCAACATGGGTTGATGAGAAAGCAAAGAATTGTGTTTTGCAAGCCCGAGGTTATCTTGTCTCTTATTCAATGCAAAAAGAAATGGGAAAACAATCTGACAAAGTCACATCCACTAATGGCTTAATCAGGAGTGAAGAGCTATGAAAAGAGAAAAAAGATTGATCGAAGATCATAGCATGATCAAAGAATTTAAATATTTGGTCAGAGTCTGCCTTGTAATTAGACCAAGTTTTCTAGAGGGAACAAGAATGGCGATGACCAATATTGGAATCAAAGAGCCCCAATTTATTATGCATGTAGACCCACACCTCCCTTTCACTAGCTTCCTATCTGAATGGCAAGGTTCCATATTTATCATAGGCCATCTCAACCATATTGAAAACCCAACACAATAACCAAGTAGCAACTAGAAATGAATCACCAATCCAACACCAAAGCACATAGCATTCCAGAACATCATTAGAAGCATAAACATTAATAATGCCAAAATAGTGACTATCAATGTTGGGAAGGATCCATATGAGCCAATGTGTGGGGTCAGAGCCATGGTCAACCACACAAGTGTGCCACTGTGGGGAAAAGAGGGTGACAAATCCACCATGCCCAACTTCACTATCATTACAAAACATCTGACTGGATGGCCAGATAGAGCGACAAGTCGATGCAAACAAGAAACCAAAAAAATTAACTTCTTGGAGACAAAGCACTTTAGTACTAGAATATTCCTTCAAAGTATCCCTAATAGAATACTTTCTGGAGAGGTCTATGACACCTCAAAAATTCCATGAGAGGAAACTCATGAGTGAAACTCCTCCATATCATAGAATATGGCTCCTCTTCATTCAAAGAAGAGAATAAATTTTGCAAAAACTCTGGCAGAACTAAACCAATTTGAATAGGAGGAGAAGAGAATCTTTGTTTCTCTTGCACATATTCACCTTCTTCTAATGGCGGGGAAGGACCACAAGACATCCTTTGAGCTCCCACCATGGGAGAATAAATATTTAGTTGAGCTATCATAACGACAGTAGGCTGAGGCATAGCCTTCAACCTAGGCCACGCTAGAAGATTATCAGCCCCAACTGGAGGCTCTTTCCCCTTCGACGAAGGGTTTGAAACATTCTTTGCTATCTCAAGGTCTTTGGAAGCTAACCTAGAGCCACTAGATTTATTTTTCCAATTCATAACCATGGTCCATTTTTCATCAAGTTTGGCAATAGAATTATTTGCCTGACGAGACTTTTCAGATTATCATGGGGGAGGAGTACGAGGTACTGCCAAAGGGTAGTTCTTAATCTTGTGGTCTACGGAGTGACACCTATTGCATGTGTTAGGAAGAATAAAATAAGTGACCTTCTGGGTATGTCTGAGAGCTCCAATTTGAATGTCAGTGAAGTCCTTCAAATCTTGTGAAAGGTCCACTTCAACACAGACCCATTTTTGGGTTCAGGCCTAGAAAAACCTATCTAGCTCAATACAAATGACCCTCCCTAGAGAGGATGTGTTATGATTCAAAAAAGGAACATAAGGAAAAGGTAAATGTAGAAATTCAATCCAAAATAGGACTCACAACTCGGTGTCATCTAAGATAGTGATGATCTAGGTCCATGCTTGGAAAACCAACAAAGAAGACCTGGCATACCAAGGACCATGTTCTAGGATTTCCTAGACATGATTGACCTCTGCAAAAAGGAAAAAGAAAAAACCCTTGGTTAAGTTTTGGACCATATCAAGGTGGCCCCCATGAGGGACCCAAGCCTTGTTGATCCATTCCTTAAGCACACTTTCAAGGGGAGTCCTCCCAAAAGAATACCCAAAAAGGGTGTGTGCTCAAGCCATTGACAATTAGAATCAAAATCAAGCAAAGGTAAAACCACATCAGCTGGGGAGTCAAGAGACTTACCTCATGAAAGACTTTCAGAACAAATTTTTGGGGCTGTTTGTTGAGGGGAGGAGCCATTGAGCAGAGCCATCAAAATACCAACACCAACATGAACTGTTGGGTTAGAGCCAGTTGAAAGCATATTAAAACAAAAAAATTGTAGTAAATGTGATCGTACAAATAGGAAAAGAGGAAATTCCTATGCAGTAAGCACAGTATGACGCAAGAAGGACCAAGAATGACCGCAGAGACAAGAAAACCCTAGCATAGCTCATACACCAATTTTTTTGTTGTCTATAGACTTTTTTCAGTGGTTCATAGTATATTTTTTCACTTCTTAACCGTAAAATAATTTTCCCTTTATTTAAGCTAAGAAATAAATAAAAGTAAGTTAAATTATGTTCATAGTGTAAACATTCTAGATAATTACAGTAAATTTACATTTTGAATTTAATATTAGAGATACTTCCATGAACTCATACAAATATGACTAGACATGATTATATTCCCATCAATAATGGGCATAAATTATATGAAATTAGAAAATTAAAATATCATTCCCATTCTAATGCAATCCACTTTTATGAATTAATAAAATCCAAGCAATTAGAGATATGTTGATATCATAAAAGTCTATCTTGATAGGCTAGTAAATGTTATATCTTTATATTTAATTCCTCAACAAATAGATAAATATGACTGCTAAAATGTTGTGGTCTTTAATAAAAAATTGAGTATTTTGTTCAAGTGTCATTTGTGAATAGATAATGTACATTCTTAGAACCTTAAATATTTAAGAATCTAAGCCTTCAAGGAACCTAAAGTTACTTTCAAAGATTTTTTTTCCTTTGTTAAATTTGAAGATCTAAAAAAATGCCTTAATGAATATCACACATCCATAATTGCATTTTCCATCATCGACATTATTTTCATCCTCATCATTGCATTTCACTTTGTTTGCATCATTAATCCTCTTTTAACATCATTTTCACCAATTAACCCTATTTCTCTCTTTAATTAAATGATTCTAAATTTTTTAATCCATTCATCCTTTTCATCACTATTATTCCTTTTTATCACCCTAATTGAATAATCCTAGTTATTTAATTAGTATCATCTATATTTCATCTAATTCTTGTTATGATTAAATAATATTGATTATTTAATTATCATATCCTTTAGTCTTCTTGTCATGAATTAAATAATTCCTAATTATCTAATTACCTATTTTCCCTCCATAAAGCATGTTCCCAAGGAATATTCTATATTAAAATATCTCAACCATTTTCGTAAAATGGTGGACCATTCTTGAGTTCTAAATAATATCCTTCATCCATTTTTTTGATTCACTCTCCTTTGTGGGTGTTCTTGATCAATCTCATCCCTTGGTCCAATTTCTCCAAATCTATAAAAGAACACTCACCACTCTCATAATTCATCTAGAGAATTTTTGAAGAGATCATGTCCAATTGAGTCTTGAGAAAATTGAGAATTCAACATTGCATTCTAGGTTGTCTTATCAATCTTTTGCAATCATGGATGCTTTGTGTTGAAAGGTAATCTAACATATCAAATCAACACAAATACACTCCACCATGCGATGGTAAGATTGTGTAGTTTAAATACATTTTTATTTCAATTTTATTGTGTTAACCTTGTTGTTTGAATTTATAGATATGGCGATTGCATTTCGTAAGTAGGTGGGTTCTAATACTTTTTTTGGTTTCATTTTGATTCAATTCATTGATCTAATACATCTACATTTTATCCCCTTGCATTAATTTCCACACCTAGTGGGACCTATTTCATTGAATCTAACATTTTCATCAAGTTTTTTGATTATTCATAGGATCTAGGTCACTATTATTTTTTGCAGGGGTTGCTTTCGTCAACTGGGTTGCTATCATTCAAAAATCTGAGCATGATCATCTCTTTTGTTGGTTGCTATTGCATTAATTTGGCCACTATTGTTTTGGGTTTTTGAAAACTTAACAAATATTTTCATTTTGTGCAAGAACTGAGTCATATTCATCCTAGAACTAAGTTGATATCATCCCATTTCTTTGTTCTGGTCATCATATTTCCTAGCCTCTATCATTGGAACTGGTCACTATTGTCCTTTTTGTTTGAAGGTTTTCAGACTGCATTTTGTGTGAATGTCAAAGAATAATCGTTATTGTCTATAATAAAACTATTATAGTATAATTTAGCAGTTGCTATCATTTGATAGAGCCATAGTAGTCTCAAGAATAGAACCATTGTTGTAGGTAGCAGGGTTGTTTTTGTACTACTTTTTTCCTTAGTTTTAGTCTTTCAATCTTTTTTGGTTTTGGATTTATCTAACTGTAACCCTAACTTAATGTTTATTTGATATGATTTGATTTAACCTAACATATTTGGTGTAGCTCTTGTAGGGTGAAGACTAGCTTCCATAAAAAATATATTCATTTCCTTGTAGGGGTGACGAACGGTGGAAGATATCCAAGCTCAAACTACTAACAACTTGCTTGTAGGCCATTCTTTAAGATTCATTTTCTCTTCAATCATTTCTATGTGTGTTTTATGTCTTAAACATTTGGTTTTGGTGCTTTAAAAAATGAATTTCCTAGGTAGATAAAACTTCATTTTGGGCTTAAGAATCAAATTACAATGAATTTCCCATTGTGTTTTCCATGATTGGAAAATTGAATGTGTATCGTCTCCCCTCACATCCTTTGACAATCTTGGTTTTAATAAAAACATCTTGGATTTCACATTTTTTGGTCACCAAAGGCATTTTGATACATATCCTCTCCCCTTGCATCGTTCGACAATCCTAGGTGTAAGAGAAATATCAAAAAATTAAGGATTTTTTTTTCATTAGATATGGGCCTACTTTGAGACACATACCATGATGGATAACTCAAAGCGACCCTAAAAGCTTGTTTATGGGTAGGCTATATTAAAGCACATGAAATAAAAAGAAAGTATCACAAATCTAGGGTGTCATACCTTACACACTGAAAACCTTGTGTGAATGTAATGAGTTGCACAAGATAGGGTAGAGACTTTAGTGTCTCACATATGATGTATAGCATTAGTGTTCATCGTCATCATTACACAACTTTTTTTTAGAAGCCTATTTGATTTTTCTAAAATTATTCTTCAAAGTAGTGTACGAGAATAGCACCATTCCCATAAGTTACTTACCATGTCCTCTCTATAGTTGGGGCATAAGCCTTAAGAGTTCATTCTCTATTACAAATCCAAGAGTAGCAAGGTGGTATATGACCTTGTTGTGTCCTATTGGACCCCTCTATAGATATGTATTACATAACTTCTTTAGGGGTGACGTAAGCCTATGCAAAGGATCATACATATATTCCTTAGGATATAATTGACTAATCTTGTTCGAGCTATACTAGTGGATCTTATGGAAGAAGGTTCACAAAATATCCCCCTTTCCCATTGAGTCATTTATTTTCATAATTTTGACTAATGTATTGTATCATTTTCTATAAAGTACATCCCCCAAAGAATCAGATCAAAAACATTTAAACTTGATATCTTATAAAAGGTAGGCACCAAACTAAAAATTGTCAAAAGTGCATCACTACTATGTATTTTACTGCTTCTATTCTAGAATCTTATTGTATTCATCTTAAATCCTAAGTGATTTTATGCATCCAAATGATGTTGTCATTTTCTATTCTACTAGTCACTGAATTACATAGAGAACGCTATTGTCAAATATTATCACAATCATTCCTTAAACATAACTACTATTGTCAAAAACAAATTTGTGGTCATCCTAAACAACAACCATTATCATCCTACTTTCTTGCTCTTCCTAGAATTTCTCAAAAAAAATTCTCAAACTTTCGCATAGTACCTTAATCAGTTGTCATAAATTCCTGTCAACATTTGACTTACACTTTACACATCCATCTTGCACCATCAAACATTTACCATTTCACCTTTCAAACTTTCTTCTTACCTAGGGTCGGTTACTATCACCTTTTGGAGAAAAACAACTAAGTCAAACTTGCATCATACTTTTTCAGTAATATTGGACATCCTTTAAATCACCATCATAAGAAAACATCAACTTAGCCTTTGCAATTACATTGAAAACAAGATATCAAACTCAATCATCTTTTTAACATTCTCATCAATGCACCATATACTCTAGTAGACTAGACTATTGGCATCCACCTTTACTTGGAACCCCATAGCTAGTTCAAGTGAAGAAATCAACATATCAATGATCACCATCCTTGAGATGTAGCAAACATAAAAAAAAATCTTGTTCATCCTTGTGTTCCTAGACTACCATCATATCAAGACTATCCAAAATCCACTCACACTCTCATCATAGGGTTGAACATCCATAAAGATAGCATCATTTATCAAAAACCATCTAAAATATGCTCATCTCATTATCAAAGGATTGGGAACCAAAGCCTAATCATTCCTAAACATCCAAGAATATCACATCAAAATTTATCAACAAACAATCCCAACATCACATCAATCCATATAAATCAATCAAAATAATTTGTTCGAAAGGTTTGCAAACATTCCCTTTGTAAATCATTTCACCAATAAATTTTTTTAAATCCCAATATCACCATCCCTTCATAAATTGCATATTCTCATTCACTAGCATGTCTATTGTGCTCGTTTATGAGAACAAGAAGATCCCAACATCAAAAACAAATAGAAGCTAATAAAAGTATCTCAAGCGGACCTAAAATGACTAATGTGGAAGCTTCAATTTCTCAACCTTGGGGTTTTGATCCTAATGCAACTATGAATTTTTTGACTCCTCAAGCACAACAACCAACATTTAGAGCTCAACCACAACTTAATCTAAATCCCCCACCAAGTTAACAAGATCTACAACTTCAATATCAATAAATTCTTGCTAGAAATCAAGATTAACCTCCTAGTCTCCATGATGTGATCATTGAATAACATTATAGTAATGAATAAATTAGGGATGAAAAAATCTTAGATTATGCACAAGATCCTAAACTATAAAAACTAATGGACAATGTACTAGGGTTATAGCCTAACACATACTTTTTGAAACTTGCACAACATGGTTCCATGTTTCCCACAAACTTTAATGTTGATTCTCTTAGAGATCCATCCCTCATCCATATGGATGATCAATCAATTGTTATAAAATTCCAAAAAAAAATGGACTGGAGGATACCCCCTATCTTTTTGAAACAAAAATCACCTCTTAATAATCAACCTTATGAATAATCAAGAGAGAATCCATTATATAGAACTCCTTCACAACTGGAACAAGCATTGGTCACTCAACAAGGTGAAGGGAATCTAAACACCATGCCATCTCAAAATCCACCTCCATAATCAAATCCCTTTTCCATACCACATGGAACACAAAATGTGGTAGCTAATACATGGATACCAAATGTTTAAAGAAATATATATGACGTATCTTTTAACTTCAATCCATGACAACAAGATCCTAATTTAAACATGAAAAATATGGGTAAATTACCACCTACACAAAGAAAATATGCAGCAACTCAACAAACCAATAGCCTCCCATAACAATAGTTGCATGCTAACATTCCACCTCAAGCACAACACATGGCCTTTCCTATTTACACAACACAAAAACCACCCACATACCAACAACAAAAATATAATATACCTCAAGACCACAGTAGGTACCAAATGAATCAAGAAGGACAACAACAACAACAATACATGCAACAACAACCATCATACTATGATGCTTCAAACCAACAATATCAATATAGATCTTCATCTAGTCAGGACCCTCAATAGAAAACTTTCATTCCACCACCAAAAAACACTCATCCTCAAAATCAAACACCTTATCCCCCATCACAAAACATTAGTAGACAAAAAAATTATAATGAGCAGCAATAGACATATACACATAAACAAACACCGCAAAAAAATGTACCCCCTCAACAAAACATACCTCCACAACAAAATCAGCTTCGTCCACAACATCAAACCTTCACCCAACAACACCAAACTTATGCATCACAACAACAAAATCCTAATCCAAAATACCAAAACTTAATACACAAGGTGAAACCATCAATCAACAATACACACACACCATTCCATAATTACCTTATCCTTCGTCATACATGGCCTAAGGGCCTTCCTACACACAAACCCAACAATATAACACATAGTACATAGAGGGAAAACAAGATTATGGAGTCCCTAATTTTTAAATGAACACACATAGCGGTGACTTAATCTTACAAATTCAAAGCCTTAATTAAAGGATATCAGATATTCAACTTGGAAAAAAAAAGAGCTATGCACTACAAACAATAACTCAGGTACGTATTAAGATTCTTTCCAAGAAGTCTTGGTGGTGTGGCTATTAAATGGTTTTCTCATTTGCCACCCAGTAATAAAACCTTTTACGAGCTATTAAATAAATGCATAAACCACTTCTCTTCCAATATCAAACAAGACATCACAGTTCCTGATCTCTATAAAATCAAACAAAACCAAGGGATATCCTTCACTTCTTATTTGCAAAGATGGAGGCACTAATTCTATCAAAATTAAATGGCTTGTTCCAAAAAAGAAACTAGTTGAAATATTTATCTCTAACCTTCAAATGGACATTATCTATCAACTCACCATATTATGTTCTAACAATTTTGAATAAATAATTGAAAAGGGTTTGGCCATTGAAAGATCTCTTATAGAAAAAGGTACTATAAAACTTTACAACATAACAATAGAGATGAAGCATCGGGATCCAATGATAAACCTTGAATTTGGGAAAAGAACAAGAATGTTAAAAATGGAGTGGTATATGCCAAGAACGTACAAAAACCTTGCCAAAAAGGTCTCTTAACAATTCCAAAAATAATGTCCAAATGAACCAAATGAATTACCCTAAAAACAACGTGAAAAATACTCAACTAACATACCCTCAAAATAATTAGCAGATCAACCACAATCAAAAGAATCAAAGAGGGCCACCAAGGTAGAAATTTACAACAAAAATGAAGTACACACCATTTTTGGGAACCAATGGAGGTTACCATGCATAAGCTAATCCAAAAAAACCTTATCAAACTACCCAATCAAGAAAACAATGAGGAGCCAAAATTTCAACCCCCATGGTATAATGAGAATGATCAATACGATATTCATCGAATTAAAGGTCATAAAACAAACAATTGCATGAGGTTAAAGAATATCACCCAAGACTTGATAGACAAAGGAGAGGTTTATTTTGAAATTTTCTTAGATCCTTTGGAAATAGTGATATGGGTATCTACAATTATTCCCTCCCTAATAAATCTAAGGGAAATCATAAAGGTAGGGAAAAGAATACCGAAAAGTTGTTTATACCTATGAAAATGTTGTATGATCCATCTATCAAGATGAAAATAATATCAATGTAGTAACAATAATTAGTACAAACCTCTACTTTAATGTCACTACTGCAGAGGAAAATTCATGATCCAAGGAGCCCCATCTCAACCAATAGTTACCATTTAAATTTCAAGTGAATATAGTATAGTCAACCAGTTAAGGAAAACTCCAACCTTAATCTCTATCCTTGAGATTCTCAAGTTATCCCTAGCACATAAAGAGATTATTGAAAAAATATCCTATCAAAATTGTCATACCCAATGATATCCATGTAGATCAATTTCAAGCTATGGTTGGGATCATCACCTAGACCCATCACTTAGTATTTTTTGAAAAGTACTACTGTAAAGATCCTTTCATAATCAACCCCTATATCTCAAAGTTTACATACATAAGCATAAAATCAAGAGGGTCCTGGTAGATGGAGGTGTCAGATTGAACATATGTACCTTGAAATTAGTAAAGAAGTTGGCATATTATGATGATGTTATTGAAAAGAACAAAATCCTCACAATAAGCTCTTATGATCATAATGAAAGAAACTCCAAAGGCACAATTAGATTTGAAGTTCAAGTGGGACCAGCTATAGTTGAAATGAATTGTCAAGTATTGGATCTTGTGGTGTCCTATAACCTACTCTTAGGACACTCTTAGATCCACATAATTTAAGTAGTTCCTTTAACCTTTCTTCAATGATTAATTTTTTTCTTATAATGATAAGGAGGTTACAATATACACTAATCTTGAACCTTTCCAATACTACAAGAGCCTAGAGGAAAAATACAAAAAGATTTTTTAAATACCCAGTAATGACATAACCTTCCATTCATTCTCTTATTTCTATCCATCATCAATTTCTTCATCCTCAACTCCATCTTCATCATCTAACCCACCTAAATCTAACCTTAAGATCAAGGTCCTGGATAATGGATGTGGAGAATACCACTTTAATCAATCTTTCTACATTGGAAAGCTATCCCCATCGCCAAGATCTTATGGGAGACCAAAGGAAATCAAGAACATTCAAGCTATCAAAATAGAGATCAAACCTACCATATTCACCAGGTGGGTACATATGAAGCACTAAGTTGTATGTAAAGAGGATTTATCTACATGGATTTACAAAGAGGAACAAGAACAAGAAGAAAATAAAATACCTCCCATCCTCGCTGATCCTACTATCAAAAGTTACTAGCTAGTAAAAGGTATGGGTTTCACTAGAAAAGGTGACCCTGGTCTAAACGAACAAGGTATAAGCGATCCTATTTTCATAGGAGAACTAAAAGAAGAATCTAGGGCTAGGCTATGGTTCAATAGACATTGTGACTCCAAACACTAAAAATACCATTTGCGAGGAAAAAGTTCCTTCTACTATGATTAAGATATCAAATGAGTAAAATCTTAGAGATGATTATTTATATATAACAAACTTATTTGAAGAAATTGGCATAAACACAATCACTACACATTTCTTAAACTTAAATCCCAAACAAAAGAACTCCAACTGTTTTATATGTAGTTAATTGATTTGGATTAGCAACATCACACACATGTTGTGGATATATTCCATTTCGGGAGCACAAGGTGGGATTTGATATTGAACTTGAATAAGGAGGATACTTTTGAGCAGAGATTGTATCCTTGATTCACAAATAATAAATTAAAAATATAAACATAAAAATAAGATCCAATGGTGAAAACCATAATGTGGAACTATTGGATCAAGAAAAAGGTAAAAAAAGGATGCTGATGGTGAAACCTCTTTGAGGTGGTCAAAGATGGAGAATTCAATATCCCAATCAAAAAGTATCAAGATAAATCAATAGTGTTTGTCGAAGTTTTTGAGCCTGTAATTTTATGAATAGTGGATGCACCAAAGATAACATATCATGTAGCCACTTTAGATCTTGATGAAAGATTCAACTTATTAGCATTCATGAATGACTAAAAGATCACCTTCAAATTGACTTATGCATATATGGTAGGATTAGATATAGCTCTAGTAGTTTGGCATCATCTTGTATGCTTTTCCCAGTAACAAATCTAGTCAAACAAAAGATTCCTAAGATGAACCTAAAAATCACACTTCTAGTCAAGGTGGAGCTCTATAAATTGCTTTACATTGGATTCATAAGGCTTATAGATTATCTTTAGTGGGTATCCAACCTTGTACTAGTGTCAAAGACCACTGGGGGCATACAGATTTATATATATTTTAGAGATCTCAACAAGGAATTCCCAAAGGATGACTTCCTCCTTGCTAACATTCACATTATAGTGGAATTAGTAGTTGGCCATTAGATACTATCTCTCATAGACGGTTTCTCTGGCTACAACTAGATCAAATTAGCACCTATAAAATAGAATTTCCTTGCCCTTTGAAAACATATTTCTATAAATTCATGTCAATTAACTTGAAGAATGTAGGAGCTACATACAAAAGATAAATGACCACTATATTCTATGATATTGTTTACATTACCATGGAGGACTATGTCAACAATCTCTTAGAAAAATCTATCACCAGGAAAGGACATCTAGATAAATTGGCTAAGATATTTGATTGGATTGAAGAGTATAGCTTGCATGTAAATCTAATGAAATATGTGTTTGGTGTAAGATCGAGGAAATTGCTAGGCTACATTGTATCTAGAAGAGGTATCAAGGTAGATCCAATGGAGTTCAAAGCTATCATAAAAATTCCTTCCTCGAAGACATTGAAAGAAGTATGTAGCTTTCAAGGAAAACTTCAGTCTCTTCAAAGGTTTATAACACACTAGCTAACAAATCCCATCCTTATACACACTTGCTCCACAAATATGTGACTTTCAAATGGGATGGAAGGTGTGAGCAGTAATTTCAAATGGTTAAAGATTATTTGGAAAATCCTCTTGTATTGATGCCACCCATACAAGATAAATTTATGATCTTGTATGCATCAATAATGTCATCTGATTTAGGAGCTCTATTGTGCAACTTGGTGAGAAAAATAAAGAACAAGCAGTGTACTATATTAGCCACACCCTAGTCGGTTACGAGCTTGTAAATGATGATTTTGGGTTGCCCTCACATTGCTTTGCTCCTCCTATTGTATTTCACCTAAAAGGAGAAAGGGGATTGGATGGGGTCCAAAATGTAAGGTTTTACACTCAAATTCAATGTAAATGAGATGTGTTATTCCTAATTAAGATGTTCTAATATTTTGATCTGAAAATGAAATGTCCTAATGATGCAAAAGTTAGAAAATGTAAAATGATAGAAAACATAACGTGATATGCAGAAATGCCTAAAAATGCAACTAAATGATGAAATAATGGAACAAAATGAAAGAGGTGCACTTGGAATCTAAAGCTTGATGAATGCTTGTATGATTGTGAATTAGGAGAGTGTAGTAGGAGATGTAAAATGAGGGTAAAAACCCTTATTTATACCTGATTTTATTAAAATTTCCCAAAAGTAACACATCACAGGCCAACCTTAAGGGTTAGAGGACAAATTCCTACTAGAAATTTAAATTTATTTTTATTTTTATGCCAAAAAGTACTAAGTCGTCCCTATTGGTGACTTAGTTCCCATTAAGCAAATTAAGTGGGTGTCAGGAATTTCGGGGCATTAAAAGTTGTCCAACGGGAGTATCCTCAAAAACACACTTGAAAATAGCTAGAAAGTGCATTAAGGGATCAAATAAAGCATAAGAAAGGTGTAAATAGTGAAATTAAGCCTAGAAAAGTGTGAAATCTTGTTACAAGACTTTACAACACTTCAAAATAGGACTTAATAACTGATGAAAAGGTGATTTTTAGGTGAATTGTAATGAATAGAGTCTAGAAAAGTCTAGAAATGTCTTACAACACTTCATAACACCTTCACAAGACATCATAATTTGAATGTTTAGGACCTAATGTGAATTTTTTGGTCACATTACAACATTAAACCTAGAAAAATCAAGCCAAAGTTTATTAGAAAGACTCAAGAGAGCATAAAAATGCCAACTATAATTTGTTTGGTGACACAAAGCTTAATTACACATTTATTGAAAGGGCATGTTTAACAGTTGTCTTTGGGGTCCAAAATCTTATACACTACATGCTAAAACAAAAAATCTAGTCGATATGTAAAGTGGATCCCCTTAAATATCTCTTGGAAAAAGCAGCTTGCACAGGAATAATGGAAAAGTGGATCATGATACTGAGAAAATAAGAAGCACTAATCATAGGGCTAAGAATGGTAATGGAAAATAAAATCAAAGAATTGCAAGTCTATGGTGACTCCCAAGTAGTTGTAAGGCAAGTTAAGGATGAGTATCAAACCAAAGATGATAAATCGATGTTGTATAAGAGAATGGTAGATAGTTTCAAGCAATACTTTTTGGTCATCCTCTTTCAATAGATCCTTAGAGTAAACAATAAAGCTTTTGATGTTGCACTGTAGAAAATTGGACTCTCTTGAGAAAAGAGACAATTTCATGCATAATTAGACCCACTTTTGAGTCCCCTTGCATAATTTTTCCTTCAAAACAACCTTTATAGACCCATAAGACCCATTATTTTTTATCTAGAGGCTCGTTTCACCTAAGAAATCACATAAAACCTGACAAACAACACTTAATTCTTTCATATCCTGAAAACCAACCTTCAAAAATTAGTAGTGGGACCCATTCACCACCTTGGGAAAATGAGTCCCCTCTAGTGGGAACCATTCACCAAGGGTGGCGAATGAGTCCCTTTTGAGGGAAAATTCAATTTTGAGTGGGAATTTAACTAATTCAACTTAAATTTCTAGTGAATGTCGGCCTCTTAGGTCTAAATAATGGGAAAATTAGGTGTTGTTGGTTATAAATACTCATTTTAAGTAATTTTACATATCTTTTTAGTCATAACACAAAAGAAATTTCCAAAGTCTCCTAAAAAATGTTTCATTAGCAAAGTTGAAGTTTTAGGGCAACAAACTAGGTTTTTTGAAGGTCTTGAAGCTCACTCTTTAGGTCAAGATTCAACATTGCAAAGGGTTGAGGATGGATGGCTATGGTGAATCATGGAGAAATCCAGGTTGAGAAGATGCAACTAGCCATCAAATCACACCTAAAGACTTGGTTTCAAAGTGATTCCATCTTCCATTTTCACTCTATCTTCATATTAAGGTTTTCATTTCATCTACATTTAATTTTCATGTCATTTTATCTCCATTTTTGATGTGTTGTAAGATTTCTAGGGTTGATATCTTGCATCATTCAAGTCACATTTGCATTTTTTATGCTTGCACAATAGAATAGGGTTTTTGACATACTTTAGATTTCCTAGTCTTTAATACATCTAAGGATAGGGTTTAATTACCCAACTAGGGGTTTGAATAAGGAAAAATCCCCTTTAGACAAACAATTTTAAGTTGTTTTGTAGGAATTTTCTGAGATCCTGACTCGAGTTTCCATCACAAAGTGTTGTACAGGTGTCAAGGTGCAAAATAGAGATTTGAAATTACATAAATTTGAAAGTGGACTGATTCACCATGCATGGCGAATGAGTCCCTTCTAAGGTGCAATTTTGAGTTAGATGAAGATCCTGACACCTAGTTGACAGAAAATAACATGTGTAGAAAAATCCTAACTTGGAACTTATTCACCTAGGGTGGCGAATGAGTCCCAGTCAACTCAAAATCAGATTTTTTTAATTTTCTAGATTGCTCTCCAATCCTCTTTAGCTTCTCAAGTGCACACATTCTAATATTTTTCTTTTTGTTTAGTTTAATCTACATTTTCTTTCATCAATTGAAGCTTTTTGCAAACATCACTATGTTTTCCAACATTGCATAAATCTTAGGTTTTGCATACATAATCAGCCAAATAGATCATCCAATTGCAATTAGTTCACTCCATTTAGTCTAAATAACATCATACATTGAATAATTTGAGTGAATCTAGCTAGAACTTTGACTGGGGTTTATCTCTCTCCTTTTAGGTGAAACATCCTAAGAGTGTAAGACTAGCTTATAAGTCATACCCAAAAATCGATAGTTCATTTTGGTGAACTTTCATATTGAACATCATATCATTCTGATTTTCACTTCTATTTGCATCTTAGAACTTAATTACCTTGTCATTTTGCATTGTTTTGCATCTTAGGGCTTCTTAAAATTGCATTCGTGAAAGCATCATTTAGAGTTCATTATTGTATCTCCTTTCATTAAATCATTCCAAAACTTTTCATTTTCAATCTGTTTCTACATTGTACAGACCTAAAAAACTTTAGAAAAGTAAAAAAAAACATAAAAATACCTCCCTTGGGTGAATCAGTCCCACTACAGTTTCTGAATTACAATTTCCAAATTTTAGTTTATTGCATTTCACATTTCTATTTTTTGTGGTTTCTTTTATGTTCTAGTTCAGTTATTTTCTATTTCCTTAGCAAAACTTTATTTTCTTTCATGGAACTTATGGATAGTTTTAGATTTTTGCAAATTTCCTTTTGATTATTCGTTCCTAGTTCTTTTAGATCTGATTCATTGATACATAAAAATGCAAAAATAGGAACATCAACCCAACCCTTCTAACAAATGATTCAAGTTAGAACCAACATCTCATCCAGTCCTCTTAGTAGTGATGATGTTGACAAGTTAGATGAAGTTATTTAGGACTTCCTCCCACTCACTTCATCCTCTAACGCTTGTAATGAGAAACCTAAATCACTTAACAATAAATTATCCCTCAAACCTTTTCATTTTGATGACTTTGATTTGTTAGATGAATCCCTCCAAGACTTCATCTCGCCTAAATCATCCAGAAAGTTTTTTTGTGACAAACTCAGGATAATGAATGTTAACATCTCTAATGCTTCTCCTAAACAACTTAAATCAATTGATGGTAACTTACCCCTCACACCTTTTAGTCATGATGATTTGGACTTGTTAGATGAATCCCTTTTGAACTTCCTCTCACTCAAATCATCCACTAAGTTTTATTGTGACAAATCTAAAACTAAGGATGTTAATGTGATTCAGCTCAACTCATTCTTTACCCACCCTCGCATAAACTTCATCCTTCCAATAAACCTGAGTACACTCTTTACCCACTCAAAACCAATGTGTTGCAACAATCATGTATTGTTACTATTGCTCATACATATAATACTTGAAACAACCCACAACCACCACAACCAACCCCACCCTCTTTACCTTTACCCCATCTGCCTACTGCTCCTCACTTCATCCCAGACACAAAAGAGTATGATCTTGTAGAACAATTAAAGAATACTCCTAAAAATATTTCCCTTTGGGATTTACTTCAGTACACACCAAATGATCACAATATTCTTCAAACAACTTTAAAACAAATTGTAGTTCCTCCTTATACAACTCTGAATGATGTGGCAACTTTAATCCATAAAATGAATCAACCTAATCTTGACATTACTTTCCATCAACATGAGCTCCCTCCTTTAGAGTTGCGCAAAAAAAAAGAAGCCTTTATGATAATTGCTCAATTCAATCGCATAGGTATCAAACAAACCCTTATTGACAATGGTTCCGCCCTTAATGTGTGTAGTGTGAATCTCCTTGATAGATTGTGTGTTGACAAGTGACAAATAATACCTTATTCCATATCCATTCAAGGATTTGACAATACAACAAAGCAACTACTTGGGATAATTACTATACCTATTATGGTTGGGGTAGCTAATTTCCAAACTCCTATTCATGTCATGCCTTATGATCTTTCATATAATCTTCTTTTAGGAAAACCATGGATTCATGAGATGAATGTAGTGCCTTCAACCCTTCATCGTATCATGAAATATGTCTATAAAAAATCACATTTATCAAATTCAAATAGACCGTGAGTCTGAAAGTTGCTTGCACCTTGAAAAAGGAGTTACAAGCCCTATAAAAACATTAATTTCAACATCCAATATCGACCCTCTTGAAATTGAGAGAAACGATGAGGAATCGGTATCTAAATTCTTTGGTGATGATTGGGGATCCTTAGAATTCACACCTTCATTTATGGGAAAATACATAATCACACAAAATAAAGATGAGAAACAAGAACAACCAACAATCATGTCAACTCAACATTCTAAAAAATCTTCTCAAACATCTATCTCCTATACTTTGGATGAATATGCAACATGCACAAAAAAATTTGATGAGACAGATTTTCAATCCCTGCCTCATCCGATAGAAATGGAAAGAATTTATGGAAAAGGCTATGAACTTGTAAAACAATTAGGATATGTACTCGAAAAGGGTTTGGAAAACATGAACAAGGTATGCATGTTCCTATTGAACCTAATATGCAAGAGACAAAAACCGGATTGGGATATTCTTTTTCTATAATGGAAAAAGCTACTCAGCGACCATCTTTGAACCTATTACATGTTAACCAAAACACCAAATCACAATTAAACATCCTGAATTGCTTGATATGAACTTACCATTGTCATGGAAGTATGTTGATAGTGATGAAACTTTGAAACAAATGTTAGGAGTTTATGATAACACATCCTCGCCTACTTCTATGAAATGAATTCCTTGTGCTATGATTGTTACCAAGCAAGCAAAAGGTTATATCACTGAAGAAATCTATGAGTTTGAAGTTCCTAAATCTAATGCACTCCCTTTAGGAGGTACAATTGATATGCCAATGGACATTGATGATAAAGACAAAGTTATTAAGATTAGGAAGTTCCTTGATGATCAAGAACAAGAAGACACTACAACTTTACTTCATCATTTTCCTAAAAATTTTGCTTGGAAATATTTGTATATGCCAGGAATTGACCCAAAAATTGTGACACAACATTGTCCTTGCTGAAAATGCTAAACCCGTTCATCAAAAGATAAGAAAAATGTACCCTAACATAGCCTTGCATGTTAAAGCAGAACTTGAAAAACTCCTTGATGCAGGATTCATTTGACCTATTGATTATTTTGCTTGGATCTCAAACATTGTCGTAGTTGCAAAACCTAATAATTGTATTAGGATATGTATGGATTTTCGTGACTTGAATAAAGCTTCTTTAAAAGATGACTTTTTGCTTCCTAATATTAAGATGATCGTGGATTCGACTGTTGGACATGCTTTGTTGTCATTCATGGATGGATTTTATGGTTATAATCAAATCCTTATTAATCCTCAAGATCAATACAAAACCTCATTTAGAACTGTTTGGGGAAAAATTTGTTGGGTTTCGATGCCCTTTGGTCTAAAGAATTCCTAGGCAACTTATCAATGAGCAATGCCATTAATCTTTCACGATTACATTCATAAAATTTTGGAAGATTATGTTGACGATATCCTAGCTAAATATTTAACACGACAAGATAATGTAAATGTTCTTAACAAAACATTTGAAGAAATATGTAAATACAATATGTGATTAAATTCAAAAAAGTGTTTCTTTGGTGTAGATAGTCATAAAATTTTGGGGTTTGTCATATCTCACAGAGGCATTGAGGTGGACACAAAGAAAATTGATGCAATTATTAACATGCCACCTCCTAGGAATATTTCATAGTTGTGTACGTTACAAGGTCGCATTCAAGCTATCTATCATTTCGTTGCATCTATAGCCAATCACACATTAGCTTTCATACATCTTCTTAAAAAGGGTGTACCTTTTGACTAGGATGTGGATTGTAAATAGGCTTTTAAGAGTTTAAAGGAATACCTTGCAACTCCATCTGTTTTACAACCTGTCATGCCAAACAAACCATTTATCTTGTACATGGCCACATCTTTCCATGCTCTTGCAACATTGTTGGCCCAACAAGATGATCATGGGAAAGAACATGTTGTTTATTACATTATTTGAATCATAATTGATTATGAAACTTGATACTCACCAATTGAAAAGAAATGCTTGGCTCTTGTATTCACTACTAGAAATTTACGACATTATTTCCTAAATGCTGAAATACAAGTCATAACAATATTTGATCTTCTTAAACATATTTCCACAAAAATAGATCTTTTTGTATGCTTAGCTAAGTGAGTGATGTTGTTAACTGAGTTTTACCTTAAGTTTGTTTCACAAAAAGTAATCAAAGGACAAGCCTTAACCAATCGCTTAGCTAGTGCTCCTTCTCCTCTCGCTTTACCTAATCATGAATCCTTTTATGATGGCATTGTCTCGACCACTGATATTAAAACATGGGAAATGTATTTTGAGGGATCTAAGTGTAGAACAGGTTTCGGTGCTGGAGTGGTATTAATTTTTCCCAACGAAGAACCTCTTCCCTTTTCCTATCGGTTAAATTTCCTATGCATGAACAACACAGCCGAGTATGAGGCATTGATTGCATGTATTCGATCACCTTTAACAATGGATGCTAAACATATCAAAAAAATTGGTGATTCACAATTAGTTATCAAATAAATCAATGTCACATATCAAACTAAACATGAAAAGTTATCAATTTATAAGGATCTTACAATACAATTGTTAAAGAAGTTTGAATCAATCACCATTGATAACATCCCATGAAAAGAAAATAGACATGCAGATGCAATGGTGAGTGCAGCTTTTCTTATATCCCCATACGATCCTTCAATAGACTTCACCTTCTTTATTCATCCCATCACGAAACCTTCAATTGATACTCCATTAGAAGATATTTTAATAGTTACTCAAGATGACTCGTGCGAATGGTATGATACAATATACAACTATTTAAAAGATGGTACCATTACTAAACCTACAACCTCAAACACTTGAAAGTGTTTGTGCAAACTAGCAGATAAATATGTGATCCTTGCAAATTCATTCTATAGAAAATATTTCAATGGTCTCTTACTACGATGTCTTAAGGATTCTGAAATCCCTATAGCACTTGAAGAAGCTCATGCTGGTGCCTATGGAGGTCATTTTGGAGGTCAGTACAAAAACTTATCCATATGGGTTATTATTGGAAACATATGGAGAATGATTGCTTCAGTTACGTTAAATTATGTCATTGAGTTCCATGCCCAAGTTCCCATTTGGCCGTTTTTCAGTATGGGGATTGGATCTTATTGGAAAATTTTCACCTCCTTCTACTAGACATATGTTTATCATAACTGCAACAGAATATTTCACGATATGGGTGGAAGCTATTCCTATCCATTCTACAAATGTTGAAGTAATTTGTCGTTTCATATTAGAAACACATAATTACTTACTTTGGACTCCCTTCCGCAATAATTTCAGGCAACGAAACTCCATTTAAGAATAATGAAGTTAAGAAATTTCTTGAAACGTTCAACATTCAACATCGCTTTTCCACATTGTATTATCCACAATCCAATGGACAAGCTGAAAACACTAATAGGATTCTGGAACAAATCCTCAAGAAAATTGTCAACAAACATCATAAAGATTGGCATACACAATTATATTATGCACTTTGGGTTTATTGAACAAGTCTTAGATCATCCATAGGAACTACACCTTATAACCTTGTTTATGGAACTAATGTGATCATGCCCTTGGAGTTAGAAATTCCTACATTGTGAGTTGCTCTCCAAGACCTTATTGACGATGACACTTATAAAGACCATTGATTAAACCAACTTCATATGCTCGACGAACAATGCATTAACACTCTTGAACATCTCCAAGCTCACATCAAACAATTATAATGAAGACACAACACATAGGTCATCCCTAGATTATTTTGTAAGGAAAATTTTGTTCTTATTGAAAATCAACGAAATACTAGTGCTAACAGTGAAGATAAAGATAAATTAAGCCCTAATTGGTTAGGACCTTACATAGTTGATACCAATTATGGGTCTGGTGTTTATGTCTTAATGCAGCTTGATGGAACACCCCTTAGGGAACCTATTAATGCCACACATTTGCATTGGTATTATCTCTGAATCCTTTGAATAGTCTGATTGTTAAAGCAGTGTTGTCCAAAGTTATTTCATGTCATTTTAAATAACTTTCACATTGCTTCATTCTTGATAACTAATTTTGTGTTTGTCTTGAACACTAAGGTGATTATTTCAGTTCATTTTATAATTACTTTAGGATTCATACTATTCACCTTTGTGTTATGTTAAGTTAGATCCTTATATGAGTTATAGGTGTATTTAATTTAACATATTCTCTTGTAATCAACAATGTTGTATGTACAATAAAACTGAAATATGTTTTAAACTAGATCACATTAATCATGTTAAATCATGTAGACATTAATTAAATACTTTTATCATAAGTCATTTAATTAATCATATTGCATTTAACATCCACATAAAGAGACACATCATAATAAAACCAAATGCACAGATATATATATATATATATATATATATAATTTTTATGTACATCTCAATATCAGATACAAAATCACAAAAGTCTATGAGAACTAGACCCTTCGGGCTCTGACATTCACAACCTAGTCACCAAACATCGTGAGACGATCTTGTGTGATCATGATTGTAAACTATCGAGTCTAAGTGCATACTCTAGACCCTATACTCAACCAACAACCACAAGATGCTCCTCTTCCATCTGATCCCTCTTCGCTCGTACTTGTGCTAGCTTTTCATGTAGTCTCTCAACCTCTGCTAAGATCTATGATGTTTGTCTTACACTCTCAGCTCGACAAAGTCATCTCCTCACACTCTCGTATGCTTCCCATAACTTGTGAAAGGTCTGAGTGACTCTGGATCCTCCTCCACAATCAATGGGGCCACATAGTCAAGATCCATCTCATCCTCGTCAATGGATGTAGGTACTATCTCTATGGTAGCCTGACAATATAACTCTCGCCAATCTCTCGTTGCTCCTGCAAGATAGACAATGTACACAATTAGTAAACATCATCATGATATATATATATACATATATATAAAAAAATAAAAAATTACTAAAGTACATCCATAAAAGAAAATTTCATCACCTATGTCTCTAGTTGGATGAGGAATGTCGACCTCGTCCTCTCTGGGGGGCATGGAGGATGTAGTAGCTTCTCTCTAACTCTGGGTGTCGATGTCTGTTGTAGGTACTGCACGAGATCTAGTCCTGTAATTGTGTGAGGACTCTCCATGTTCGTATCGATCCTAAATAGCTACCTCATAACCCTCACTTAGGGGTGGCTCCTTGTAATAATCATCCTCCTCATAATCCTCCTCCTCATCATCATCCTCTTTTCCATCCCGTCCTCATAGTCAAGATCAACATCTGACTGGTACTCATCATCAATAACATAAGTAAAAATATCTATTAGCTTGTACCATACATCCTCTTGTCTATCCTCTATGTAATCTCCCTCATTTAGTGTTGGTTATGCATGACATATAAGGACATCCATGGGGAACACAAGAGCTAGTCATGTAAATGACCACCACTTCTTGTGCTCATCTGTGCTGCTGACATCATTAGCATCATACGCTAGTGGTTGGTCATGATCTAAATCATCAGAATCACTCTCACCAACATGATCTATAGTAAGCCGAACAATATCACCTATCCTTTACGCACTCCACACTGATCACCTACTGAAGGGGCATGCCCTCGGTGGTTTCTGCACCTGTACAACATAGTCATGCCTCCCATTTTGATACTTGTCCATCTGCATCCTCCATAGTTTTCCTATGGGATCTGGACATTGTGGAGTGAGTAGATAAGGTCTCCATAAGATCTCATCTCCCTCTAGTCGATCAAACCTCACCCTCCAAAAGTGTAAATCCCCGCACTGCCATAGGCATCACAAAGGATATCCTACAACTATAGTGCAAGGGAATCCGATAGGCCTGGTGCATGTGATATGCTCGAAGCACCACACTTGTAGAAGTGTATAGTGCACCATATTATCGATCTATTGAAACACAAACCAACCAAGATCATAATACAAGTGTGCTAAAATGTAGTGGCCCCAAGCATAGACTGTGCTCTACTCATACATCCCTTGAATCAAATGTACCAGTCCTTCATCTAAGTGTGCAACTCATCTATCCAGATTGAGAATCAGAGCCATTGTGTTCATCATAATCTTTCTAACAATAGGAGCTCATGAATATAGAAGCATGGGGAGCTCAATCTATGCTCTAACCTTCTCGTCGTTAATAGGTCCACCTAGGAAATACTGCATGTCCCTCTTCTTCTTACGAAATGACCGATCCCCCTGGAAATATACCCTCTCTCCCCAAATAGGAACTCGTAGAATGCAGTGTACATCATCAAGAGTAATGGTCATCTCCCTAGTGGGAAGATAAAATGTACAAGTATCGGTGTCTGAATGCTTGCACAATACCATAAGCATGGTGTCATGATATCTCATATGTGGCATAAGATATTCCCAATAGATACCTATTGACTATAAATGCTCTTTCTCTACTACAAATAGCACTGGAGCATGTGATCTCTAAGAAATGTGAGTTTCCTTCACCCTAGCCATTGTCGTGACTGGGTGGGGACCTATAAAAACCATCACAAAATGCTCTAAAATTCATCTAATCTCTTCAATTTTCACATATCTCATCATGGAAGTGTGGTAAACTAAATATAGTGTGATTTTCTAATGGCCCTAGACACTTTAGAACCCTTTTTGGATGCTTCACAAAGAAACATGACACTTCACAAGGAAATGGGACACTTTGCAAATAAATGGGACACTTTGCAAAGAAATGGGACACTCTACAAACAAATGGGACACTTTACGAAAAAAGGGGAAACTTTTCAAAAAAAAATTCCAAGACCCTAAATTAACCTATCGATGCATTAAAATAATTAAATTATTACAAAATCACAAGAAGAAATTTGCAGAATCGACTCACCTCATAATATAGCTCGTTGCACGCCACCTGCTCACAAAGCTCATCCAGCTGTGAAGGTGTGTAATCTCGTCTACTTGGCATTTTCTTCTCTCACTCAACACTCTCAAGCTACAAGAAGGTAAAATAAATAGTAAATGAAAAATTACTCTTATTTACCTCTTTTAATCCATTTTCATCTCTTTTTACTCTTATAGGGTTACTTTCTTTTAAGAATTAATAAAGTATCTCTTCTTCAAATCAACATAACAGGCGCTAGGGGGTACTGCCACAATAGTGGTTTACACTTTCTGGGAGATCCTAATTTTTGCTTAAATCATATATTTAAAAAAATATATAATGATTTAAGCCTTGAAAATTTCCATTTAAAATATTATAATTGAAAAGGGTTTGATCCAACCACCTTAGACCAAGGCCCCTTGGATAGAACCCCACTAGTTTTAAACGATACCTATAATGGAGTCTCCTTTACACCTATCAAAATGCTGATAAAAAACCACTTTTGATTTACTTTTTGGGGGATCAAATGAATTCATTTAAGATTTATTTTTTATAATTATGTATTCCTTATTATAGGCTTCCAAAAAGTATAATTTTAATTAAATTAAATTTGATTATTATATTTATTTTTTATTTCTTATGTATGTAGGTTTTCTATCGAAAATCAAGCTCTCTATTCTACACATGTGGAAAAATAGAATCTTATAAATAAAAAATTGAAAAATATAAGTGCACTAGATATTGAAGTCCTTGATTTAACTAAAAAAATTAAATTAAATTTTGATACATACAAAAAAAATTACGCGTTATATGGTCACACTATGTCTGAATTGTAATTGGTTTAAATTTGAAACTTGATTAAATAAAAAAATATTCAATAAAAAAATATCTAATGAAGTGGAAGAACTAGATATCGAAGTTACAAATCTAAATTTGAAAGAATTACAATTTAATCCTTCATGTAAAAAAAGTTATGCATTATACGGTGAGAGTCACTTTTTAAAAATGTTGTTTTATGAAAAAACATAGTTTTTGAGGGAGATGGAAAAAGAAGTGTAATATGATTCCAATTTTTTTGGAAAGAATATATTTAGAATCTACAGGAAAAATTTGACGAAACTCTAGTTTACATCATCTTCAAATTCCTCACGGTTTAGCTGTTATAGGTGTCGGAAAGTGAAGATTTAGTTAAAAAAAATTAGTTCAGTGTCCAATTTGGCCAAACATTGTAAACCACTATTGTGGGATAACCCTAGGGTAATCTATTTTCAATACCATATGATGCATTTGAATTGTGATTCCACGCCCGAGATCATAATTCATCTATCATTATGAGGTATGATACTCAAAAATTCCCTATGATATAATGTTTCTTATTCGACGTGGCTAGATTGCTACCTTGATTCCACCTCTGTAAAGCAAGTGAAATCAAGGGGGCCATACATCTACCCTCGAATTGGATTCCTAGGAGCTAGATAAAATGGTTTTTGGACACTTAATGAAGTGTGTTGCAAGATGCAATTCCTAATGTTGTGGTTTTGCAGATAACTACAGTGGGGGCTTTGTTCTCCAATCTTTTGAATGAGTATCATTTTTATGTAATAAAGTGCATCTTTTAGAGTCCTTTAGCTTACATATGCATGTAAATTCATATGGGTGCTAAAGTGGGGGCTAAATGCACAATAGAAAATTGGACCCTCTTGAGAAAAGAGACAATTTCATGCATAATAAGACCCAATTTTGAGTCCCCTTACATCATTTATCCTTCAAAACAACATTTATAGGCCATTAAGACCCATTATTTTTTATCTAGAGGCTTGTTTCATCTAAGAAATCACTTAAAACTTGACAAAAAACACTTAATTCTTTCATATCCCAAAAACTCACCTTCAAAAATCAGTAGTGGGACCCATTTTCCAAGAGTGGTGAATGAGTCCCTTTTGAGGGAAAATTCAATTTTGAGTAGGAATTTAATTAATTCAACTTAAATTTTTGGTGAATGTCATCCTTTTAGGTCTAAATAACAAGGAAATTAGGTGTTGTTGCTTATAAATACTCATTTTAAGTCATTTTACACATCTTTTTAGTCATTTCACAAAAGCGATTTATAAAGTCAAGTCTCCTACAACAAGTTTCATTAGAAAAGTTGAAGTTTTAGGGCAGCAAACTAGGGTTTTTGCAGGTCCTGAAGCTCACTCTTTAGGTCAAGATTCAACATTGCAAAGGGTTGAGGATGGATGCCTTTGGTGAATCATGGAGAAATATAGGTTGAGGAGATGCAACTAGCCATCAAATCACACCTAAAGACTTGGTTTCAAAGTGATTCCATCTTCCATTTTCACTCTATCTTCACATTAAGGTTTTCATTTCATCTACATTTCATTTGCATGTCATTTTATCTCCATTTTTTATGTGTTGTAAGATTTATAGGGCTGAGATCTTGCATCATTCAAATCACATTTTCATTTCTTATGGTTGCACAATAGAATAGGGTTTTTGACATACTTCAAATTTTCTTAGTCTTTAATACATATAAGGCTAGGGTTTTATGCATATTTTCCTCCATTCAAGGTTTAATTACCCAACTAGGGGTTTGACTAAGGAAAACCCTCCTTTAGGCAAACAATTTCAAGTTGTTTTGTAGGAATTTTCTGAGATCCCTACTCGGGTTTCCATCAGGAAGTGTTGTGTAGGTGTCAAGGTGCAGAATAGAGATTTGAAATTATAGAAATTTGAAAGTGGACTAATTTTCCATGCATGGCGAATGAGTCCCTCCTGAGGTGTAGTTTTGAGTTAAATGTAGATCCTGACACCCAGTTGATAGAAAATAGCTTGTGTAGAAAAACCCTGACCTAGGACTAATTTACCTAGAGTGGCGAATGAGTCCTAGTCAACTCAAAATTAGATTTTGTCAGTTTCCTCAATTGCTCTCCAGTCCTCTTCAACTTTTTTTTAGTTTAATCTACATTTTCTTTCATCAATTCAAGCTTTTTGCAAACATCACTATGTTTTCCAACATTACATATAGCTTAGGTTTTGCATACATAATCAGTAAAATAGATAATCCAATCGCACTTAGTTCATTCCATTTAGTCTAAATAACATCATACATTGCATAATTTGAGTGAACCTAGCTAGACTTTTGAGTCGGTTTTATCTCTCCTTTTAGGTGAAACATCCTAATAGTGTAAGAGTAGCTTATAAGCCCTGTCCAAAAATCTATGGTTCAGATGCTACGACCACTATTGGTTCACATCTTAACATTTTGTAGAACATTCCTAGGTATAAATTTCTCATTGGCCAATTTCTTATACCAGTTTTTGATATCCTAGAATATAAACTTGTATGTGATGTTGCTAGTCTTGATTCACCTTGGTACCAAGACACATTTTCCTATATTCAACATGGAACCATACCACATCATCTAGTCAAAAATCAAAAGAAAACATTTACCCATTGAACTACACAATTTACCATCCTTGGAGATACCCTATATTGTCAAAGTTTAGATGGTACTTTACTCTGATGTATCAATATAGAAGAAGAAAAAATTGCCTTGTAAGAGGTACATGAAGGTTTTTGTGGGTCCCATGCTAGCGAGCCTAACCTAGTCCAAAAGTTGCTATGAGCCAAGTACTATTGGCCATCAATGTATAAAGAATCTATTCTTTATTCCATGAAGTGACATCAATGCTAACAACATGGAGATCTTGTGCATGCATTAGTGCAAGAGTTACATCCCATCACTAACCATGGCCCTTCTCTTAGTTCGGACTTGACCTAATAGGAAAGATATCACCAAATTCATCCAACAAACACAAATTTGTCATAACTTCCATGAAGTATTTTACAAAGTGCATAGAAGCTATACCTCTAACTTATATCATAGGTAAAAAATAAAAATAAAATTATTCCTAATATTTGATCTATCGAAATGGTATCCATAAAACTATCATAACAAACAATGAAACTTCATTAAAAACCAATATGTCTGTGATATTTTCACAATATTATCTATCCAACATTGCTTCTCAACCCTATATTACCCCTAGCGAAACAACCATGCAGAATCATCTAATAAAATAATCTTGAAAGTCCTATAGAAGAGTGTTAATGACATTGGTCATTATTGGCACCTACAACTAAATGTAGCCTTATGGGCTTATAGAACAAGAATTCACATGCCTATTGGTGCGACTCAATTTTCCTTGGTATACGAATGTGAATCAATGTTGTCTATAGAGGTAGAGATTTCCTCCCTAAGAGTATCGTTGAAGGATCTTGATAGTAATAAAGAATATCAAATATCTAGACTCAAGGAGCTTGAACTGCTATATGAAAGATGTTTGAGTGCTTTGAACCATCTTCAACCTCATCAAAATTGTCTAAAGTGAAACTATAATAAGAGAATCAAAAACATGAATTTTTCAGGTTGGTGACTTGGTCTTGAAGGAAAATATGAAGATTTGGTTGAAGTAAGATGGGAAAGGTAAGTTTTAGCCAAACTGGCTAGGTCCTTAGATCATCACAACAAGCTACAGTTCTTGTTCCTATCACCTGGCTACCCCAGAAGGAGAAACCCTATAGGAACCACTTTGCAGCAGTCATCTCAAGCAGTTCTACACCTAGTGTATACGAGTATCCCAAAAAAAAGGCGAAAAAATGGGAAAAAAAATAAAAATAAAAATTCGAGGAAAAAAGTAAAGAGAAATAAATCATCCCTTAAGTGAAAACCACCTTGTGGCACTTCTAGGACAAGTATTATAGTGAAAACTTGGTAAATAGGTGCTACACTTGAATTTTTTTGACATTGCCATCCATCTAAACCTTTTGTCCTTCTATCACATTCGTTTCATCCATCACATTATCCTTCTATCACATTTGTCAAGTGTTGAATCTTATTGCACTATCCCTATTTTTCATCTGTCTTATTCACCTACACATAATAAGTATAATATTGTTCCAAAATGGGGGAAACTTCCCAAACCTGGTAGGTAGATTGGATCCTTTTATCCCATATTTTGTGGAAAACATCAAAATCCAAAAACATTTGTAAAACATTAAAATAAAAAAACATTGCATGCTTTTCAGTTAAATAATCAAACTATGTTGTCTTTGCATGTATAATATAGGTACTTAGGACATCAATCGATGAGCCCTCGAGGCACTAGGTTATTCTCTTTAGGTCTCTATGTCAATCAAAAAATCCCAAAAACATCCAAATATCCTTAAAAGTTCCAAAACATTCAAAAAGTTAGAAAAAAGCTAAAAATATTGTCAATCATGGTCAATCAAACTACGTTGTCTCTAATCTTGAATATAGGAAAGGCCATCAATCAATGAGCCCTTGAGGCACTAGGTCAATCCCCTTAGGTCCCCCTCTTGGTCTCTTAAATATCTCAAAAATAATATTTTTTTTTAATATCTTGAAAATGTAAAAAAAAAACATCAAATAACCTCAAAAACATAAAAATATTTTGAAAAACAAAAAAAAACCTATCTCCATTATCGCCTATCTGCAATAAACTATCCATCCATAATAAATGAATAATCATTCTCAACCTTTGACAAAGAAATCAACAAGAAAAGAAAGTGTGAAATCGTAAACCTCCAAGCAAAAGATCATGAAGACTTAATCATTATCAGAATAAAACAATGCCCAAGTGTTAAACTACTTACCTATTTGAATCATCATCAATATATTAACATATGTGTTAATGGAAAAAATAATTTGTATAATAGACATCATCAATGGATAACATATTGAAACATCAAACATCTATGGCAAGTGATACAACAGTATTGTTTTTATCTTTTGTGGTCTTATCTTATCATTTATCTTATTGGTATCATTGCCAAGATTTGTTGAGGATGTCCATAAATATTTAAAGAGGGGAAGGAATGGTGGCATTGATCATCGATTTTGTTTTCTCTATTTATTGGATGTTTTTACAATACTACCATTATGAATACTTGATTTGTTGTGTGCAAATACGTCATTTTTGGGGAATTTCCGTGTAGTAGTGGCATGTTAGGTTCTTCATACCTCTTTCTGCAATTGGTTTAAATTTTTTGAAACTTATCACCCATACACTTTAATAGGGTTTTGATATGTTTGGTTTTAGCAATAATACTCCTTGTTTGTGCAGTCAAAAATTCCACATAATGGATAGAATGCCACCTTGGTCATTAATACCCTAGTGCATCATTTATATTTTCTACATTAATAAGGATTGCTAAAACACTACCTAGTTCTCCATGAAAGAAAAAAAAAATCATCATTATGATACATCACTTAATCACTCATCAATACATATCATCACATCAATCAATCATAATCTATGGATTTTCAAAATTTAAATGAAATCATATATTTTCTTTTATCATCTAATCCTACTAGCTTTTCTTTTGGCTAACGTCTCCATCCTACATCACAAAAGCATTAGTACCACATGCATTTTGCATCCACAAATACATTAACATATCATATCCATCATATCATAGAAAATTATACACCGTAACATCATCTATGACATACTTCCATTATCATGAATCATCCATATCATATTAAAGAATTAGAAGGTACAAAAAAATATAAGCATCACCTAACATATCATACACTACCTCAAAAATGGTATCCCATATATCATCAAAAGGAAAGTGCTAAGTACCTCAATGTAAACATTTGTTTCATGTGTGAAATAGCATCTAATTAGATCCAATATATATATATATATATATGTGTGTGTGTGTACGCTTCCACAAACTGGATGATGAATCTATATACAAAAAACATGTCTACAATCAGATTCTAAAATAAAAAGCATAAATATTTGACCATCTCATATCAATCGTGCACCTGCTATCCTTCCCATGGTGGTGACCTTGGTTGATGCTTTCTCTCGAAAGGGGGCTACTCCCCATCATGCTAATGTCTCTGGATGTGTGTTGGTGATTGATAAGGCTATAAAAATTGACCTATAGACTATCTCAGAGGCATGTTGATTGACTGACCTCTGAAAGACTCTTCCCCTATAACACTACTCAAAACCCCAAATATAGGATGTCTCTGAATTCTAGGTACCTTAGACTCATATAGTGCTTGATAATAAATGGTATCTACTATAAATTAATGTCACACAACCTGATACTGAGCCTGAGGAATAGAAGAATCCAATGAAATATTTGTTGCTATCCTTTTCTACCTCTTGGTAACTAACTCCTACTTCAAATAATCTCTCTCCTATCAAAGAGCATC
Organism: Sequoia sempervirens; assembly: GCA_007258455.2. NCBI lineage: Eukaryota > Viridiplantae > Streptophyta > Pinopsida > Cupressales > Cupressaceae > Sequoia > Sequoia sempervirens. The sequence goes on from VDFB02086081.1 coordinate 27,069,282, forward strand.
CTGCTCTGCTAGAACTATAACAACTACACATTAGAGGCCTATCACTAAGAAATCTTGGCGTCTCTCTCTTCAACTCAAGCATCTTTATCTTGTATAACCTGGTCCCTCTCCATCATAATCTAAGCAGTTTATGTAGCCATATCTACCAATGGGGGAGGTTCTTATGGAACCTACTTCTAATGATCCATGTGGTCCTAGGGCACTTTATCATCCTATCCATCATGTTTTTAATGCCCATCATCGTGCTTATCTTGCACTCTTTGGTGCTAGTCATGAGCGATGCACAAATGTTATTGGTCTACCCTACACCCTACTCCAGCCATCCTCACCTGACTTATAACCAACCCAACACTAGTAGAATTTGTAAACCTCAACATCTATTTGTGCATCAGCCGCTGATCATAATATCTAGTTGTCCCCACATTAAGAGGCTCGACTTCCCATCCCCAACCAGAAAGAGCAAGTGCTAAAAACTCTACAACTACTCTACCTAAGTCTACTATGTGCTCCCATGCATTAACCTATCGGGTCATGTGTGTATATTGTGCATGGTAATCATCACCTGGTTTGTTCTATCTCTCTCCTAACTATCAAAGAACCATTCCTAGAAGGTATCTCTCTAATATGATGTCAACCTTTCTAATGAATCATCTAGTTTTTCAATAGGTTACCAAATGATCATGATCATTGGCCCACACCTCACAAGCTAGATACGGTCACTAGATAAACTCTATCATATATCATAAATTATCGCTCTTTGATAGGAAAATCTACTTGGTTGTGTGTAGTGAGATAATTTGAATACCTGTAAGAGTAGGAATCATTAGGATTCCATCGATTTATGCCATCTAGTCTCATGATCACAATTTGTTCCCACACCCACATGTCAAGGAGTCATGCTAGCCAAAATAATTCTACAACCTCAATACATAGCCTCATGCACAAACTTATGCAATTGTGTAAGAACACAAGGGCCCTAGGTGAATAAAGTATCATGCTTCATCATCCTCTTAATATAGATACCTAGCCAAGTGGGAATCCCCTAGCTCTCCATTCAGGCATCAAAGGCCCAGTGATCAATCTTGCTAACCCATGACCATAGGATCACCATCATCGACAAATGGTGTCAAATCAATCTTTGAATCAATAACTATCAGGTAGAGCACCTCGAGGAGTCTCTGCATAGCTTGAGTACCCCTCAAGACATCATGAGTAACTAGCTCTCCATGGATGGGAATGCAAAGGGTCCTCCCTACATCCTCCAAAGTGATAATACACTCCCTTGTCAACAATTGGAGAGTGGGAGTCTAAAACCTCCATCTCTCGAACAAGGAAGTCATCATGGCTTAGTGTGCTCTACTCTCTATCATATAAGTGAATCAATGTATCTCAAGTGAACTGCATCTAATAAGTCTCTCTCCAGCTTCTAGAAATGAGTTATCCCATCTAACAAATGCTAAGTTCTACACTCTTGTGAGTACAAATGAAAAATATTGACCTACAAGCATGCAACACACAACGTCAAAATTTTGCTAGAAATTCAAATCAGGAACCTAAATTTGCAAGAAAAACTAGCTTAAAGTATAATTTTCAACAATAGCAAGCTCCTTATAGAGTTATAGTGGCCTTATTTTATAATAACGACCTTGTTTTAAGATGATAGTGGCTCTCCTAGGTAGTAGAAAGTCTATTTTTGCTACAATAGCTATTGAGTTCAACAAAAGCATGGCCATCTTTTTGATTTTTCCTATCGCATGGTCATTTTCAATGATAGCGATCAAACAATAGTGATAGGTTTTAATGAAAGAATTATGATATTATGATAGCATTGGGTTTTTACGCTAATAGTCATCCTAGTTACTACTATAGTGGCATTATCATGTTAAAAGTGAAAAAATTAGAGAATTACCATGACTATCATCTAAATTAAGTTTGAACATTAAATGTAAGAACATGAAAAGATAAAAACAAGAACAAAAATTGTACGTACTGCAACCCCTACACTAACTAGTTGTGGGTACTGTCAAACAACGTCTACTCCATGTGGTGCACTCAGAACTCTCACCATCATGAATCAACGTTTGTAGCTATAAATCTTCACAGGGCTATAATATCCTAAGGTTGAGTGTGCAAATGAGCGGTAAATGAACACTAATTCACTATTTAACCCACCCAAACCCTAATTTTTACCTTAGAAAACCCTCTTGGGTTAAATTTTGAGCACCCTGGATCATCGTGAACCTTAAATGTGATGCCTAGGTCATAAGTTTTCAAACTGTACGTATCTGAACTACTCTTGAACCTTGTCATGAGCATGACATGAAAAATTAATTTTTCTAGCCCACCTCTAGAGGGGGCAGCCCAACTTCTTATCATCCTTCTGCTGATCGTCGGGGCACAATGGATCTTGATCTAAGCATTGAATTCTTTAAAACATTGCAAAAAATACATTGTGTCAAAGAGGGCCAAAATGTACACATGTAAAAATTCTTTAACGCATATCACACATCCTAAATTGCATTTTTCCAGCATAAGCATCATTTTCATCCTCATCATTGCCTTCCACTTCATTTGCATCATTAATCCTCTTTTACATCATTTTCACCAATTAACCCTATTTGTCTCTATTAATTAAATGAATCTCAATTATTTAATTAATTCATCCTTTTCATCTTTAATATTCCCTTTTATCACCCTAATTGAATAATCCTCATTATCTAATTAGTATCATCTATATTTCATCTAATCCCCATTATGATTAAATAATCTTGATTATTTAATTATCATATCCTTTAATCTTCTTGTCATGAATTTAATAATTCCTAATTATATAATTATCCTATTTTCCATCCACAAAGCATAATCCCATGGAATATTCCATTTCAAAATATCTTGAAACCAACTTGTCTCAACCATTTCTAGATATTGATCTTTAAATCAATCCTCATCCATTGATCTTAAATATCCCAACCATTTTCCTAAAATGGTGGGGCAAGCTTGAGTTCTAACTTATCTCCTTCATCCATCTTCCTTGATTCACTCTCCTTTGTGGGTGTCCCTGATCAATCTTAGCCCTTCTTTGTGGGGTTTCTAACTCAATCTCATTCCTTGATCCAATTTATTCAAATCTATAAAATAACCCTCTCCACTCTCATAATTCATCTAGAGAATTTGTGAAGAGAACATTTCCAAATGAGTCTTGAGAAAATTGAGTATTCACCATTCCATTCTAGGTCATCTTATCAAGATTTTTCAATCATGGAGGCTTTGTGTTGAAAGGAAATCCAACAGATCAAATCAACACAAATACACTCCACCATGGGATGGCAAGGTTGTGTAGTTTGAATTCATTTGTGTTTCAATTTGAAAGTGCTAACCTTATTGTTTGAATTCATAGCTATGGAAATTGCATTGCATGAGGGTGGCATCTAATCCTTGTTTTGGTTTCATTTTGATTGAATTCATTGATCTAATCCATGTACATTTTCTTCCCTTACAAAATCAACATTTCCTCTCTGTGAAAAATTAATGAACATTTATATTGCTAGAAAAACAGTCAATTTACAACAAATATGTAGCTTAATGAGTTTACATATGAAATCCCAAAAAATTGAGCTCAATTCTAAAAGTTTAGTGAGATGTTGAAACCTCAATATTTTCAAAACATCCATTCATAGGGGAGAAATTATAACCTTTTAGTAGGTTGAGTAATTATTCTTTGAAAAATCATAAGTTTTGCATATAAATAGGAAATGAGGTGCTCGTTTTTATATATTATCTTGTTTTTTAAAAAGGAATATGAATATGCAACAATATTCATATTTTATCTATAAAATTTGTTCCTTTAGTTTTATGTTAAGTTTTAAATGAGCCAACATCTTTTTACAAATTACATATCCCTATATATAGGATTTTGGTCCCTAAATTTATAGAGACTCAACACAAGAGAAATTGTGGTCACCAAAAAAGTAACCCTTCTACTTTTCCTGACTTGTTTGGGTCCTCCTTGTGATTTTGGCTTAATATTGCCTTAATTTAATGTTGTAATGTGGATAACACATTCACATTAAGTCTTGGGACCTTTTGAACTAAAATGATTCAAATGGTACCTTACCTAATTGTTGTAAATTGTTGTAACACACTTTCACACTTTTCTAGGGTCTTGTTAATGTATTTCACCTAAATAACCTCTTTTCATCATTTACCAAGCCTTATTTCAATGTGTTGTAAAGTTTCGTAACACACTTTCACACTTTCCTACGCTTTTAAATAATAAGTTGGCTTTCTCATGTTTTAATTGGCCCCATTTTGCATCCACAAGCCTTATTTTTGAGAATAATCCTAACAAATATTATTTAAAAGCATCAAAATCCTGAAACTCGCCTGAAATTCCTAAGGTGGGACTCATTCGCCATTATGGACGAATGAGTCCCCTCATGTGGGACCCATTTACCCATGGTGGCAAATGAATCCCCTTTAACTCAAAATTCATATTTAATTCAAAATTATAGCTTTTTTTTATTCTCCAAGATCTAAGGTTGGCGTGTAGTGTTGTAATTTTAGGAATTATTGAATAATTGAGTATAAATAGAAGCTTCTTCCTCTCATTTTCATACCTAGAAAATTTGATCAAGTATTAAAGAGTTCGCAAGAGAATTTGAGCATTCACAAGAGCATTCAAGGCATTTCAAGGGTTGATTTTCAAGCATTCAAGAGATTCTTCAAGTTTCATTCATCACATCAAATATTTTTTGCATCATATTGTTTTAAAGCTAAAATTTGTGATGTACGATTGTGTGATTCAAGCAAGCATTGCATTCAAGATCTATGAACATCAAGCAAGATTCCAAGTCCAAATCCATTGGATCCATTACTTACATGTTTGCAGCACCTTATTGCTAGGGTTTGGTGAGTTGCAACATTACTATTTGTTCATTCATCATTCTCCTTTCATATTTGCTTTCATTTCAAAGGTTTAATTACCAACAAGGGGTTTGACCAAGGAAAACCCCTATTCACTAACCCCATAGAATTTATCCCTCTCTTTTCATGTGATTTGTAGGTATAAGTTGCATATTTATCAAAGAGCATGATTGGAAAAGTTGTCATCAATTTTCCAAAGCAATTCATACTTGTCAAAGTTGTAAACAAGCCTTAGAGAAAGACTACAAGCTGAATTTTTTTAATTTTGAACCTGAATCTATATCAGGAACAATAGAATAGACTGAAAGCTATGGAATCTAGTTCCAAATTTCTAGAAATTTAGAATTGGATTGATTCACCACTATTGGTGAATGAGTCCCACTGCCCAAGCCTAATAGGGATTCTTTGTAGATCTAAGTAACCTTTTAGTTGAAACCTGTTTCAACACAATTTTCTTGAAACTATACTAATTCACTGAGCTTGGCGTATGAGTCCTTGTCAGCATAAATAGTAGGTTTTTTAGGATTCTAGAGCTCCATTCCATCTCTAGCAAGTTTCCAGGTGCACATTTCTAGTTTCATAATTTTCTATTACATTCTACTTGCATTTCTAGGTCTTTTAGATATCGTACTGTGTTTTCAAAAAAAAATGTATTTTCCAAGTTTACAATTGGTGGTGAACCCCTTTCTTGTCTCAATCATCTCCAAAGATACCTTATAGTCATATCTCTCATGTACTTCATTCATTTGAGATCTCTAAGGTGTCCTTGAATGTGAATAATGCAAAATTGGATCCCTCTCCTTCTATCCATTTCGGTGGACAAGGAAGTGAAGCATCCATTTCCAGTGCACACATTTTGGTGAACCTGACTTTTGAACATAATAATTCTTATTTGGAGTGCATTTACATCCTATATTTAGCTTGCATTAACATTACATTGCATTTTGCATTAGTTCATTTGCATGCTAGGGTTTCAAATTTTGCATTAGTGAAAAGCTCATTTAGCTTGCATTATTGCATTTTATATCATTAAAAATCACTGAAATTATACATTTGCATCTTATATTAGCATCAAAAAACATAAAAAATATAAAATTCAATTCAAAAATTCTATAAATTTTCAAAAAAATCAGTACCAGAACTCATTCGCCACCTTGGGTGAATCAGTCCCTTTGCACATTTTGCACTGCATTTTATTGTATTTAATCTTCATTTTCTAATTTTTTGTTTGTTGTTCCTACATTTATATTTTACTTTCTAGAATTACAGTTAAAGCATTTCATTCTTCTTAGCTTATATTGCAATTGCATTCACCTCACATTTAGTAGCATTTGCGTGAGTGTTTGTGGTCCTATTTCTAATACTATAGTGAGAAGAAGTTTGAGACTCGTGGCATCCTATGATAACACACTCATTGTGGATCTTGCGATATCTAGAGCTTCCACTCCTAATATTGGAAACTAGTACACTAGGCATGGATAATACCCTCAACAACTCTTTGCCTTCAGGTAGCATGCAAGTTGAACCAAGGAATGTTGATATCCCATAAGATAAAATAATTCAAATTCATGAGGACTTAATAAACCTACAACATCAATTAAGCCTTGTAAACATTTCAGCTACTACAATTCCTACCATAAAAAATATTCACCACATGCTTGAAAGTGAATATGGCCTTGACCTTGTGAAAAACATAGTTCAAATATTTGGAAAACATCTTCCTTTAACCTCTAGTGCTCCTATACCAATAAAAAAAATTGCAAACCAAGGAGGATCTCAAACTCCTCCTCCCTCACCAATAGCCTCAATACCTGCCTATACCACTCTTCACATCACAACAACAATGCAACAAGTTAGTAATGTGATTCCTTCCTTGGGTATTCCTGCTAGAATCCCTAGTTCCTATGTGGCATGACATGTTCTATCTTCTACCACATTTCCACCTATAAGCATTCCATTCTCTTTTCCTTCTAATACATACACTCCATCACCACTTTCACTTCCATCTCATACCACCTGTAATGATCCTCTCATAACAACTTTTCCAAACTGTTTCATCCATGCAAAAACAAATCTCCACCATAAAACAAAATCAAAATGGACCACCCACGTACTATGTCAAAAGCAACCCATTGTCATTGGAGATATTACAAAAACCGATGCCACAAGGTGTAGAGGTACCTATATTTGAAAAATATGGATGGAAGGGGGATCCTTCTAACCATGTTAATTCGTATACTACCTTTATGTAGTGACTTTGTCCTTCATGAATAACTTTTGATAAAAAAAATTCCTAGGTCCTTAAATGATACTATGGAATGGTTTTCTTCCTTACCAAAAAATTCAATTCGTTCATTTAATGAACTTATCGATGCATTTTTAAACCATTTCCAAGTGCATTTGACTCCCAAGAAGACCTTGGATGATTTGATTAGATGTAAGAAAAATGAGGAAGAAAAGATAACTGACTTCATCTCACATTATCAGTCACTTTATTCCTAAATTGATGTCAAGATCCCTGACCCACAACTTCAAAAGGTGTTCATAGAAAACTTGCAAACTAAAATTTAGGAAAAGATCACTATGATGAAATTCCCATCCTTCATGCACTTGAGTACTACCCTTTGTGATTATCAAAATTTGGTTAGTAGTTGAGATACAAGGTCCAATTCTAGATGAATTGAGAAATCCAAGCTAGCCAACCAAAAAAATTCCCAACCTTTTAGAAAGTAAAGTAAGGGGTTCGTTCAATTTAATCCTTCTTAGAAAGCACCTCAAAAAATCAACAACTAAGTAGCTACTATGAAAACCTTGGTTCCCTTTAGTTATAGAGATCTGAAAAGAAAATTCACACCCTTACCTAAAACCCTTCATAATACAATGTCCCAACTTTTACAATAGGAAATGATCACCTTGCCTCCCATCAAAAAACCTCAACCTAATAAGCCTTTACCCCCGAGCATTAAATAAAATTCTTATTGCCACTATCATTGACAAAACGGACATGACACGAAACATTGCAAGCATCTTAAACATCTTGTGCAAGACCTCATTGATTCTGGTTGTTTATCCATTGGAGATGTTAGCGATCAAGGCAATAAGTTCATTGCCCCTCCGAACCAAAACTTGCAAATTTTCACTAACCCAATGACCAAACACAATATTTCATTTGTCAAAGCTAGTGAAACTACAAAAAATGATGTGATGACTATTGATACAAATAATGAAAATAATGATCCTATTCCAAATAATATCGATGTCAATCCTATGGATGAAATGGTAGGAGTGATAGACATCATCCCTTATAAGGGACAACCTAAGAGTCTTCTTGATATTGATTTTTCCTCTAAGGATATAATTAAGCATGCACTCAATGGTCCTCTCTACATAGTTGACTGTATCTATGACAAGCCCACTAATGGGATACTCATAGATCCCACCTGTGGACAAAATGTGATAATTGAGGAGTTCTTCCTCTTGCATGAACTATATCAAGATGACTATGATAAACCAAAAGAATGGGTCAAGATACACAATGGTTTTGCTTTCCCTATGATCATATTGGTCACCCTTCCATTGTAAATAGGACAAAAAACATTAGATGTCACATTCTCCATAATCATGCAGTCAGACCAATCTCATTTGAGGGTAGACCATCCATGACTTAGCTCGATGAAAGTTGTCCCTTTAGTTGTGCACAAATTCTTAAATTTTCCATTTGACAATGAAATATTCACTGTTTACCATAGCGGCTTTAACCCCTTGTCTTCTAAAGGAAAATTTTCCTTAGAAGCTTTTTGGCCTCAGCCCATGTGGTGCAGGAGCACCTAATGGTGTAGACAAGCATTTTGGTAAAATTTGAGTCTTCAAATGTAAAAACATTATAAAAATTCTGGTAAGGTAAAATTTGATGTATTTAGGTCTTAAAGAGGTATTTAAGGGGTCAAGGATGTTAAAATGCAAAAAATTCTTTTATTATCCAAAATGAAAACAAGATGTAAACGTGAGAAAATGCAAGAAATTGGAAAAAGAATAAAAGAAGATGAAGAGTCATCTAGTTGGAAAGGTAGTTAGTTAGTTGAATATGAAGGGGCAGTCGATCTAGATGATGTAAACATTTATGAAAGTATGTAAAGTTTGGGAAACATGAAAAATTTGTATCTTGGAATCATATTTTGCAATAAAATATTCTCTATTCTGTAGATTTGTGTTTTCTTCTTTAGTTTTCAATCCTTGTACGGATAGATTAGTATTCCATAGTTTGAGTTTTTGTTTTTATCTTATTGAGCAAGGAGTTAACTCTCTTTTGGAAGTGATTTGAGGTCCTTTCATAAAGATTTAAGTCTTTGGAAGCATTTTTGAAGAACTCGTCCTAAAATTTCAAATTTGTGTTTTGAGAGTCTCATCTACATTTCTACACCACTGCACCAATTTAGGCATGATGGATTAGTGGACTAGGTTAGATAGGTTTTTTTTATTATGTTTTATGTTGTGTGAATGAGTACTAGTGTAGGATAGATGAATTTCTCTGAGATGTGGTTGTTGTCCTACATAAAATACAGTGTTTTCATCATGAGAAGCTTGGCTCCAAGGTGGGAAAAGTTGTGCCAGCATGCAAAGAGGCTTGGAGATGATGTGGATATTTGGTGAAGACCTATATGGAGATGTTTGAAGTAGAGGAAAAGTAAAATAATGTTTGGGAAGGTTGTTCTCTTAAAATCTTTGCTTTTCTTAGCTTAAGACTACCCAAAATGAGGGTTTTGATATTGGGTGTTCTATTGTGCTTTCCAATCTCTATAAGTTGGTGTAAAGGAGGTTCTGAGACCTGATTTAATGCTTCCCAGGGTTATTGGGGTGTTTGAAGTTGATTAGAAGGTACTTAAAAAATTTGGGCTAATTGTGTTGTAATTTTGAACAATACAGTCAAGTTACTAGTATTCTTTTCAAAACAATGATGCTTAATCTTGTGGTATGTTAAACTAGATTGAAATGGGTTTTAGATTGTTCCTTAAGATTGTAAAGATCGAAAAATACCAAAGAGTAATCACCCGTTTTGAGGGTTTGCTACCCTACTAGAAGAATGGTGTGTTGATTGCTCAAAAGATGTGAATCTGGTAAAATAGAGAAAGAATGGTTTTTTTTGGTTGGAACCTATCTTAATGAAGTTGGAAATGATGTCTAAATTCTTGGAAGAGGTTTAGAAGGCTAACTTGTTGAAATTGTTGATTTGAGCAAGGTTGATTTCTATGTGCTAAGGGATGTCTTGATTGCAAAGTTAGGAAGATCTAATGGTTTAGTATTTATGCAAGTATGTATGGGTTTATTTCAATTAAAAATATGATGAATACTATTTCATGAAGGTCTGGTAAAAGTTTTATAGCAAGAAAGCATGGTTTATTGACATTTTGGCATGTGGAATAAGTTGCAAAGATGAGTGAATTGATGCATGATGAAAGTATGGATTGTTGTTAGAGATTCTAATAAATAATTTGCTTGTTTTTAGTCAATGTGAAGATGTTTAAGGGTTGGTAAGAAGTTGAAATGCTGATTTGGTTTTCTAGCCTTATGAAAGTTAAAGAAAATTGATGGATTTTGTTGAAAAGTTAAGTGAATCAAGGGCGTATGTTTAATTTGATCTTCTCCAATTGAGTTTGGGTCAGAAGAACCCCTGATGGTTGTTGGTTTTTGGTAAATTATATTGCATCAATTGGTATTAGATCTAGTCGATTCTAATAAGTTTGTTAAGTTATTGGTTTTATTTTGTTGAATTGTTTGTTGGTTGTAGGTGCTTGATCCATCTAAGCTGTAGAGAGGAAGACTTCTGAGAAGTTGTGTGTTGGAAGACAAGCTTAAGTTTTTGGTTACCATCCTCTAATGGAGATTAAGCTAGGTAGAAGGCATAAGGAAAGAGAGTGAGGCATCTTCCAGGATCTCCTGTTGAGCAAGATGGATGGTTTGCTGAGTTGGTGTTGTGAGGATATAAGAAAAAGATGGATACCTATTTGAAGAAGCACTTGAGTTTTTAGCGTAAAGAGTCCTCCACTAGTGGGAGTAGATGAGAGGTTGACAACATGATTGGTTAGAGAAGTTCAAAGCAATGAGAAAGGACAATCCTATGTCCTTTGGTTGAGAGAAAGAGTTGGTGCAAATATTAGAGTGGTGAAAGGATAGTCGTGTTTCCTTTTGAAAGAGAAGATGATTGTGAACCTGATAGGGAAGGGAAGTTGGATGAATCAATCACTGATTCATGCTCTGGGTCTTGCTTGGAAGACCTCTAGGGTGTCTCACTCCACCACTAGAAACCTATAGGACCTCTTCTTGCTTAGGGTCCCCTGATTTCTCCTTGCCAACCCAACTATCAACATAGATTCTCGCACCAAGTCAAGACTTGGTGCAATCTAGAAACACTTGCCTTAGCCCTTAATCCACCCTAAAGGCTACTAATCCTCCAAATTCTTGAATTTAGTTTTACAGGGGTGTGGAGGTGCTTCTAAAGTCTCCAATCCATCCTACTAAGTGTATTAGGGGTCCAACTAGCTCCATCTATAGGTCGCTTTCACCAAACCCCACTATTAGGCCTAGAAGGGTACTAGCCCTATTAGCCCTATTAGGTCTCTTTCTCCGAGAAATCAGGTTTGTTTCCAAGACTTTCCAAAGAACACCCAAATATTTTCTTGGGATTCCAGGTTCATATGCGCACCTATCAAGGATTTTTAGGGTCTTGGGTCTCAGCTGTCCGTACAAAGCCCTAACCTAAAAATGAGAAAAACTAGGCATTTTAAGCCCTTTCCTAGCTTCTCTACAAACTGTTAAGTCCTTCCCTCACCAGATGGATTGTTGGAGTTTATTTCTCCTTACCATCTCTTGAAAAGACTCATACATGTCTTCTCAAAAGGGTAATTTTTCAGGAAATTGACACCCCTGCAAATTAAGTGCTCTTCACTAAGGTCTTCCCTAGCCGGACACTTCCTTGGCTCGCCTAGGGCAAGAATTCCATAGTAGATCCTATGTTTTGAAAGTCCCTAAACCCTACCATATGTACATCCATGGAGTCTAGTCATTGTTCCCAAAGGGCCGTATAATTTGTACGGTGGGTAAGTGAACTAACACTCCATTCTCACAAACTACTTGGTTCAGATAAGCAACAGTATGAAAACCAAAATAATTACAAACAATGCTTGAAACTAAGGAATGTAACTAACTAATGCAACAAAAAGCTCGAAGAAAAACTACACTACACCCTACACAAATTATAGTGCCATGATAAATCCTTTAAAACCTCACTTCAATGCAAAAATCAAAAAATTCACTCTCAAACACAATTGCTTTTCTTGAATTCACAAAACTTCAAAACATAACAAATTCTTCCAACCTCCCTCAAATGTTGAGGCATCCCATAAATAGGTCACCAATTCAGTTATCCTCTCCCTTGGGCTCTTCTTGGCCACTTGTAGCTCCAATTGAGCAACATTTTCAAATATTGTGCAAGAATCCTAAAAATCCAAATCCTCATTTTGAGCAAAAACCTTATGACACCTATTCTATGGTTGACATGACCTTCATCTGATCAAAACCAACAAGAATTCCAGTATGGCTCACTCACATACAAATGAACTAAATTTGATTTATTAGTTGTCCTAGACAAAGTTGTCTTATATAGACCTTCTAAACAATCTATGGAAACCTATGGGTGCTCCTGCACCATTCTCCCCTTTGCCCAAACACTATGGAATGTGGGGAGAGATCAGAGATAGGTCAATGCCATACTTTTTGAAATGAGCTTCTTCCACCCATGTAGTGTAAGACCCTGGTTTGTCTTTCCATTGTATGAGATGTTCCATGTACACCTTGTGTCGAGTAGACTTCTTCACTCTAGATTCCAAGATTCTTTCTACTTGCAGCTTGTCTTTAGGTGGTAAGACTACAGTACTCACATCCTCCAAGACATTTGTACTGGCCAGAGTCATATCAGTTACCGATCCTTTATACTTGACCAAGTCAGCTACATTAAACACTGGTGAAATATTTAAGTTTGCAAGAAGTTCCAGCTTGTAAGAATTCTTTCCATACTTGGATAACACCTTACATGGTCCCACTCTCTTCATCTGGAACTTAGTTGGCACTCCTTTCTGCAATCTAGATTTGTTGAGATGGACCATGAAATATTCACCTACTGCAAATTGGAGATCTTTTCTAGACATATCCACCTTAGCTTTGAACTTTTGAGTAGCCTTTCTTATGGTCTTCTTCACTTGCTCCTAAATCTCCTTCATGGTCTAAGTGAAATCCTCTGCATGGCCACTCCTATGTTTCATAGCTCCTAGATCTCTAAGCTCACACACACCTCTTGGGTGCATACCATAAACTATCTCAAAAGGACTCCTACCTGTGGTCATATTCACAGTGTCATTGTAGGCATATTCAGCTTGTGATATGACCAAGTCCCATGTTTGTCCATACTCCTTGGTGAGGAACCTTAGAAGGTTACCTAACACTATATTTATCACCTCAGTTTGTCCATCTATCTGAGGATGGTAAGCTAATCCAAAAGACAAGTTAGTACCCAATCTTCTCCATAGAGTTTTCCAAAAATGACTCATAAATTTCACATCTCTATCCAATACAATTCTTAATGGCAATCCATGGATCCTCACAATCTCTTTGAAGAAAAGATAAGCAATGTAGCTAGCTTCATGGGTGGTCTTACAGGGAACAAAGCAACTCATTTTACTGAACCTATCTACCACCACATAGACACTATCAAACCTTGTCTTGGTTTTAGGGAGTCCTACCACAAAGTCCATGCTAATGCATTCCCATGGTTTGTTGGGAATAGGTAGAGGCTGATACAAACCTGTATTGCTAGCTCCCCCCTTGGCTTTTATACAAACTACACACTGCTCAACATACCTTTTGACATCCCTTGGCAACTTGGGCCAATAATAGAACCTTTCCACTAATTCTAGTGTCTTGTTGATACCAAAATGACAACTAAGACTACCATTATGCTTCTCTTGGATGAGATTGTCTCTCATTGAACCTTTGGGAACACACAACTGATTTACCTTGAACAAAATTCCACTCTGCAATGTATCCTCTGAGAATTGATTGTGAAAGTGATTCTCAAAATCAGAACATATCTTATATGCTTCAGAGAAGTCTTCATCTTCTCCATAGAGATCCTTGAAACTCTCTATCCCAATGCTTTTGAATTGAATCTCTTGCACTGTCAACAACCTCCTACTTAGTGCATCTGCCACCTTGTTCAACTATCCCTTCTTTTGTTTGATAGTAAAGGTGAAGGCTTGGAGGTACTCCATCCATTTCAAGTGCCTATTACTCAACTTTTCTTGTGTGTTGATGTAGCTATGTGCCTGGTTATCAGTAAACACTACAAACTCCTTAGGTAGGAGATAATGTCTCCACTTTCTAAGAGATTGTACTAGAGCATATAGTTCTAAGTCATAAGTAGAATACTTCTTTTTAGCTTCATTGAGCTTTTCACTAAAGAAGGCTATAGGTATTCCTTCTTGGCTTAGTACTCCTCCTACTACAATTCCAATAGCATCACATTCCACTGTGAAGAGCTTATCAAAAATAGGTAACAAAAGGATGGGTTGAGTTGCCACTTCTTGTTTCAACTTCTTAAAACCTTTCTCTGCTTCAAGAGTCCATTTAAACTTAGTCTTTAGGTCACTCTTGATATTATCAAGCACTGGTGCACAAATTCCACTAAAGTTCCTTATAAACTTCCTATAAAAATGAGCTAACCCATGAAAACTCCTTACCTCTATCTTAGTGGTTGGTGTAATCCAATTTAGGATAGCTTCCACCTTGTTTGGGTCCATCTTCAATGATCCTTGGGATACTACAAACCCCAAATACACAAGCTCTTGTTTGAAGAACTCACACTTTTCTAAGTTGATGGTTAACCTCTCCTCCTGCAACCATTTAAGAACCATCTCCACATGCTTCAAATGTTCCTCTATTGTCTTACTAAAAATGAGTATATCATCTAGATACACCACCACAAATATACCTGTGAAATTCTTAAGTACTTCATTCCTGAGCCTCATGAATGCGCTAGGGGAATTTGAAAGGAAAATTGGCATCACTCTCCACTCATAAAACCCATCAGTTTTCTTAAAAGTTGTCTTCCATTCATCAACATCTCTAATTATAATATAGTGGTATCCACTCTTGAGATCCAACTTAGTGAAGTAATGTGCCCCTCCAAGATAGTCCATCAAATCCTCTATCCTAAGAATAGGAAACCTATATCTGATTGTAATCCTATTGATAGCCCTAGAGTCAGTGCAAAGTCTTCACTTACCACCTTTCTTGGTTGCTAAGACCACTAGTACTGCACATGGACTGATGATCTTCCGAATTATTCCTTGGTCTAATAACTCCTGCACTTGCCTAGCCACTTCCAAGTTTTGATCTAGTGTGAGATTATAACCTGCTTTGTTTGGCAATGAAGCCCTTGGTATGAAGTCAATCTAATGACTGATACCTCTCTTTGGACGTAATGCTGCTGGTGTTCCATCACTGACTATGTCCTTGAACTTCTCAAGATACTTTTGGACTTCCTCTGGGATAACTATCTTCCTGGCCTTGTCTTCTTCCTTGGGTTGTACCATAACAACATATCTTTCACCTCCTTGTTGAAGAGTGTTGATAAACTCCTTGCCACTGCTTAACAAGACACTAGGGGTCTTTGACCGTCCTTCTTCATCCAATAGTGACTATAACTTGAATGTTTTACCACCCTTCTTAAATGAGATGGTGTTCTTCTTTCCATCATAGATAGCTCCTTTGTCATATTTACATGGCCTTCCCAATAGAAGATGGCATGCATCCATAGGCAACACATCACAAATTATTTTGTCTTTGTACCCTCCAATGGAGAATTCCACTATTGTCTGCTCATTCACAAGAACACTCTACCCTTTATTCAGCCATGATAGCTTGTAAGGATTAGTGTGGGGTACCTTCTCCAACTTTAACTTCCTCACTGCTTCCTTTGAGATAATGTTATCAATAGACCCTGAATCCACTATGACTTTGCACACCTTCCCAAGTATTCTGCATCTCACCCTGAATAAGGCTCTCCTTTGCTTTCACTCTTCTCTGATTGGTTGTCTGATTAGAACCCTACTAAACATCAAGTTCTCCCCCATTTCTCACTCAATGTGATTAACCTCTGGTGACTTGACACTCATAGTGTCTTCTTGAGCATATGCTACTCTCTTTTCTATATTTGAAGAAGATTCTTTCTCCAGGTACCTATAAGCTAGATGTCCTAGTTGACAACAGTTGTAACACTTCATGCTAGCAAAGTAAGAGTTACTTCTACATGTACCTCTTCCTCTGTTAGAACCTCCTTGAGATCCTCTACCTCTTCCATAACCTCCTCTAGAAGTTGTTTCACTTCCATGCTCTTTGAGTTTAGACTCTCCTTGATTTCTTTGTTCAGTCCCTCTACTTTGGTATCCACCTCTATGTCCTCTTTCATCTCTGCCTTTTCCTCTACTCTTGGAAGCCTGATCTTGTTTCCTCTTACTTTTCTCTTCAATTTTTATAGCCAATTGATAACATTGGTGCACTGTTTTGGGACTTAGAAGAGTCATCTCCTCTTGAATGTTCCACTTCAAACCGTTAAGGTATCTAGCCACCTTAAGATTTTCATCCTCAGATACATTAGACCACATGCAATTTTTTTGAAACACCTATGTATAGGAATTTACATCTTGGTCTCTTTGTCTCAAGCTCTGTCTTTTCTTATGCAACTGAATTTCATAATCATCTAGCATGTATGCTTCTCTCACTTTGGTAACCATTACCTTCCAAGTGGAAATAGGTTTCTTGCCTTCCTTTTCTCTCTCTGTCTGAATGAACTTCCACCATGTCAAGGTAGAACCTCTCAATCTTGATTTGGCCACCTTTACCTTTTGTGCTTCAGTGACTCCATCACACTCAAAATTGTTTTCCATTCACTCTATCCAATCCATGACTAGATCAGCTTCCATTTTCCCACTAAAAGCCTTCAATTCCTTCAAGAAAGGCTCTTCTTGCAAAACAAGGTCAGGTTCAAGGATCTTGTCTTCCTCTACAACCTCTTCACTCTTGGGTACCCTTCCTACCAACTTATCACTAACCTCTTCGGTCTTAGTCTGCACATTACTCATTGCTTGCTCAAGTTGGGCTATTCTCTCCCTCAATAGCCTATTGTATTCCTCTTGTTCTTCTACCTTCTTGGACAATTCTAAATTTGTCACCCTATCTGTAGAACCACTAGACTCAATCTCTGAAATATAATCTTGTATCCCAAATCCTTTGTTGCTTTGATAGCAATCTGATAGGGAGGTTGGATGAATCAATCACTGATTCATGCTCTGGGTCTTGCTTGGAAGACCTCTAGGGTGTCTCACTCCACCATTGGAAACCTATAGGACCTCTTCTTGCTTAGTGTCCCCTAATTATCCTTGCCAACCCAACTATCAACATAGATTCTCGCACCAAGTCAAGACCTGGTGCAATCTTGAAACACTTTCCTTAGCCCTTAATCCACCCTAGAGGCTACTAATCCTCCAAATTCTTGAATTTAGTTTTATAGGGGTGTGGAGGTGCTTCTAACGTCTCCAATCCATCCTACTAAGTGTATGGTCCACCTAGCTCCATCTATAGGTCACTTTCACCAAATCCCACTATTAGGCCTAGAAGGCTACTAGCCCTATTAGCCCTATTAGGTCAGTTTCTCCAAGAAATCAGGTTTGTTTCCAAAACTTTCCAAAGAACACCCCAATCTATTATTGGGATTCTTGGTTCATATGCCCACCTCTTGAGGATTTTTGGGGTCTTGGGTCTCAGCTATCCGTACAAAGCCCTAACCTGAAAAATGAGAAAAACTAGGCTTTTCAAGCCCTTTCCTGGCTTCTCTACAAATTGTTAAGTCCTCCCCTCACCAAATGGATTGTTGTAGTTTCTTTCTCCTTACCATGTCTTGGCAAGACTCATACCTGTCTTCTCAAAAGGGTAATTTTTCAGGAAATTGACACCCCTACAAATTAAGTGCTCTGCACTGAGGTCTTCCCTAGCCGGACACTTCCCTAGCTCGCCTAGGGCAAGACTTCCACAGTAGCTCCTATGTTTTCAAATTCCCTAAACCCTACCATATGTACATCCATGTAGTCTAGTCACTGTTCCCAAAGGGCTGCACAATTTGTATGATAGGAAAGTGAACTAACACTCCATTCTCACAAACTGCCTGGTTTAGACCAGCAACAGTATGCAAACCAAACTAATTACAAACAATGCTTGAAACTAAGTAAGGAAACTAACTAATTCCACAAAAAGCTCGAAGGACAACTACTCTACACCCTACACAAATTACAGTGCCATGATCAATCCATTAAAACCTCACTTCAATGCAAAAATAAAAAAATTCACTCTCAAACACAATTGCTTTTCTTGAATTCACAAAACTTCAAAACATAACAAATGCTTCCAACCTCCCTCCAATGCCGAGGCATCCCATAAATAGGTCACCAATTCAGTTATCCTCTCCCTTGGGTTCTTCTTGGCCTCTTGTAGCTCCAATTGAGAAACATTTTCAAATATTGTGCAAGAATCCTAAAAATCCAAAACCTCATTTTGAGCTAAAACCTTATGACACCTATTCTATGGTCAACATGACCTTCATCTGATCAAAACCAACAATAATGCCACTAAATCTCACTCACATACAAATTAACTAAATTTGATTTCTTAGTTGTCCTAGATAGACCTTCTAAACAATCTATGACAACCTATGTGTGCTTCTGGACCAAAACCTAATGGCAGAAAAGATAGATGGAAAAGGACAAGTGAAGACAAGAAGAGTTAGAGATGAAGACAGAGTTGAAGGAAAAGAAAAATACAAAGATTCAAGAACAAGGAAGAAGAAGTAGTCCAAGATAGATTTGAATTTGTTTTGAAGATACAAGCAAGTTGATACAATATGTTTCCAAGGGACTTGGAAAGTTTTTGTTGGTAGGTGGAATGGTGCAGGAGCACCTAATGGTGTAGACAAGCATTTTTGCAAAATTTGGATCTTCAAATGTAAAAAAACATAATAAAAAATGTTGTAAGGTCAAATTTGATGTATTTAATTCTTAAAGAGGTCTTTAAAGGTTTGGTGATGTTAAAATTAAAAAGTTGTCTTCTATAGTCCAAAATGCAAAAAGGATGTAAAAGTGAGAAAACACAAGAAATTGGAAAAAATGCTAAAAGAAGATGAAGAGTAATCTAGTTGGAAATGTAGTTAGTTATTTGAAGATGAAGGGGAAGTTGATCTACATGATGTAAACATCTATAAAAGCATGTAAATGATGCGAAAAAGGAAGATTTTATATCTTGGAATCATATTTTGCAATAAAATATTCTCTATTTTGCAGATTTTTGTTTTCTTCTTTAGTTTTTAGTCCTTGTACAAACAGTTTATTACTCCATAGTCTAATTTTTTGTTATGATCTTACTAAGAAAGGATTTAACTGTCTTTTGGAAGTGATTTGAGGTCCTTTCATCCATATTTATGTCTTTGGAAGCATTTTTAAATAACTCGGCTTGAAATTTCAAATTTTTGTTTTGAGAGTATAATTTGCATTTCTACACTACTCCACCGATTTAGGCATGATGGATTGATGGAGTAGGTTTGATAGGTTTGTGTTTATTGTGTTTTATGCTATTTGAATGAGTATTGGTGCAAGATAGATGAATTTTTCTGAGATGAGGCTACCCATAATGTTTGGGAAGGTTGTTTTCTTAAAACCCTTGCTTTTCTTGGCTTAAGGCTACCCATAATGAGGGTTTTGATAATGGGTGTTCTATTGTGATTTCCAATCTCTATAAGCTGGTGTAATAGAAGTTTTGAGACCTGATTTAATGTTTCCTAGGGTTATTGGGGTGTTTGAAGTTGATTAGAAGGTACTTACTTTAAAAATTTAGGCTAAGTGGGTTGCAATTTCCAACGGTACAGTCAAGTTACTATTATTTTTTTTCAAAAAAAAGATGCTTGCTTGTGATATGATAAACTAGATTGAAATGGGTTTCAGATTGTTCCTTTAGATTCTAAAGATCCAAAAATACCAAAGAGTAATCACCTATTTTGAGGGTTTGCTAACGTATTAGAAGAATGGTGTGTTGATTGCTCGAAAGATGTGAATCTAGTAAACTAGTGAAAGAATGGTTGTTTTTGGTGGGAAGTTGTCTTAATGAAGTTGTAAATGATGTCTAAATGCTTAGAAGAGGTTTAGAAGGCTAAATTTTTGAAATTATTTATTTGCACAAGGTTGATTTCTATGTGGTAAGGGATGTCTTGACTGCAGAGTTAAGAAGATCTGATGGTTCAATATTTATGCAAGTATGTATGGGTTTATTTCAATTGAAAATATGATGAATACTATGTCTTGAAGGTTTGGTAACAATTTTTTAGTAAGAAAGCTATTCGTATGTGGTGATTGATCATGCTATACTATACACCCCAAAAAGGAAAAAACCAACTTTGTAGAACCCTAATCTGGAATCTTCTAAGCTTGTTAAAAATGGGTTCGGATGTGGGTTACATTATGATGAAAAACACGATTATTCACAAGATTGTAATAGGTTTTTGCACTAGATAATAAAATTATTGGATGGCTGCAGTTTGGTGGATGTAGCCCAGATTTGGTGAACCACTTTAAATTCTTTGTGTTATAATTTATTCTCTGTGTTTTAGTTTCTCTATTTATTAATTAAATATGCATTTAATTGTTAGATATATACCTTTCTAACCCTAACAAGTGGTATCAGAGTGGGTTGTTTTTTTATTATTGTCTGTAGGAAGGTCTCACAGTTGAGTGGGAGTAATGGCAGATGAGGGTCAGAAGGTTGAGAAGTTTAATGGGTAGAACTATCAGTTAGAAGATGCAGATGGAGGACTATCTCTATCAAAAGGATTTATGGCGGCCATTGGAAGGGAAAACAAAGAAACCCACAACAATGTTTGATGACGACTGGGATATTTTGGATAGAAAGGCTCTTGGTAGTATTCATTTATGCCTGACACAATCAGTGGCATTCAATATTACAACAGCAAAGACAACTCAAGAGTTGATGGAAACCCTAGCGAAGTTATCTAAAAATCCTTCCGTTTTGAATAAGGTATTTCCTATGAAGCGTTTATTTAATATGAAAATGGTAGAAGGCGGGTCAGTTACTAATCATTTGAATGAGTTTAGTACGGTCACTAGTCAATTAACTTCTATAAAAGTAAAATTTGATGAAGAAGTTAGGGACCTTTTGATTCTGTGTTCTTTGCCTGAAAGTTGGAATAGCTTGGTAATGGTTGTTAGCAATTCTATTTTTGGTTCGAATACATTGAAATTTGATGATGTTGTTGGTGTTATTTTGAGCGAGGAAATTCATAGGAAAAGCTCAAGTGGAAGATCCACATCAGGCAGTGTTTTGAATGTAGAAAGTAGGGGAAGAACAAAGGAGAGAGGAAACAATTTTGGAAATCATGGGAAGTCATGAGGAAAATCAAAGGACAAAACATCCCAATCTAGAGACAAGAGGGATTGTTGATACTGTGGTAAGCCAGGTCATTTAAAGAAAGATTGCCTATCTCGGAAAAATAAAGGAGACAAAAAGGAAGGAAGTAAAGAGGAAAATATGGTAATTAATAAATCTGATGAGGATGCTTTGATTCTTTCCCTTGATAATGCTAATGATTCTTGGGTGTTAGATTCAGGGGCTTCATTTCCTGCTACCCCCCATAGAAGTTATTTTCTTGATTATGTCCAAGGGGATTTTGGGCTAGTTCATTCAGGAGATAACGAACCCTGTCAAATTGTTGGAAAGGTAAGAATCGAGATTAACTTGTAGAATGGGAATCATTGGCTAATACATGAGGTAAGGCATGTTCCAAAGTTAAGCAAAAATTTAATTTCAGCAGGGCAACTAGATGATGAAGGTTGTGTTGTTACATTTAGTGATAAAAATTGGAAGGTCACAAAGGG
>VDFB02086081.1:27099774-27129471 GCA_007258455.2 Sequoia sempervirens
TTTAAATAGTGAAGCATCCCTTTTACCAAACACCTTAGAGAGGAACATGATTATATCTCCAATTTCTTTACTAAAGTCCATCCTCTTGGGCTAGTCTAGAAGCTTGGTCAGAGACTTCTTCTCTACCCTCATCCAAGTCTTATTCATATGAAATATATTCCTCTCCTTGTTATCACTATAAAGCTTTAGAGCCTCCACCTCATTGAATTGTTTAGGATTCTTGGGATTAGGTATATGAAACAGGAATTTGATCATTTGAGGCGTGAAGTCAATAATGACATTACCCATTACATCCACACACTACCTTGTAGCAGGGTTATATGCTCAAGATATTGCAAGAATCAACTCCAAAGATTGGATAGATAGGGCGAAGAGTGCCACATGTGCCAACCTAGATTGAACAATCATTTATGTCCTTCCTGTGACCCGCTCCTCAGTGAATGTCTCCTCATGCAATTTTTCATAGTTAAAAGGACCCAAATTGGTGTCAGTAATATCAGTCCATTTGGAGTCAATTTTACTAGCTATGAGGATGGCCTCCATATGCTTACATCTCAAGGTATATGGGAGTTGTTCTACTTTGATCTTCTTTGGCCTAACTCCTTGCCATGAAGTTTCACCTGGCTAGCTCCTCTGACAGGCCTCATCTGATGTTCCCATCATCTCTTAATACCTGTAGCAATTCCCTATATTAGATGAAAAAAGCATCTAAGTTAGTGAATCACATCATCACTGCTCCATCCTCCTAAGATAAAATTTGGTAAAACTATGCCTTTATCGGAGGTGGAACCATAGAAGCATTAGGCATAGACAATGTTTCTTATCATGTGGCAGGGCTAGGATCGGAAGTGAACAAGGAGTAAAATAGTGTCAGAAGCTGGATCAGAAAGGGAACTAGAACAAACACAGGGTCAGAGGCGGGACCGGAATAGGAACATAACCAAAACAAGGTCGGAGGCTGGTGGAACGGGAACAGAACCAAAAACTAAAGTTAGCTACCAAGTTCAACTTCCTCTTTGGATCCGCTTCCAACCAAAGTAAATATAGTCATCCGAATAATGAATAGGAGTGGAATAATTCCAGCAAACGGAGAGTATTTAAAACATGGCGGTCATATAAACCCTAAACCCTAGGTCACATGGGCCCCAAAGGAAACTAGAAATAGCTCAAGTTAACCCTCCAACAATTCCTCTGTACAAAAGTCAGTTAAACCATGAAAATGGGTTATATTGCAAAACCATAATTCACTGGATACATCATTTCCAAAAACTAGGGCACAACGAGAAACCCATACGAATAACCCAAAATCGATGTGAGAAAACTAGAACAGGGTCCCAAAAATGAAATTCATTACCCAAGCAAGGAAACCCCTTCAAAATTGAAACCCTAGTCCAAACCAAAGCACAACAAAATGGACCTATGATGAAAGCGATAGCAGAACAAACAACAAAGCAAAAATGACAAAAAAAAAAAACCCAACAAAACGGAACGGGACAGAAAAGAAAGAAACAAGCAAACAGAAACAAATACCAACCAAGCGAACAAATTCATAGAATAAACCCTCCTACGAATATGCTAAAATGACACAAGCAAAAGAACAAAATGAGAGAAAGAAAAACAAAAGAAACCTGCCTCAAAACGCTCCTTAGGATTGACCAAAAATTCACCAAGATTCACTCCTCTATTCGTCCCCACAATCAAATCAATTCTCTTGAGACTTTCTCGACCATAATTTGCTTAAAAAATTCACATAATAATAACAATGAGGCATTTTATGCATAATTATACCTCTAATCAATAATTCACTCGTGCCAACAAGCTATATTTAATGCCATAAATGTGGTAGATTGGGGATGGAGCCAACGACATGATCAGAAAGTTAAGTCAAGTCTAAAGAACATCAAAAGGTAAGGCGGACATGGAGCCGGGTTGAGAACAAGATAGAGAAACTACACAAAGTTCCATATTTCATTTCCAACTCTGGATCCAGTCACAACAAAAAGACTGACCAAAAACAACAAACAAAGATGGGGGCAGAGACAATACCGAAATGGAACTTCACAAAGTTCAAAGTTTGATTCTGGATCCGTATCCGGTCCAGTCCAAAAAGAAAAGAACACAAGAATAAGGGAAGTGGGACTAGAGTGAACACCAGAACCGGCCCAAACAAATAAGAAAGAAAGAAAGAAAAAGAGCAGAAGCGGAGTCGGGACGGGAACAAAAAAAATGGAAACTTGAAAATTCCCATGTGAGTTCCAATCCCGATTCCAATCCCGCGCAAGCAAACAAACAAAACACAAGGAAATGACCAACAAATAGGAGGACAGACCAACCCAAGTATTAGTCAAAAACAACCAAAAAAAACAAAAACGAAATGAAAGAGAAGGCGAAGTCAATGTAGGAACCATATTCGAACTAGAAACCTTGAAATAGCTCCATGTCTAGATTTGGTTCCACACCTGCCTCCTACTGAACAAAAGACAGACTTTGGAGCAAAAACAAAGAACTCCTAAGACCCAACCAAACAACTGAAGACGACCAAAGTAAAAGAAAAGGGGAACCCATTTTGTTCCAAAATAAAATAAAATGGGGTGGTTATGCAAGGCATAACATGAACATAGTTCCAACACCATGAAACAAGACCTAAAAGGGAATGAAAATTACAAGGGGCCATTTTTGTATGGCACATTTAGCCTCCACATTATTGAGAGGATGAACTTGCTTCAAACTCACACTAAAGTAGCCATGAACATTGAGGGGAGAGTTCAAATTCACTTACGCTAGCAACATTGAATGACAAAAATCAAGATGGATGATCAAGCCCTAGGAAGAAGATCCCATGGAACCTTATAAGCATAAGAACAAAGGAACACAAAAGTGTTGATATGAATTGGATGAAGCTTCGATCGTGAATCCAAGTAGTTTTAGATTAGATCTAGGCTAACTGTTTGAAAAAGAGAATTTGTACTCACTCTGGGGTGACAAAACACATGATGGTTTGTTGAGTGAGAAGGCCCAAATGTACTCACTTTGGTGCCACAAAACTAGTTGTCCACAAGGTGAGAAAGCCCAAAAAGGTAACCTAGATATGCTAGTTGGTATGCACTCACAAACACAAAAGTGGCAATGGGGAAAAGTCATGCTACTAGGTGCGCTTCCCGCTCATCCATATTAAAGCTATAGATGTTGATAAATTTAACAAGGTTCCACAAAGAAAAATGCTATGAACAAAAAGAAAAGGTACCACAGTCATGCAAGTTGCATTATGCAAGGTGGTAAAAAGGTAAAAATGTAAAGTGTAAAAGTGTAAAATGTTTGAAGGAATCTTGTTCAGTTCATGCAACGTCAGTCAGTTAGGGAAAATTGTGTCTAATGTCTCCAAGAGAGGACCAATAAAAGAATAGTATATTCACAACTTAGGGGATGCAGTGCGTCGCATCAAGCCACTAAGAGGAATGTAGTATGCTAAGATAGATCACACTTATGAAGGACACCACACCCAATGTCATCCACAAAGTGACAAATGCATTACGTAAATGACAAGGCTACACTAAGAACCAAGAATGGACATGAATTATGGTAATGTATGCCCCCCACTTTAAAGGAATTGCTACACATCATTCTATGAGAAATTACTTTAAAGTAGAGAAGAAAAGAAAATGCAAAAACAAGACATGAGAGCCAACCTAGAAAGCCCTATGCCAAGTCATATGTTTCCAAGTTAGGCTACGTCATGTCAAGAAAAAGGAAGAATAAAGAAAAGGGAGTTTCCCCATAGAAAAGAAAGCACACCAAACACATAAGGGATCTATGGATTTGGGGTCAGTATGTTCATTGTTGCAAGATGTTTTTATGAAAGAGCTAGAAACTGTCATTATTCCCTAAAGCACAAAGAACGAGAAGAATGACAAAAAGAGAATGAAAAAATAAAAAATGAAAGTTTGTTTTAGGTCAACATGGAAGAGACATTTTCATCTTGACACCTTACATCATCCCAAAAAGGAAAACACAAGCGAAAAGAAAGAAAACAAAAAGCAAAAAGAAAAGGAAAAATAGTTTGGGTCAACATGAAGGAGACATTTCGGTCTCAATGCTTTGCATCATCCCCAAAAGGAGAACACAAAACAAAAAGAGAAAAAGAAAAAGTCCTTATGGGTCAACATGGAAGAGACATAGGGCATCTCTACCCTTTGCATCATCCCTAAAAATATAACACAAAACGAAAGTGAAAAAGACAATTTATGACATATAGAAGAAGAGAGATATGAATAGAAGAAGTTTACGAAGAGAGGGAAATATCAAACCCACAATACAGGGGAGCATGATACACACATGAAAAGGAAAAAGGGACAAGTAATGAAAATGTAAGTCAACCATTCACTAAGTTATTTGTATCTCAATCTTAAATGGTTAAGAAAAAAAGGAATAACATAGTTAAGAGACCAAGACAAGTGCATTAAAAGGACAAGGCTAACAACATATTTCCCTTGAAAAAGTGTAAAGGCAAGAATGAACCAAGGTGGGTGATGTGAAAGGATCATGCAATAGTGAGAATAGGGAATTCTACAACTCTGGCATGATGATGGGATTTGGTTGCTTTAAGGTATGAGGGGGAAACAATCAGTATCAGTGAAGTGATACTTAGTATTTCCTTCAATTTCTGACATTCTTCTGTGCAATGTCCAAGAATACAATGATATTTTCAATATGGGATGTTAGAGTCTTTCAAAAGAATAACCAACCTATTAATAGGTGTTGAAGTCTCCTTTCACATTCAGGTGGAGGGTGTGTAGAAAACTTAATCTTTTTGAGTTTGTAAGGTCATTTTCGCTTGCTAGATTCGCCTTGTTCATGAATAGGAGGAAGAGGACCCATAGGGATCCTAAAATCCTTGTCACTAGAAGGAGATAATAGTTGTTCACATGGAAGAAGAATGTTTAAGTTAGGAGGAGCATTAAAGTTCACTTTTCTAGCATCCTGAAGTCTCCTAGGTTGAAGAGGATGTCTATCAGGATGCGAAGGATCCTGATATCCTATTTCTATTGTGTGTGCTTCGGTTGATTGTTGTTCAAGAATTTGATGGATGTCATGTTCATGTTTTATGTCACAACCTTGTTTAGTTAAGATAGTGAATCCTTTACCATACATCTCTTCAAGGTTGATAGGAGTGTTTGTGACTTTGTGATCATAAAAGGGTTGTGAATGTGATTGATGTGAGGGACTAGGTCCACTTGATGAAGGAACCTTAAGTCCTATAGTGACTTCAGGATGTAACTATGCAAAGTGATCAAGAGATGCAACAGTGGGAAGGTCTTGTGACCTCATGGAGGGATAAAAGGTTGCATTTTCTTCTAGATGATCAAGGAAATCATTGTAGAACTTGTTCATGCTAGCATCATATTCTCCAATGATGTCTACTTCACATGGAGGACAATCAGGAGGAGTTAAAGGAACATGAGGTTGTTCAAGGTCATTAGGGTCATAGCCAAAGGCACAATTGGACATGTCTAATGTTCAATGACTTTAATGAATTCCAAAACTTATTGAAAGAAAATGCCATGATGCAAATAAACTAAAATAAAAGAAATGATGAAAAACAAAGAATCTGTAAATGAAAAGAGAAAGAAAGAACATGAAACTTTAATGCAGAAAAATGCCAAAAAGATTACATAAATGTTGTTTAAAAAGTGCAGAGGGAATTATTTGACCTAGGTGGAAAATGAGTCCCAGTATGATGTTTTTGGTGTGTTTTTCAAAAAAATTAATGTGATTTTAAGGCTCTACAAAATGAAATAAAATATATAGAATGTAGGTTTTTGCTATTTTCAATGAGATGTAATGCAAAAGTGAAATCTAAATGAAGTTATCACTAATGAAAGAGAAAATGTCCTACAATGCAAAAACAAAACAATTTACTAATTGAATGTTAATGCAAATGTAAACTAGGATGAAATATGTAAATGAAATCATAAATGCGAAGTGCTAAAAATTTGGGTTCACCAAAATGAATAGTTGATTTTTGGCTCCTATGGACAACTCTTGCTCTTCTAGGGTTTTTCACCTAAAAGGAGAGAGATAGGAGCAAAAATGCTAATGCCTCATTCAAATAATGTTATGTGTGATGTTTTCTAACCTAAATGAAGTTAACTAAATGCAATTGACTGATTTAAATGAATGAAAACAAATGTAAAAGTGAAATTTAAACTATGTTTGAAAACACATTGTGATATGCAAACAATGAAGTAAATGAATGAAATATGCAGAATAGAAAGAAATGAGTTAAATCAGAGTGCACCTGGGAAAAATATGATGAATATATAATGTTGTGAATATCGGTTGAAGTCATTTATTTTTCACAATGGGACTCATTTTCCCAGGGTGGTGAATTAGTCGTCCTCTTGGTGAAAAATTGTTGGAAGCAAGTTTATGTCTGTTGGGATCTAGAATCTGAAAAAAATTCAGATTTTAAGTTCTAAGGTGGGACTCATTTTCCACAGGTGGTTAATCATTCTTCTCCCAAATTTTTGAAAAAATAGGAGACAACTCTGCACCACCAAATCTGGAAATCACTGCTTGTCGGGTTGTCGAAGTCAATTCTGCAGGAAAAAGACATAAAACCTTCTCCAAGCTTATAATGGACTTAAGTTGACTTGAAGCACCTAGTTGACCTGAAAATAAATCTTCAAAACCTAAAATCTTGTCACATCTATATACAAAGAACAACAAACAAGCATGCAATATGGGAAAAATGATTGAGGGTTAGTGAATAGGGGTTTGCCTTGGTCAAACCCCACTTTTGGTAATCAATCCCTTAATAAGATAATGAAATGAAAGAGAAAGATAAAATAATAACATGCAACTTCTATCAAATTACCTAACCCTTGATGATGCAAGTCTAAAGTAAAGCCAATGGTTACTCCAAAGTGCTTGAATAGTGCTTGAATACTCGAGTGAATAGGTGGATAAGTGAACTTGATGAATTGGGGTTGAAATGAGGTGAAAATAAATTATTTATACACACTTGTGCCTTAGTTATGTTGGAAGTTGAATTACTTTGAGATGGGGGGGGTGAATCAGAGTAATATAATATTAAAACTTTAACCTTGATGTGCAAAACCTTGAGACAGATACCACTTTGTTTCCATGATCTTTAACAAATCAAATTTTAAACTCAACTCAAACAATTAATTTATGTTTGCAACTTAATCAAGAACAACTCATTGAACATATTAAGTATGTGTTTGAATTATTTGATTTCACTGGAGCAATTGAGCCAATTGATCATATAACATTGAGCATCAACAAGATAGTAATCTGAAATATGAACATCAACATTTGTGAAATCTTTTAGATAGATTGTAACAATGAAAAATGTATCAAAGCATTATATGAACCACTTTGAAAAATGACAGAATTAAAACTTAAGCAAGATAAGCACAAACTACAAAAAAGAGAGACACAATTTTTTTTGAGTGGAAAACCCTTACACGGAAGAAAAACCACTCCAAAATACCTTAAAGGCCTCATTCAAATCTATTTACAATATATTATCTAGTGCACCAACTGTTTCATAATGGGGGAGCAACATCGCAACACCAATTTCTAAAGCACCAACTTCGCAAGTACAAACTGAAGCACTCACTTCAAGTTAGGAGCACCAACTCCCAATTTTTCAAAGTTTCAAAAGATAATACCTCATTTTCAATAATGCCCACTAAAATGTGTACTGAATGAAACAATACAAAAATAATTTCACTGAAATATGAAATCTCTATAATCAAATCAAAGATATAAATCTTTTAAACTCTCTTTTCACCCATTTCAAATACAAATGATATCATTGTAATAAAAATCTATTATGTGCTCAAGAACCCTTTTTCTCAGCCATACAAATTTTTGCCACTAAGAAATGGCTTATAGCCATATATTTATACAACAAAAAATAGTTAAAATGGATTCCAAAAGGAATAACTGAAGAATAATTTCAGAACATTGAAACCCTGATTGTTAACCAGCCTCTTCAAACAAATTCCTTAGAAAATTATTCACAAAATCCACACCATTAAACTCCTCTTTAACAAAACCCGCATTAACAAAAAAAATGGAAACCAAAATAAAGGAAGAAACTAAATGAGTAACTAACCAAACATTGTGTTACCTGATTCACGAAGGATAAAAACCAAACAGTAACTAGAGAACTCGTTTAGCCATAACTTCCCACCTGCATACTTCATTGACTAGTGGCACCATTCTTTCTCACTTCCTTTATACTATAAATCCATCTCTTCACATTGTTTTGAAACTCAAACTAACAATTTTCAATGTTGGCTAACCAAAGAAATAGGTTTGCAATATTCCAATGGCAGCAGCAATTTAGGAGTTCAAACCCTAAGAACAAAATGGTAATTACAAACTCATTTTTCCCTAAACTCAAGTGCATAATAATTTCAAATTTAAATGAGCTTTGAAGTCTGAAGACTAATAATTTAACAAAACATCATAATGTATTTGAAGTCCACAAACAAACATTATACTATGGAGGCCGATAATCATAATCACTTTTAAATATTGCATGTAAACTATCGACTTCCTGTCTTCATAATGCTCTTTGCTCGATAGATCATCAAGTGAAAATGCCACATAAGAATCATATGAAACAAATTCAATGCCACATTAAGCACACATGCCCCAACTCATTGTTGTCAAGAAAATTATTTAGCCCGATGTTCTTTTTATAAAGACTTAGATCATTGAAAAAGGCCGACAGTCATTTATTATATGACTCCAAACTTTAATCAAGGCCGATACCAATAAAAAATCATATGAAGTATATTTCTTATGATAAGCCCAAGTCTTTTTATTATAAAGGCTTTAATAATCTTTTTAAAATAAAATATTCATAGCCTCAATATCATATAAGATGGTGATCACAAAAATATGCCATATTTATCAATCAACAAGTCACAACCATTGATACCATGAAGATAGAAAGATTCCAATACAATATAGATGCCAAGCCAAAATCATTGTCGGGTATGCACAGGACCCTGATGGGCCAAAAAGTGGCAATATGATGGGTATGTGGCTGAAAACTTTATTTTTACCCAAAATTGATGAAATGAAAAGGGTTTTAAAGGAGATTCTTAGATTTCCACCAATATAAATTATTATTTACATTGAATTTAATAAGTAATTATTATTCATTTTCTATTCAAATTACGACTAAAGTCCTAATTGATAGACTAATTGAAAAACATCTATAGCTTTCAAACAATATCAAATTTTGAATCCAAAACATGTGTCATATTCTATGCTTCACATACTACAAGATTAAAAAAATAAAAATAGAATTTCATGAAGTTTTGACCAAGTTAAGGTGGTCAGACATACAATTTTTTTATATTTTTTAAAAGTTGTAACAAAAAATTCATAATAAATTATTTACTTGGAAAAATATTACAAAAAAATATGCATCACATCAGGACATGAGTCCTCTACTTATATCTAAAATATTATAAAAAAATATTATCATTTTATTGTGGTTAGGGTGGTCAAACATATACCTACTTATTTTTTCCCTGGAATTTAAGTACTACTGCATTGAAATTTCAAATTTTCACCAAATAGATTTTTTTTTTAAAAACAAACCTAGTAGTTTGGAAACTACATTAAATTTTCTAAAAATTATATTCTTACATATTTTTGAAATAATATAGATAACTTATTCAAATTTTTACATCAAGTTTCCTAACTCTTATTTTTCTAAGCTTTTTTGCCACTTAAGGGCCTATTTTTTGCATGGTGATCCTGCACATACCCTGCCATAAGCATTACCTTTATGAAGCTGATACTCACAAATATGATGTTGTCTTATACCTTGGAACTAGTATGATTTATGATTCCATGAATCAAATGATATCTCACTAAAAATAATCTACCACTATGAGTATGTCACAATGACTTAAACACGTTGAATATACCTATGGTTGTCATGAAAGAAAAGACATATATCTAAAGCTTATGCTTGTCTTGAAATAAAGAACACCATGTGTCAAACTGAAAAGCACGGTCAGTCCAATATAGTCATAACCATCTGCAAATAAATATCATGATCATCCTGACTGGGAACAAGCATGAAGATCCTATAAACAAACCAAACTGAATACCAATCCAACCCTGTAAACTTTGAAGCATAATAGGAAATAATAATTCAATGCAAGTATATGAGGACATATCAACCAATACTAACAACCTGAACCTGCACCTATAAATATCATAGCACCATTTGTGACTTTGTCATCAAGGAAAAACACTAGAGGGGTGAGAACAACAATCTCTCCCTTTGTCCTTGATGGCAAAACACAAATCTCTCTCCCCCTTTTTGCATCAAAGACAAAGGTTAGAGAAAATGTGCAATGCCTCATGTAGATGTTTATACCCATATATGTAAGATATGAACATAGCAAGAATAACTATATGTCCTTTCCAAGAATCTAGGTCCATATCATCAACATCGAAGCAAAGATACCATAATATTATAATGCAACAAACCTAATTGTCAAATGATACCTGAAGATTGAAGACTTGTTATCTTGGCACCTTTCTTTGTCATCAAAGAATGAAGACCAGTTATATACCACCTTCTTTGTCATGATAAGCTTCATCCTTCAATTTCACCTCACAAAAGAATGCTTTGATTAGCACTGATACTTGAGTCATTGTTTCAAAGTAGCAATCCTTGTTAATGATTCGCAACCACCACAAGCTGACATTTTGTAAGAAATAGAGACAAAATTATCCAATTCAAACACCACCAAGATGCTTCCAAGTAAAAATATTACACCCAAAACCCAAGCACCCAAAATAAGTTCATTAAAACAATGTGCACTGTTATTTCAAAAATTTCTTAAACCTTTCAACCACTAGACCATTGAAAAATAATAGAGCAACAAAGTAGATCATTGCCCAAAATATATCACTATTCAGAAAGCAGCAAGAACCAATAGCATATAATGATTTAGGGATTGCATTACCAATGCCTATTGCATTAACTGTCCAACTGTAATCACAATGTTACCAATATGAATAACCATGTACTAGGGCATCAATTATGACAACATCAAAGAAATTAAGAACTTCTCCCCCATACTTGGCATGTACATCATAAGCATAAACAAGATCTCATCACTGTTGTAGCAACATATTAGCACCAAATGAATAAGCAAACTGAGATACCAAAGTAAACAAGATTCTCAAAAATATCACTGCAAATCCCTTACAAACAAGATATTATCCACCATCTATCATAATATCACAAGAATTTACATTTAAAGCACACTGTGTGAAGAAACAAATCTCAAGATATTCTTACCAGATAGCCTTGCCCCCCCTAACTGAATACATAGGATGAATCAAATACTTCAAACATCTTCAAGCACCTGTTAAGAAGTTGCAAATCCATGTACTATGAAATCTTCCAAAAAATATTAACATCTGTAAGGTTAAGATTAAACATGAAAAGCTTTGATAAAATGCATTGTCATTGATAGACCAAACAAAATCTTCCATTATATAGCCACTATCCAAACATCCTTTCAAAGATCCATAACCAAAACTCAAAACAAAAATAGTTGTCCTTGTGTATCAATATTGGAAAAAAAAGCACTATTAATGATATGAATGTTTCATCTTTCCCTTTGTCATAGAGATTTCCCCTACAAGTAATATTTGGTCAAAGCCACAGTAATGTTCAAGTAACTTTTCAAAAGTAGCACTGTCCAATTTTTTTTGCGCAAGGTAACATAATACTTCACTGACTCCATAGTCTTTCCAATAAATATTGCTTGCCAAAACATAAATCTTTGAAAGATAGACTTAGGAAAGAACTAGAATGATCATACACAACATTAATGACTTCAAGGAAGCATCTAGTACCATGAAGTTACACTGTTAAACTGAATAATTATATCTTGTTATCATGAACCCTAATACGGTGTAGACTAGCTCCAATGCAAGGTGACTACTCTTCAATTCTTGTGTGCCTCACAAACACATCTCCAATTCCATGCTTATGAAGTTTCATATCAACAATAATTGAAACCATTCGATAATATACCAATAGAATGTAGTTATCAGAACTAATTACTTAATAGAGTATGCAGTGATAAGTAAATTCTTGTAAACTTTTTGCTCCAATATCATTACTTACCATGAACACAAAAAAACTTGATATCTCATGTTCATAAACCATCCACTGAATACCAAAATTTATACACTGTCATAATAGCCAGCATACCACTGACAATAGCTAAATGAATCATTATCTTATGTGACTGAGGACTCATGACCCATTAACATGCTTCAAGGAAGATACCAAGAATCAAACAAGAGACAAATATTTGAACCAAGGCTCTTTACTCCTTTTTCATACATGACTATCATTGATATTCTTGATATTTTGAGATTCATTTATGACATGAATATTTGCATGAGAATCTTGAAAAATACTATCATGTATATTGTCTATCATGTACCAAAAAAATCGTCAAGCGATTGTAGCAACAATCATAGAGATAGTAGCATTTGCAAGCCAATCTAGTAAAACTTCTATAAATTGTCTGCAGAAGAGAAAACAATATCTCAGCTCAAACACAATTCTACTTCTTTACTATAAAATATTTCTGACCACAGATATACCACTGTTCTTCACCTGGTCTATGAAGTAGACAAACTATACCAAATCTTCAAAAACTTGTTTCACTACATTCTAAGACTTCTTGGGGATAGTAAATAAAATTTTGGGTTACTCCCCCTAAAACCAAATAGTCATTAAAAGCTAAGAGATGATCCTTGTGCATCATGCACAAGACTATGTCCTTCCTTCTCCTTTTCTTGCTTTCTTCTCCATACCTTTCATGATCCATTTTTGGATTGTCTCCCTGAAAAACCTTGCTTTATGACTCAATTCATTACATCTATAACAAACAACTGAAGATTTAGACTCCCCTACATCATCTTTTGGAAACAATTTCTCACAATTTCTGGCAATATGACCTGATTGACTACACTTGAAGCATGTGATAGTACCACAATTCTTTTTCCAATCATTTTTCTTTGCTTTAATCCAACTTTTAGATGCTTAATGGCCATAATAAAAACAAGAATAACAATAGCCTAAAAAGGAACAATTATACCTCATCATTTTACCTTGCTAGACAGAGTGATACCCTGTGAAACTGTTTCTTCTATTCCTTCCTCCTCTGTTGATATCCTTGTGTTGCTTGTTTCCTACAGTTTCAAGGTCAGCAACATGAAATTTTAAGTCTACCTTTGTTCTAGGTGTTTTTCTAACCTTAGAACTCTATCCTTCCTCTAAGCCTAGACCACTTTTGTCACTTGGAGTTTTTTGTGCACCAATAATTTTATCCAAAGACATAGAACCATTCTCATTAATTTTTTCATCACTTAACTACTTTGAAGTTTTATCAATGTTCCTTAGAAGAACCACTTGCAACTCAAGTTTTTCTATACTCTGCTCTTTTTCTTCGAGTTGATTTCTAATTACTTCCTCAATATTTTATCTTCTTCAACTTGTATCTTTGCTTCTACAAGACTTGAACATACCTTATCTTTGATATCCTTTTCTTGTTGAAGTTGTCTCTTTAAAATTAGATTCTCTCTTCTAAGTTTTTTAATTGTATCTAAAGTAGAAAAAAGTTCACTTTCCAAATCAACCTCACTTTCTTGTTCATCATATTCATAATTCACGTCACCCAAAAATTGATCTACTTCTACACTAGTTTCTTGACCACTTAAATGTTCATTGATAATTTGTTTGGATTCAATTAGACTCTCTTCAAAACTATGAATTTTTATTCCTTCTACAGTTTCAGATGTTACACAACTTATTTCAGTACCCAAAGATATCTCATCTTGCAACTCACCATTTTGATTCATTTCAATCAACTTGTCACAAATTTCCTTTGCACTACTGTAATGAATAACTTTTGCAATGAATTTATTTGGCAGGTTATTAAAAATAGCATTTATAGCTTTGGCATTGAATTCAAGAGCTTTCTTCTCCTCAGGTGTGGAAGATGTTGTAGATGAAATGAAACCTCTTTCTATTGTAGCCCACAATTTAAACCCTAAAGAAGATAAATAATTTTCCATCCTAGATTTCCACAAGATAAAATTTGTACCTTCAAATAGTGGTGTTCCAGATCTAGGGTATTCTACCATTTCAGAGTTATTGTATATGACTTCTTCTTCATTACTATTCATATTAGATTCAAGAAGAATTTGATGATTAGTATTTTGTTGTGAATTTCTTTTTCCATTATTCCTTCTACCTTTCTCCATATCAGACACTTAAAAAACCTTTGAAATATGACTGACAAACTTCCAATAACTAGAATCTAGTCTAGGTGGTTAAACCTAATGTAGGACCCTACACTCTAAGACCAATTGTTGGAAGCTGAATTACTCTGAGAAGGGGGGTGAATCAGAGTAATATAATATTAAAATTTTCACCTTGATGTGAAAAACCTTGAGACAGATACCACTTTGTTTCAATGATCTTTAACAAAACAACTTTGAGACTAAACTCAAACAATTCATTTATGTTTACAACTTACTCAAGAACAACTCATTGAACACATTAAGTATGTGTTTGAATTTTTTGATTTCATTGCAACAATTGAACCAATTGATCATATAACATTGACCATCAACAAGACAATAATATGAAATATGAACATCCACATTTGTGAAATTTTTTAAACAATTTGTAACAATGAAAAATGTATTAGAGCATTATATGAACCACTTTGACAAATGATAGAATGAAAACTTAAGAAAGATAAGCACAAACTATAGAAAAGAGAGACACAAAATTTTGCAGACTGTAAAACCCTTTCAGGGAAGAAAAAACACTCCAAAATACCTTAAAGGCTTAATTCAAATATGTTTACAGTATATTTTCCAGAGCACCAAATCTGTCATCATGGCAGAGCAACAACTCAACACCAATTTCTAAAGCACGAACTTTACAAGTACAAACTAAAGCACCCACTTCAAGTTAGGAGCACCAACTCGCAATTTTTCAAAGTTTCAAAAGATAATACATCATTTTCAATAATGCACACTAAAATGTGTATTGAATGAAATTGTACAAAAACAATTTCACTAAAATATGAAATCTGTGTAATCAAATCAGAGATATAAATCTTTTAAACTCTCTTTTCACCCATTTCAAATACAAATGATATCACTATAATAACAATATGTTTTGTGATCAAGACCCTTGTTCTCAGCCATACAAATTCTTTCCACTGAGAAATGTCTTACAACCATATATTTATACAACAAAAAAATAGTTAAAATGGATTGCAAAAGGCATAATTGAAGAATCATTGCAGAACATTAAAACCATGATTGTTAACCAACCTCTTCAAAAAAATTCCTTAACAAATTATTCACAAAATCCACATCATTAAACTCCTCTTTAACAAAACCCGCATTAACAAAAAACTCAGAAACCAAAATAATGGAAGAAATTGAATGAGTAACTAACCCAACATTGTGTTACCTGATTCACAGAGGATAAAAACCAAACACTAACCAAAGAACTCGTTTAGCCATAACTTCCAAGCTGCATACTTCATTGACTGGCAGCACCATTATTTCTCACTTCCTTTATACTATAAATCCAGCTCTTCACTCTATTTTGAAACTCAAACTAACAATTTTCAATGTCGGCTAACCAAAGAAATAGGTTTGCAATATTCCAATGGTGGCAAAAATTTAGGATTTCAAACCTCAAGAACAAAATGATAATTACAAACTCATCTTTCCCTAAACTCGGGTGTATATTAATTTTGAATTTAAATGAGCTTTGAAGTTTGAATACTAATAATTTACCAAAACATCATAATGTATTTGAAGTCTACAAACAAAAATTATACTGTGGAGGCCGATAATCATAATCACTTTTAAATATTGCATGTAAACTGTCAACTTCTTGTCTTCATAATGCTTTTTGATCGATAGATCATCAAGTGCAAATGTGACATAAGAATCACGTGAAACAAATTCAATGCCACATTAAGCACACATGACCTAACTGATTGTTGTCAAGAATATTATTTATCCCGATGGACTTTTTATAAAGACTTAGATCATCGAAAAAGATCGATAGTCATATATTATATGACTCCAAACTTTAATTAAGGTTGATGCCAATAAAAATTCATATGAACTATATTTCATATGGTAAGCCCAAGTCTTTTTATTATAAAGGCTTTAATAATCCTTTTAAAATAAAATATTCATAGCCTCAATATCATATAAGATGATGATCACAAAAATATGCCATATTTATCAATCAACAAGTCACAAACATTGATACCATGAAGATAGAAAGATTCCAAGACAATATAGATGCCAAGCCAAGATCATTGCCATAAGCATTACCTTTATGAAGCTGATACTCACAAATATGATGTTGTCTTATACCTTGGAACTAGTATGATTTATGATTCCATGAATCAAATGATATCTCACTAAAAAGAATCTACCAATATGAGTATGTCACAATGACTTAAACACATTGAATATACCTATTGTTGTCATGAAAGCAAAGACATATATCTGAAGCTTATGCTTGTCTTGAAATAAAGAACACCATGTGTCAAACTGAAAAGCACGGTCAGTCCAATATAGTCATAACCATCTGCAAATAAATATCATGATCATCCTGACTGGGAACAAGCATGAAGATCCTATAAACAAACTAAACTAAATACCAATCCAACCCTGTAAACTCTGAAGCATAATAGGCAACAGTAATTCAATGCAAGTATATGACAACATATCAACCAATACTATCAACCTGGACCTGCACCTGTAAATATCATAGCACCATTTGTGACTTTGTCATCAAGGAAAAACACCAAAGGGGTGAGAACAACAAGTTACCCATTCATACCTCGTCACAGGACGACATCAAGTAATTTTGAGTAAATTCCTGAAAGTAAATTTAAAATATTTTAATTTGGGGCCAATGGGGACTCATTCGCCACCCATGGAAAATGGGTCTCACCTAGGACCTAACAACACATCTCAGGAAATTTGTTGTATTTAATGTTGTTTGTCAGAATAATACTCAAAATTACACTTAATTAAGCATTTGAGAGCATAAAGGGGTCAAATAAAGCATGAGAAAAGGATAAATGGTGAAGTTATGGCTAGAAAAGCATGAAAGGTTGTTACAATACTTTACAACACTTCAAAATAGGACTTGTTGATGAGGAAAAAGGTGATTTTTAGGTGAATTGATGAGTAAAGATAACCCTGAGACCTCCCTCAACTTCTCTTCACCCTTAAAGAATCTTGTTCTTAAGGGCACCCCTGCCAACAAGCTAGTCTCCTATTCCATGGAATCCCTAGAAGAAAAAGCTGAGAACCCTGAAGCTAGTAGAAATTTTGTGCCCTCCCCTCCTACCTCTTTCAGATTTGAAGGTACTAGATTTACTAGCTCCCCCAACCTGGGTGAAG
Organism: Sequoia sempervirens; assembly: GCA_007258455.2. Classification (NCBI taxonomy): domain Eukaryota; kingdom Viridiplantae; phylum Streptophyta; class Pinopsida; order Cupressales; family Cupressaceae; genus Sequoia; species Sequoia sempervirens. The sequence goes on from VDFB02086081.1 coordinate 27,117,331, forward strand.
TTAATCTCATTTTAGACTGGGTTTAGTCATGTGACATTTTGGCCTCTACTAGAAATGACATCACTGACATATTCAAGGTCTTGAAATGGGCCTACAATGAAATTAATGGGCTCAATCAAAGAAACAGGGCTCTGTATAGCAAATCGGAAGAGCTGTGCTGTCAGTAATGAAGAAGGGAAATGGAATAAAAACAACACTGGTAAGATAGGTGAAGACAATGAGGAAAAATACAAGTCTCTGGAAGAGGAAATGGTTAAAATTAAAAATAACTTGAAAACTATAGGGGAACAAAACAATAAAATGGATAGGCATAATGCCATTATTATCAACGCTATGTTTGAAAAGATGGAAAAAATGCAATAGGGTTCCCTAGTTGATTTGAAAGTGAAAAATGAAAGCAAGTTTGAGGATCAAGGTATTTCGAAATGAACCCTGGCCAACCTGAAAAGGAAAGAGCCTCCCGCTACACAGATGGTTCAGATCCTAAAGAGGGGGGTTCAGGACATGAATGAGCTAGAAGTTGAGACTGCTAATCTTTTAAAGACACAAATTTAGCTATTGATGGCTTTTCGGCTAGTTTTTGGTTTTGTGGCCTTTCCTGGCCTTTTTGATGGATGTGGTCATTTACTTTTGTTTTTTAATAGCCTTTCTATCTATGTTGTCTTTACTGACTTTCTCTTTATTTTGTAAACTTTGTGGTTTTGGGTCCCTATAAAATCCATTTTTTCCTCTTTCAAAAAATTTATCTAATTACACATATCATTTTAGCTGATTAAATCATATTCGTCTCTTTAATTAAATAAATCAACTTTTTTTAATTAATCTTTTAAATTTATCTCTTTAATTAAACAAATTAATTTTTATTTAATTAATCTCCTAAAGTTCATTTAATTGAATAAATCCAAATATTTAATTAAATCTATAATGTTCTTTATCTTCTCATTTAATTTAAATAAATCCAAATATTTAAGTTTAATGTCACAATCAACTAACCTCCATTAAAATTAATCAAATCATGATTAATGCTAATCTAATCACCCAATTCTCTAGATTTTGCAACTTGCACAGTAAATCAATTTATTTGATTTATTATTTCTTCTATTATCATTCAAAATGGCATCTTTAGGGAATATGCTTAAAATATGAAAAAGTCCCTCCAAAAGGATTTGTCCTACAACATGCCATTAAATCCTCTTGCATTGTCTCTTACATGTCTCCCACTTGGTATTTAAGACTCTTTCTTCTCCCTCCAACAAGCCAACTTTCAAATTTTCAAAATCCACCTAATAGCATTTATCATGCACAATGACCAAAATGTTCACAACCTTCCTCCTTTGGAATGCTGACAAGTGGCATAATGCCATTGGGTTGTCTTTCATCCCACATTCCTCCTATCTTTCATTCTTATATCCTTATATTCTATAAATAGGGGATTCTTCTATTGATTTAGGGAAACAACTTGATACACATTCATCTTGCACTTCATCTTGATCATCATCTTTCATCTAATTCATATCACATAGCATCTTCAAGGAATTTCATCCATCATCCAAGATCTTATCAAGGATTGGGAAAGGACTACTTTCCACATCAAAGTAACACCAATCCACTATGGGATAGGATTTGACATGATTCATATGGTATATTTAGTTATTTTGGTTATTTTTATCTTATTTGCATATGTGACATGATCAACTATTTCATATGGATGTTTTATTTGCTTTATTTAGTTTGACTAACAATGTTAATAGCTGTTTGTTTTGAGAAAATGCAGAAAAGGCATCCACAGTATGATGTAATTATTACTAAATGCAATGATCTAGATGCATATAATTGATAGATTGATTGATTAAGAATGCAAAAGTATTGAAATGTAACTTGTTTGAAAACACATAGTGTAATAGAAAAACACATAGAAATGAATAGTAAACTGTAACAAAAATGGATAAAACTGAAAGTGTGCACTTGAAATATTGATGAAGATTGGAATTGACTTTTGGAATGTTGATAATCCTAATTTTTAGGCCTGGTGGGACTCATTCACCTGTAAGGAAATCTAAGGTGTGGAACTAACTCTCCTAACATCAAAACCTCAGGGAAGAATGCAGAGGTGACTTTAAATTTTCAATTACAGTCCAATTAATATACACTTGAAAGAAATAACAGAAATAGATAATATAACATACATAGATAAACACCAAATTTATGTGGGAAAACCCTTATGGGAGAAAAACCCACCACACCAACAAAAGCCCCGTTGTATTACAGTAATGGAAATTACATACAGAGATCAGACTTATCTTTCTGATGTCAAATTTTCAATAGCATAATCCTTGATCAACCTTATATAGAACATTCAAGTTACAATACTCTCATAATTGAATTCACACTGATCATACATTAAACTATTCATCCCATTGATCGTCCAACCAAAAATCATCATCGATCTCAGAGTATATCCATGTCATCCCTGGTCTATTGACCTTCCTCACAGAAATTGTCATAACAGTTCAACTACTAGCAGTTCCCATTCTGCTCCTCTGATTAGTCAAAGACACACCACATAGGATAGTCTTCCAATCGGTCAAAGCATTCAAACTGTGTTTGCATGTCGGTGAGACACTAGCCATGTCTCCCCGATGCCACAAAGCCCAACCGTCGATATTGCCAAGAGTCATCACCTTCAGCAAGAGGTTACATCGAGTTCAAAAATAGTTGCTCAGACTTCCCCTTGTCACCAAGACATCATACCAATAACCACCACATGTAGTGCTATTCAGTGAGAGGTCATACCGATGTTCAAAAGGTCACATAGACAACAACATTCTCATCGGCGAGACAATCGCTATTCACCAAGAGAACATACTAAAGCCTTCATCTTACACTAAAATTTCCTACCATCGATGAGACTTCATCCATCACTAAGAGTTCTTACCGAATGTTCACACCTCTCACCGATGACTTCAGTCGCCAGGAGTCTCACTGAAGACACTTGATAAAAAACACATGTAGCAATGTTGGTAAGACTTCCGCTATCAATGAGACATCACATCGAAGCACAGAACAGTTGGTGAGACTACCGCTTTCACCAAGAGTTCACACCAATGACTCTGAGTGAATACGTATCGGTGAGACATATCACATCACTAAGACTTCATACCGAAAGAAAACCTTTTGGCCAAGAGTCTCCCCGACATCCGCTAGGAACCAAACCATTGACAAGAACAACCCACTCAGAAAAGGGTTACAACAAACACAACAAGTCATAGCGATAGCTCCAGTCGGCAAGACAACAACAAGGTCTTGGCAACCTCAGAATTCCACAAGGTTGCACAACTGCTAGTCGGCCAGACAATAAGGATGTCACACAAACTTGGCTCTTTTAGAGGTTTCAGCCTATGAGATTGAGGCACATTATTCCAACAATCTCCCACTTGATGAAGATCACACAGGCACCTCCATGGCACAACAAAACTACTAAAATTCATGGGCACTGAGGCCCATCGAATTTGCATACCAGCTGAACTTGTCTGTGCTCATTGGCTTTGTCAATGCATCTGCAACATTCTCCAAAGTATCCACTTTTTCTAAAGAGACCTTTCCATCCTACACCATATCTCGTACAAAATGATACTGTACATCTATATGTTTCATCCTGGCATGGAAAGTAGGATTCTTTGCCAAACAAATAGTACTTTGACTGTCACAGTAAATTGTTATTTTCCCTGCATCAAAACCAATGTTAGAACACAAACGTCTTAAACAAATTGCTTCTTTATAGGCATGTGTTGCTGCCATGTATTCTTCCTCTGTAGTGGACAAAGCAACTACAACTTGCCGCTTACTCTTTGAACTCACTGCACCACCATTCAACATGAAAATATATCCACTGGTGGACCTTTTGCTATCAATGTCCCCTGCCCAATCAGAATCCACATAGCCTCAAATGTTGAGAGTCCTCTATGATTCAACCAAGTTCCTATGGTAACATAAAGCATATTCTAAAGTGCCCTTCAAATATCTAAATATTGTTTTCACAACATCCCAATGTGTCCTTCCAGGAGTAGCCATAAACTGACTAAGTACTCTCACTACTTTGGCAATGTCTAGCCTTGTAAAGACCATTGCATACATAAGACTTCCAACCACACTAGCATAAGGCACACTAGTCATGTCCTCCATCTCAGTAGGAGATTTTGGACAGTCTTCAACATATATCTTAGTTCCCTATAAAATTGGAAAACTAGCTGCTTGTAGTCAGTCATACAAAATCTCTCTAGAACAGTCTTAATATACTTACTCTGACTAAGCCAAAGTTTTCTACCCTTCCTGTCCCTGGTTATTTCCATTCCTAGAATATACCTTGCTGCACAAAGATCTTTCATTTCAAACTTTGCAGACAACTGAGACTTAAGATCATAAATCATTAACTTACTATTGCCTATGAACAACATATCATCAACATAGAGAGCAATAATAAGAACCCGATCACCTTCAGCTTTGTAATACACACAATGATCAAATTTTGATCTTACAAATCACAATGACAAAACAAAAGTGCCAAACTTCTAGTACCACATTCTAGGAGATTGCTTTAATCCATACAAATATTTATTCAACTTGCAAACCAGTTTTTCTTTACCTTTCTCCACAAAGTGCTCAGGCTGGGACATATAAATTTCTTCTTCAAGATCATCATGTAGAAATTTTTTCTTCACATCCATCTGTTCAATCTCTAAGTCACATTTTTCTGCAAGTGACAAAAGAAATCTAATGGACGTCAGCTTAGCTACAAGAGAAAAAATTTCCCCATAATCAATTCCCTCTACCTGGGAATTGCAACCAACCTTGCCTTATATTTTTCCACACTACCATCCAGACCTATTTTCTTTTTAAATACCCATTTTCATCCCACAACTTTTCTACCTTTAGGAAAGGGCACCAAACTCCAAGTATCATTATTTTCTAATGATGCCATTTCTTCATTCATGGCTTACAACCAAGAGTTTGCATCATACATTCTAAATGCCTCTTTCACAGTCCTAGGCTCATCAGTGCTAGAAATTAAAGCATAGGCACAAGTAGAATCTATAAAAGTAAACCCATACCTATCAAGTTGCTTTCTTTCATGAGTTTACCTCCTCACTTGCTGAGGCTAAGGTTGTTCTTCTTACGAACTCTCAAAACTACTTGAGCTCTCCTTAGTTTTAGGTACATTTTGAATTTTCAATTCCTCTTTATCTGGTGTCGGAGGAATTTCAACTACATCTTCTTCTTTTTTTTCTAATTTTTTCTTTGACTGCAGATCTAAGGTAGAAGGTTTCAGCTCACGAAAGATAAATTTTTTGTTGTATAGAACCTTCTTCATATCAGGATTGCAAAGCTTGTATCCTTTTATGCTAGCACTATAGCCAATAAAAATACATTTAACAGCCTTGTTCTCTAATTTAAATCTTTTCTCATTCGACACATATGCATATGCCTCACAGCCAAAAACACGAATGTGTCTTAGAGAGGACCATGCTTTGAAAGGTGTTTTCTCAACAAGAGAAGAATTAGGAAAATAGTTTATCAAGTAACATGTTGTAGCAACTACGTCAGCACAAAACTTCTCCTCCAAGCCAGCACTGCTCAACATACTTCGTGCTCTTTCCATCATTGTCTTGTTGAACTTTTCTGCAACTCCATTTTGCTGTGGAGTGTAAGGTGTAGTTTTATGTCTTTTAATTCCATGATCTTTATAGTACCTCTTGAATTCATCAGAACAAAATTCACCGCCATTATTAGTCCTTAAACATTTTATTTTTCTTCTAGTCTAATTTTCTACAAGATTTTTAAATTCCTTAAACTAACTAAACACTTCTAATTTACTTTTCAATAAATAGACAAATTCCCTTCTTGAATAATCATCAATAAAATAAACATAGTACCTGTTGATGGTGTTTTTATGCACTTCTCAACACAAGCAGTGCGTAGTTGCACTACCTCTCTTCAAAGACAATCTTCCACAATCAGATTGCAGAACACTATCCCAAGGTCTCTCAGATGTCAGGTCTTGACAGTGCTTAGATACCTCAGTAGTTTGATGTGATTTGCTGGAATCACAAGGCGGTCTTACATAGGAAATACAAAGCATGGATACAAAGCGTGGAAGTTGAATCTTGAAATGAAGTTCATAGGATGGAAAGTTGTCATGTACTGGCTGTAGCTTCAAACAGTAGCCTTGGACTCCATTTTGTTGTTGGATTTGGCTTTACAATGTGCAATGAACCTTAGCATAGGTCAGTTATTAAAAAAAAAGGAAAAGAAGGTGAAGAGGAGGGAAAATTCCTTAGTTTGCACCTAACTGTGAATAGTGACAATGGAGTTCCTGCAATGGACAATTCCTCAAAACAATATCCCACTTAACCAGGGATTTCACAGTATCATAGAAATTGTCCTATCTTCTAAGGTCTGTAGATATTTTATCCTTCATCCACCAAATACATGCATGAATCAAAGATAAATTTTTGGAGCAGCTTTGAAATCAAGTCCAGGCTAACTTTGCACAGCTATCTACCATCAGCAAACAGCAAAAAGTATGGACAAAGAAATCATCAACATGGCAGGAATTTTCATAATCACCCAATACCATTTCTAAAATCTAGCCAAAGAAAGAAAAAAGCTAACTAGAATAGCAGTATAACCTAAGCAAACATCTAATATTGGAGACTGAATCAAGTAACATAAGAGAAACCAAGAAAATACACCAAGTCAATGCCTTTTCCTTATAAATTTTTGCAGCATGTCTTTACAACAACTCAACTCTCCCTTTGCAATTGAGAGGAGAGCCCTATTTATAGTTTTCAAAAAGTCTAATGAATAGCCAAGATTCATTACAAAATAGGGTTTCACCTACCCCCAATAGATCACAATTTAAAATTACATTTTTGTCTTTACCCTATTTCATCTTCTTGTTGATGGCACTGTAGCTCTTTTGTCATTTAGCAAATTGCTATTCCTTTTGCTGTAGCTACTCTTCAGCAAGTTCTTCATCTTTGACAGGGATGTCTTCCTGTCCCTTGGAGGCTGTGTATTTGATGAACTTGAGGACGACCTCCTGGAGTTTTTCTATTTCGATGACTTCGCATCGCAGCGCCTGGTAGCTCCACTCCTTTGCATTTTCTTCTAGCCTTTTCCAATCTTCATCATATTTTGAGCCTTGGTATCTGAACAGTTCTAATTGGTCGAAGGCATAGGCAACAAAACTTAGGAATTTCATTGTGATATCTCCAGCCATCCCGTCCTTCATCTTCTCCTGGAAGTAGGGCTTTATCTTCTCTGGATCCATTTGCACAGTGGGCATATCATAATCCGTCATTAGCTTAAGGTATCAGGCACATTCTTCCCAAATTTCCTTGATCCACTCAATGTTTGGATCCACCATGCTCAAGATTTGCTCCAACCTCTCCTTCCGATTGTCGAAGTCTTGGTGCCATATATCCATCAGCCAATGATCTTCTTTCTTAAATGTGAGCTTCTTCTCCCATGTGACTTCAGGCAATTGAAGGATAGCTTCGATCCTTGGGAAGGTGGAGTCGTAGGTCATGGGGAAGTTGGTGCAGAGCTTCTTTGTGCTCCCCAGAGACTGCATTAGGTCCAAGAACTTGTTAGCTGTCCGCATAGCCCAGCTGATTCCCATGTTTCTGACGTATGAGACTTCTGGAACCAGTCCTCTGTGGTTTTCTCCAAGTTCTTTCTTCTTTCCATCTTGTTGATTTTCTCTTTGGAAAGCAACTGAGGCGCAGCCGTGGATGTAGTGGGCAAGTCGTCCACTGAGGACCATTGATGTATGTAATTCGTTAAGGCTGCAACATGTGCCTTGAGCTCATCCTTTGAGATTTTATCCTGCTTTATCAGGTGCACCACTGTGGCTACCGACTCCTCAAGGTGCTCGACCTTCTGCTCTCTAGTTGCGGTTCCCAAGTCAATGGTAGAGATGTTATAGCTTACTCCAGATTGGCCCATCATGGGCATTGTAATTTGTGCTCCTCGGGAGCCAGAAGCATCCATCGTTACTTTAGATCATACCTTGGGCTTCTTCTCCTTCTTCGTTGTGATTTGGGCTCGAGCCAAGATGGCCTCCAACGTCGCCCTTGGGTCCTTCAGCACAGGGGTCATTCTTTCAAGTTGCTTCTCCAACCATTCGGGCATAGAAAACTTCCCCTTGGGTGAATCATGGCTACCCTCTCCCTTCTCAACTAATGCCAAGATTTCTACTTCCTTTTCTTTTGGAGATTCTCCTTTCTCTTTGGTAGCATCCTCTCCCTCCTCATCAGAGTCATGAACGAACACGAGGTGTCTGATAAGTAGCCCGGTGGATGGTTGTTGAATGGGACCTCCTTTTTTTGTTTCTTCTTCTTTCTTCTCCTCAGTACCCTCAGCTTCAGGGCTTCTGACAATATGGGCTTCAGCCTCAGTTAAATCTTTTATCTGTTGTTCTTCTGGTGGCTCCCCTTCTTCACCATGTAGTGACCCTTCTGCCTCTGTCCCAATATCCTTCAACTATTGTGCCATTTCCTCTTCAAGGTCATCATCAAAGGTTTGAATGATTACCTTAGTGTTAGAGTTATCCTCCTCATCCCCACTCTTGGAAGAGCCCGTCTCCTCCTCATAAACCACCCTGTCGGTGGTTCAGTGTTTGTACTCTAGGTACTCATGATACTCATCAGCCCCCTCCTTGACAGACTTCAAGGCCTCTGCTCTCATTCCTCCAATTCCTTTGAGATTAGAATTATGGACTCCATAACTTGTGGCCCTGTCGGTGGTTGTGAAGGTTGAGCAGTTGCAAGGACTTGCAGAAGGGCTACTTGGAGAGTTGGATCCATTAAGATCTGGGAGAGCTTAGGGGGAAGGTTCTGCATATGCCTTGAAAGAGCCTCGGGCATAGTGGCAAGGGGAATAGGTGATGTTATTGTTTCCAGAGGGAGCGATGTGATTGGTGACATGGCAGTAGAAGAGGGGGGAGTGGTCACACTAGAAGAGGAGTCAATGACTATCACAGACTCAGCTGGAGGTGAAGGGGCAAGATGGACAGAAATGTCCACTATCGGCGGGGATGCAGCAACCATAGCCAGGGAGGTGGGCGGTGCAATAGGAGGGGCAAGGAGAGACAAGGGAGGCTGCAATTGAGCCACTCCTTCTGCTTCTTTCTCTTTGGTTGAAGGTTGTTCCGCAGCACTCCTCGCCAGTTTGAGTATTTTGGGAGGTGAGCCTCCCGTTTCTTTCTTTGTATGGGCCTTGGGGTCTGGAGATTACTCTGCTTCTATTTCTTTTCTTTTCCTGAGCCTGGTGACAAGAGGAGACTTGGAGGTCCCGCCAGTTGAGGTGGTGGCAGCAACATCCTCTGTGGCACTTGGCTTGCTTTTGAGCCCTTCATAGGTTAATACTACTCCTTGTTGCTTTAGATGAGCCACCTACCCATTGATCCACTCCTTGGTATGAGTTAAGATTGGCTGGGTTATGGTGTCCAGGTCATCGACCTCCTGTTCATCCCAGTCATTCAAGGGTATTGGCAGGTTGGCAACCACATGGTACCTTGGATGCCTGATTGTAGACTCATCCTCCTCAACTTGGTCTGACACCGGAAATGGCTGCTCCCTCCTTAAGAACTGCACAGTCATGCGCATGTAATGCCTTGCGTGCACTTCTTTGTCATCTTGGCAATCGGCCCAGAAATCTTCAATGTGATAGAGATGGGCATATGCTGATCCCAGTGCCTTCCTAACATGGCCATGCGGGTCCATCCATGGGCGAGCAGTGTGCAGGTCGAAATGGTACTCCTTTAGCTCCTTCTTGGAGTTACCAGCACATTGGGAAGTCTGCAGTCGGTACATGCCCTGGTCGAGGGTGATGGGGTAGGAGATCCCCGCTCTATGTTTGTTGCTGAAGATTGCCTGCAGGTGTTGGAGCTCCCGAGAAAGCTCCAGGAGGATGATTCTGTCATTGGGGTATCGAGGCAATCTATTTGGCCTCTTAGTGAAGCCTTGGGCATGGATGTACGTAAACTTTGGGTACTGGATATAGAGGAAGGCATATTGTTTCAAGAGAACCCTGGCGCTATGGGAGACCCTCCTCTCAAAGCCCCCGGTAATCAATCTGATGATGTGGCCAATGAAGGCGTCGTTCACTCTGCAATAGTCTCTTTTGAAGTTGTGGTACTAGAGTTGCAAATATTTATCAAATGGTTTGAGTCCTCGTTTCTGCCCCTGATCAGGTGCCACAAATAACCCGATATACTATCTTTGATCTACCAGGGAATAGACAAGGTAGGAGGTCATGTAAAATTTGGAGCTCTTATTTACGTTGACAAACTGCTCATGGAAGCAGTTGCTTATGATTCCTCCCCAATAGAATGAAACCTTTGTTGTAACGTCCTCGTTTCCACGCAGGATCTGCTCAATGAAATATGCCATCCATTCCTGGAAGTAGGCGGTTGTTGGAAGACCTATAACCCAGCTCAACATGGTTACTAGGTCATGGTAATCCTTGTGGAAATCGCTACAGAAGAGCTCCTGAGGAACCTTCACAGCACTGCCCCATCTTTCCTTCAGCCAATGTAGGTTTATTGACTTCTTGCATCGTGTCGGATTATCATCCCACGCCGCCTGGCATTCATCTAATGTGGGGACCTCCATCTGTTGGAATGTGGGGATATGAAAGGTCTTGGTGATCCCCTCGGGTGACATGTCAGCAAGAATGTTGCCCTCCTTATCAACAATTATTCTTGTATCGGTTTGGTATGCTTCTCGGCAAGCCATGACCAATTCAGGCGCCATAAAGGATGGTGGGAAACTGGCAGCCTTAGCTATTCCACTCTGCCTTATCAATCTGACATTCTTTGTTGTCGGGTTGACCCTGCCTCTCTGCGTGAATTCATTGATATCCACTTGGCCAATGTTAGTGTCTGTGATCTCCTTCTAGTCTGTAGTGACCTTTGAGTGGAGTGGCTCACCCTGGAATTGGTACTTCATCTGATGCTTGTCTTCTTTCCCTCGAGGGGTCCTTCCTGACTTCTTACCCTTGTCCCCTTCGGCGGATGCCCCTGAAGTTCCTGCACCCGATTCCATATATTTTGCAAGCAAGGACAAAGTCAGCACAATGGGTCACAGAAGCATTCATGTTAGTCTATATCTTGAAAACAATATTCATTTCAAATAATCAATCAAGCATATCATGAACTTTCATCTCTAAATGTTATGGATCTTTGATTAAGGGCATTTGGACAATCTGGGCCCAGAGGGTCGGACTTCCCTGGCAGAAATGATCTTTAGAAGGGAAAACACGGCGGAAGGCTCCTGGAGACTTTCTTTGGTCACATTTCAATATTTCAAGAGGTTCACGATGAAGATGAGAAAAATTCAACACATGGGTTGAGGTTTGATCTCAAATTTGGGCCCGTTTGGATCGATTTAGGAGAGTTTGAAGGTCCCAAGCTGGAAGGCCGTCAGGAGATAGCAGTTTGGAGCGGTAGACAGCAGACGGAAATCCAGAGCCAGAACTCCTCGGTCCAGGGCCCGGAGGGCCAAAAGGCGCTCGGTGTTAAGTCATTTCATTTCTGAGGGCTCAGGCTGGACACACTAGGATGTCGAGCGAGCTTCGCCGTTTGGGACGACAAACACCGGATGGAAGTCCAAGAGGGGAAGTCCGACAACAAGGTCCCGACGCCATGAGTTTTTTCTTTGATTTCAACGACGGTTGGCAGCACGGAGTCCGGAGGTCAGGATGATGGGAGGGTTTTTCCGTTAGCAACGGTGGGCGAGGACGGGAGTCCCGAGCCACGGAGCCCAGTGAGCAGAAGGCAGTTCGTAGTTCAGATGGCATCCCATGGTAGACGGCGGTTTAGGACCTGGTGATCAGACAGATAGGGCGAAATCTCCCTGAGGCAAGGGAAAGATGGAAATCTAGGAACGGACCCCCGAACACCGGGGCCCGAGAGGTCGGAGGGCGCTGACCCGAGAAGGCAAGCCTACAGCAGGGCAGGGGGTGGGATCCGAAGCACGGACGGCGCCAAAGAGTTCATCGTGAGGTCGGCGAAAAATGAAGTAAGGACACCCGACGGCCGGAGCCCGGAGATCGAAGGGATGTGATGAGTAAATCACC
>VDFB02086081.1:27129571-27183580 GCA_007258455.2 Sequoia sempervirens
AACTCTCCTAACGTCAAAACCTCAGGGAAGAATCTAGAGGTGACTTTAAATCTTCAATTACAGTCCAATTAAGATACACTTGAAAGAAATAATAGAAATAAAGAATATAACATACACAAATGAACACCAGATTTACGTGGGAAAACCCTTATGGGAGAAAAACCCACCACACCAAGAAAAGCCCCTTTGTATTATAGTAATGGAAATTACATATAGAGATCAGCCTTATCCTTCTGATGTCAAATTTTCAACAACATAATCCTTTATCAACCTTGTACAGAACATTCAAGTTACAATACTCTCAGAATTGAATTCACATTGATCATACATTGAACTATTCATCCAACTAATCGTCCAACCAAACATCATCATCGATCTCAGAGTATATCCATGTTGTCCCTGGTCTATTGAACTTCCTCATAGAAATGGTCATAATAGTTCAACTACTAGTGGTTCCCATTCTGCTCCTCCGATTGGTCAAAGAGACACCATGTAGGATAGTCTTCTAATCAGTCAAAGCATCCAAACCGTGTTCGCATTTCGGTGAGACACTAGCCGTGTCTCCCCGATACCACAAAGCCCAACCGCCGATATCGCCAAGAGTCATCACCTTCAGCAAGAGGTTACATCGAGTTCAAAAATAGTCGCTCAGACTTCCCCTTGTTGCCAAGACATCATACTGATAACCACCACATGTAGCGCTATTCGACAAGACTATCACTATTCAGTGAGAGGTCATACCGATGTTCAAAAGGTCACATAGACACCACCATTCATATCGGCAATACAATCGCTATTTGGCAAGAGAACATACCAAAGCCTTCATGTTACAATGAAATGCCCTACCATCGATGAGACTACATCCATTGCTAAGGGTTCTTACCGAATGTTAACACCTCTCGCTGATGACTTCAGTCACCAGGAGTCTCACCGAAGAGACCCAATAACAAACACATGGAGCAATGTCGACAAGACTTCCGCTATCGATGAGACATCACACCTAAGCATAGAATAGTTGGTGAGACTACCGCTTTCACCAAGAGGTCACACCGATGAATCCAAGTGAATAATTATCGATGAGACATATCACATCGCTAAGACTTCATACCGAAAGGAAACCTTTTGACCAAGAGAATCCCCGACATTTGCTAGGAACCAAACCGCCGACAAGAACAACCCACTCGGAAAATGGTTACAACGAACACAACAAAGTCACAATAATAGATCCAGTCGGCAAGACAACAACAAGGTCTTAGCGACCTGAGAATTCCATAAGGTTGCACAACTACTAGTTAGCCAGACAATAAGCATGTCACACCGACTTGTCTCTTTCATAGGTTTCAGCCTATGAGATTGAGGCACATTATTCCAACATCACCATCCTGGGTGAATTAGTCCTAGTTCTGTGAAATTGTTCTGGAACTCGTTTCAGACAAAACGGCATCTAAAAATGGAGAAAACCAAAAACTAACATGGAAGTGGAACTCATTCACCACCCATGGTGAATGAGTCCACTTTTGAATTTATGAATATTCAAAGGTGGAATTAAGAACTTTTAGTTTGCACTTTTTGCTTCTCCAGGTGTTCGGTTATGAAACTATTGGATTTGAGCCTAAAAATGACCTTTTTTGGGTATTTTGACTTATCCAATGAAGAAATGACTTCAAAAAATTTTCAGCTTGATTTTCAATAAATTCTAAGTCTCCAAGATGTTTAAATCTTCAAACACACAAGACAAGAAAGAGAAATGTTGGATGTTAGGGCATGGGGGTTTTCCTTGGTCAAATCCCTTCTAGGTAATGAAACCAAAATAGAGAAATAATGTAATGAAACACGTAATAATGGAGTTGATTACCTTGCCATGATGATTGACCTTTAATTTCTACAAGAAAATATGAAGGATCTACCCTTGAATGTCTAAAAATTGTTATCTTAATGACTTGAAATGATCAAACCCTAACTTGCTTGACTTGAGATGGAATAATGATGAATAAATAATGAATAATGGTTATGATTTAGGGTTTTGAGAGTTGATTTTATAGGAAATTCACCTTATTAGCCCGTAAATTGGACCCTTAATGCTAACATGTAAAAATAATAAACTTAAATTTTAGTTTTTCCCGCTCAAAGGTGAAAAATGACCCAAATGGGAATCATTCTCTACCTTGGTAAAATCAATCCCACCTAACAGGGACTCATTCACTAAAGGTGGTGAATTAGTCCCAATGGGGCCCATTTGATAGCTGAATTCTTAGGAGATAAGAAAATAAGGTTTATATGATGTCTATGTTGGTTATTTCATCAAATATTGCCTCAGAGTGGACAATATGGGTTAACAGGGGCCTATTAATGATGATGTGAAGGTCAATTTGGGCTTGGGACACAAAATTCAATGTGAAAGTGTGATTAAATATAATTTACAACACTAAAGTGAGGTCCACATAGCCTAGGGATGCACAAGAACCAATGTGAATATGCAAGACACATTACAACACTAGATTTACATTAAGTTTATTTTACAAGCCTTCTAGATTGATCTGATAATGCAATTAAATACATTTTATAATCTTGTCTTAAGGAAATATTGGTTCATTAAGTCTAGAAAAGCATGAAATTCCTTTACAACACCTTTACAAGACATCATTAAATGCATTTGAAAGGGTCCAAGACCTAGTGTGGATGTGAAAAAGACCTCACAACACTGAATCAATTCCTCATTAAGTCCAATTTACCATCAATTATTCCCCAAATAAAGCAAGTTTCCTTTTTTTTTATGGTACAAGTTCCCATCGTATTTTGGGGTTCTGGACAGACATTTGGATGAATCCCAAATGTCCAATTCTGTTCCCAATTCCCCATTCTTATTTACCTTCAAAAATGTCATTTTAGGGTATTGATTGAAACAAACATTTGGATAAAGTCCAAATGTACATTTTTGTTCCTAGTTCTTGATTCATCTTTCCATCCTTCTTTAACATCATATCCCAATAAGAAAATATGATAATGTCCAAGTGTCTATTTTGTTAAACACCTGAAACACTAAGAAGGGGGGGTGAATCAGTAATATTTTAAACCATTCAAATATTTAAACATCCACTCCACTTAGAATATTCAATTGTAGTAAATGAAAGAAAGAATGAAACATCTAACAATATTGCATAACACATGAACACCAGGATTTTTATGTGGAAAACCAAAAATGGGAAAAACCATAGTGAGGATTAGCTCAAAATTATTATATTCTTTTATAGTATATTTATAGAAGTGCTCACTCTAGGAGGACTCACTGTCTAAGTGGACTCACTACCTACTAAGAGAAAAAGAGATAGAATAAAGTTTGTGGCTCATAGCCTAGATTAAATTGTTACAATTTTATCTTTCATATGCATGAGATACAATTCAAATGGAGTTCAATAAACTGATTTTACACACTTCATCCTTATTTTGATCTAACACTTTGTTTTCCTCTACATTTGTATCACCCTAATATTTTTATCTACATTCACAACTCAAATTTGCAATACATATTCACATCATTTTTATCACTAGTATGTCTCTCATATATAAAAACACCAAAAATCATATAGCTTATATATCTCCTTTAAGAATAACATCAATTAGGTCAATCTAATTAGATGTATCAGATAAAATATACAATATATGACTTGTCAGATAAAATCCTTCTACACACCTCTTGTACCAAGATTCAATCCTTAAAAATATTGAAATAGGTTGGCATGGACCTATAAAATCTCCCACATAGCTTCAAAATAATTACTTAACATTCGCATACCTTCATCACCTATTAGGTCAGTACTGTAGAAGACCTAATACAAAAATTATCCAACTATATACCCATATTCAAACATGTCATCCTCAAAATACCATGCCATATAGAAATCACACTCAATTACCATCTATCAACATCTCCTTAAATATTCAAAGCAAAATTCCTATCCCTAGAGAAGTGCAAACTCTTCAACTCATATGCATTTTATAGGAAATGACTAAAATTGCTTGGTCAAACTTCTATCATTCATAACTTTCAAACCAAAATCCAAAATAGGATGGAATTATGGAATTAGATGCTTCTATCAACCAAAAACATTATGCTAGAACTGTAGAGTAAAACTTTAGTTCACGGACCGGTGCAGACCCAGAAACTACATGCTCTATTTAAACATAGAATTAGAAAAATTGACATTTAGTCAATTTTCATCACAATTATCTTCACTGAATCAAACCTTCTTGAAAAATTATCTTCCACAAACATCCCAAATCATGTTAGAACCAATCAATGCAATTTGCATCATGATATCTATATCAAAATACAATTTTGACATTATTGACAACACTGTAATGCATAACAGTATACCTTTTTCTTATCCCTTATGCTCATGTTACAATCTACTTCATCAATGAAAAACTCCACATTCTTACAACAATATCCCCCTTTGTAATTGATGGAAACATGTAAAAAAATCTCCAAAATATTCTCCCACTTTGAAATCAAGGAAAAGGGCACATGCAACAACTTTTCTAACATATATTGGATCTCCCCCTAAGAAATATATGCATATGTACAAACTGAAAGATTAAACTGACTCCCCCATAAGCCATGTACCAGAGGAAAAACAAAAAAAAAATGTATAGGAAACCATTCTATATAATCCACATATGTACAAAGAATCTAAAATATAAAAATAGAAATACATAAACAATAGAAATGTTGTCAACTGGAGGAGGTTGTCTCTTGAAGCTTCTACACGTGTTTTCCAAGCGTTTTTTCCTTCTTCCTGTGTCTTCTTGGTCATCCCAAGCATTCTACATTTTCTTTCAAATTCCATTAATATCTCTTATCCTTCTTCTAGAGAGCTAAGTACTAGATTTATCTATGTACTTTTGTTAGCACACAAAAGGGCACTTGACATAGATATGAAATTGGAATTCACCAAGTCCCTTAGCTCTCCAAACTGCAAGATGATGTTCTCCTTTTAGGCTTTCAGCTGGAATAATCTCTTATGAAAATATTCAATAACAGTCCTTGTGTCCACAGAAACTTGTACATTCTTCAAATTTTCTTGAAACTTTTTGTGTGCAAGAGCACACTTTTCAACGATTTTGAGCATTTAATTATCATTTATTTTCTTTTCATCTTCATTCTCTACTTTTCCTCTAAGACTGGAGGAATATTCTTTGAAAGTATCAATTAATAGCTTCATATTTGAATACCAAAAACTGAAGTGTCAATACTCACACAAATTATAGCCTCCTGCAAAGCCTTAATAGCTTCTTCCACTATCTCTCGACTCTTTTGATGTGTTTTTATAATCTCCTTCATGGAAGATGCATGGAATACATCTCCCAAATGAACCTTGTGGAAGGGGGAAATCTTATCAAGATCTACATTTCCCTATTCCATAGGTAGTTGCAGTAGTTGTGTTGATATAACAAGTTGGAAGTTGAGCTACATACTAAGTAGATTCTTTAAGGAATCTTTGGAGCAGCCAAAGGATTTGTAGACACATAAAATTGACCTAGGCCTGCAAGCTCTTTTGTCGCCATTTTCTTCCTAGCATAATTAAGACAATTTAATTATGTCCTTGGTCCACTATCGACTATTAATTAAATAATTCATAATTATTTAATTAATTCATGTCTTTTTTATTCTTCTTGATTATTAAATAAATAAACTTTATATATTTATTTAATGTCACTAATTATCTAATACTGTAGTCCCTTCATATAATTAAATAAATTCTTTAATTTATTAATTATTGTCCACCTTGGCATTTTAGTAAATAATCCAAATCAATTATTTACTGTCATGTGACCCCACCTTTTGAATTAAATTAATTTTTAATTCAAAATAGTCTTTTTCCTCCAAAAATCAAGTCATTTCTATTATTTTTTGATTTTCCAGCCACCTCATTTTTTGTGTGAATCTTATCTCTTGTCACATGCATTGTCAACCCTTGATTTGATTTTCTAAAAATCAATCCTATCCATTCATTTTGAATTTTCCCTAGTGTTTCCCTAACCCTAATTGTGGGTTGTCACATTGAATCTTGACAATTAATTCTAGGGAATTTGTCAACTTTTAATCTTGGCCATTCATATAAAATTGCATTTTCTATAAAAAGGAAATTTTAGCCTCACTTTTTCACCTCATGAGATCATGTTTTGTCACCTCATGTTCATATTTTGTCATCTCATTCTCTTGCTATCTTGTCATTTTAGGCTATTTTCTACACACTTCATAGTTTTCTAGTTGCATTTGTGAGATCATTTTAGATGAAAATCCTTCAACATTTGCTTAGGGCTTGTCATAGTCATTAGATTGCTCACATAAAATCTGAGGGCAACAACATATTTCCAACAAGTTGAGAGGGTATAATTGAGGTCAGCCATGGAGAATGAAGACATTTAGTGAGATTTTTTCATTTGATTTCATACTATTTCCTTTGCAGTTCATTATTACTTTGGGTTTTTGTGTTTTTTATTTTAATCTGCTAACCCTAGGAAAATATCTTTAGTTAAATTGGTGAACCCTACGCCAAAATTGACCACTTTTTTTTCTAGTACGACATTTTCTATTTTCTAGGTACAGGTATGGCCACGACATATTTGTCTTGCAAAGCGATGCATTCGAGATACCATGACACATTTACTACTTAAAACGACATATACGCTCTTCTGCAATGCATACGACTTCCAGAGTGATGCATTTTCTTTGCAACTCGATGCATCTTCTTGATAGATTCCATCTTGCAGACCACAACACCTTTTCTCTATAGAGTGACACAATTTCCTAGTAAGAATTTTCTTTCGGGTTTTCTACAGATTTTCCCGGCTTTTTTAGATTATTTTTATTTTTTGTTAAATAGCTTAGCATTTTTTGGCTACTAACCTATGCTATAGCATGTGGCTTTGATATTTCATAAGTCCAAGACATATTTTGAGACTACTAACTAGTGGTTTTGTAGGTTTGAATGTCTAAGGCCATTATTTTGAAACCCTATGTGTTTTTTTTAGAGTAGAGAACACTTCTTTGGTGCTTTAAAAATAATCTCTACTTATCTCACTTAGTTTTAACTAGGGGGTTAATTTATTCTGCTTGATTGTGCTTGAAGGTGGTAGGTGATTATGCTCTCACCTTGTGCAAACTAGGTGATTAGAAAACTAGACCCACCTATTTTTGTGTAACCCTTTGATTAAATAATCGAAGTATCCTCTCCCCTTGCACACTTGTGTGATCCTCAGTGTAAGATAAATGGTTATTGACTCTAGAACTTGGGCCTTCCTTGGTGGCAAAAATTACTCACCCTAAGGCGACTTAGAGCGGCAATAGAGCTCTTTGGCCGAGCTACCCCCGACCGGTATATAAATGTGAATCCTAGCGGAAAGCCTAGGAATACAAGTGTGGATGTGTCATACAGACAAAGTAGAATTCCCAAAAACCCTGTTGGTCATAACCTCTTCAGGATGGAATTCCTCCTTAATGGAGCTTAATCTTTTCCCCATGTATGGCCTCTCGAACTGGGGTTTCAAACTAAAAAATTTTGTGTAGTAGCAAAATCCCCATCTATTTGCTAGCATAGCAATGATCATTGTGAAGGTATCCACATTTTTGCAATTCTCAGTAGAGGTGATCAACCCACCATGGGAGATTTATGGGGGTTGGAAGATTGGTTGGCCTAAGAAGTGAGTGCAATGTAAGGGGGATCCCATGCGACCAAGCTTATGGATTCACACACTAAGAATAAGTGTAGTTGGGGAAACCCACATGGAATCTAGTAAATATTTCCCTTGCCTAACGAAGGATTGTGCTTGTCTTCTTTTTGTTTTCTTACACACTCAAAATTATGTGTTTTCCAACTATTTTCTAGACATTGAACAAAACAAACATCACTTATAGATCTAGAAACAAATAGTCAACCTCAAACAATTCAGATTTTTGACCAAAACTACAAACAAATTAGACTTTTGTCATTTTGCACCGCATCTTCCAAGACACATTCGCTCCCCTGCACCACATTCGATTTGCAGAACACCACATTCACTCTAAAAAAAATGCATTGTCTGTGCAGAACACCACATTCGCCTGGGCTGAACCACATTTTCTTTTTAGAAAACTGCATTTGCAATACTGAGTCACATTTTCTTTCTGTAGAATTGTATTCACTAGAATTGAGCCACATCTTCTGTACTGAGATGCATCTATGACCTAAAATGATGCATTTTCCTAACAAAAACAAAAACCCTATCACAAACCAATAACTAAATTCAAACCTATCCAAACTATCTATAAACATCATTTTCCAGAGGCTTCTGTCAAAACTAGATCAAGAATTGCTCAAATCTTTCATCATTTGCATCCATTAGCTTGCATCTTCCTTAGGTTTAACCTTTCTAATTTTAGTTGCAATCCATATGCTTCACAATCATCATTTCCAACATAAAACTAGTCATTAGGCCTTCACTTTTGCATACTTTGGATTAGGATAACTCACCATACCTTGCAAAATCATTTCCTTCAAAAGTAGGTTACCATTGGACTTGGTCATCACAATTCCTTTTAGTCATTGTCCCTTTTGTGAGATTTTCCAACTCAAAAGTCTAGTTAGGAAACCTCACTTGTCATTTAGTCATTCAAAATAAGTCCTTTGGTGACCCAAATTGAGACATAGATCAATCTTTGATTGGATGACTAAACCTTTTTCCCAAAGTCCATCAAAATCACCTTATTTCTTGCATTTACATACATTATACCATTAATCATTTTAGTCCTCACCTTGCATATCTTATCCTTAAAAATCCAAAAATATTGTCATATCTTCCATCCTAGTCCTCATTTGGCATCTAGACTTTGCATTAGTCATTTCCTTAGTCAACATTTTCATATTAGTCCTCATGGTCACCTTGACATTTGGAATCTTTTCTTGACAATCTTATCACCTTGCATTAGTCATTTCAGTTAGACAAACATCATTATCGCCTTCCATTGACATCCTTTATTCCAAAAATCCAAAAATATAGTGTCATTTAGTTGTCATTTTCATCCTCTTCCTAATTTGAGCAACTTCTTATATGATTGAGACTAGGCTTCAAATAAAAAGAAGACAAATGGCTAACTTTGGACAAGACCACACCAATACTTGCATCTTTTCCAATGACATGAATCAAGACACAACGTTTATCAATCCTTTCAAAAAAATGAACATGCCATCTTCATCACAAAACCCAATTGAATCATTCATGCATAGAGATGAACATGGACATGTGTTTATTTAAGACTTAGATGTAGCCTCCTTTGTAGAAGACTTAGTCTTACATGACCCCCAAAGATATCTCGCCATGCTCTTGGACCAAGGGATCAAATTACCACATGGCTTTGACATTAACACTTTGAGACCGACCTCTCCTGATCACAACAATAACAACAATACAAACATTTCCAACACTAATCAACCTCAAAAAAACACAAACAATGCCTTTGTTGGTGTCACCTCGCAAATTTCCACAACCATTAGTAAAGCTACTTCCAATGACACATCCAATCAAAAAAATTCCAATTCAATCAATGCAACATCCTTTGGAGGGACACCAACTATGTCACAAGCCATGTCACAATCAATGCCAACAATGTCAACAACATCCTCGCAAACAGTTGGAGCTACCTTTAGGTTCTCGTCAATGGGGGAAAACTCTTCAAATCTACTATTTGGAGCTTCATCTAGTTCCATGGGTGCATCATCATCAAATCCTTTCATTGGTACCTCATTCAATCCCTTCAGAGGAAGTAAAAAATGCATCTTTATTCGAGCACCACAGCCAAATGTTAACACGTCATCACAATTTAATACCAATACTTCCCAAGGGAAAAACAAAAACATTCCCCATGTACAATTTCAACAATTTGGACAAGGCAATCAGAATACACAATATATGACCTCATTTGGACACCAAATTATTCATGGTCAAAATATCCCACAAATTTTGACTCAAATGGTTGGAGGGCATATTTCTACATATGCATAACATGTACATACCCATCAACACGTCCATAATCAAAACTTTCAACACCAACAACATTCAAATAAAAAAACGTCATACATTTCACAACACATCCCACAACAAAACACCAACATCTCTTCACAACAAATGGGTACCGATGGGATACCTATCACTGCCATGTGTGATGCAACAAATAATCCTATAATTGATGCCCTGACAGCTCAAGTGGCTCACTTGCAAAAGACCATAGAGACTATGCAAATGTCTGACAAAAATTCACACATGTCATATGACCTATGCCCATATCCTTTTGACATGAGACTATACATGCCACCATTTCCTCCTAGGTATGTGGCACCAAATTTCACCAAGTACAAAACAAATGCTATTGAGCACATTTGAGAATTCATGACCAACTGCATGGACATTGCCTATGATCATACTCGATGAGACTTTTCTCTAAGAGTCTTACCGGATCCGCACTTGAATGGTTCTCAACTTTAAAGGGAATAAAAACATGGGATGAACTTGCAGACAAATGTATAAAAAAATTATGCCTATAACATTGACACAGTCACTTCCATCACTAGCTTATGCACACTTACACAAGAAGATCCTGGTGAAATGTTTATCCCATTCTTCCAAAGATGGAAAAGACTAGCAAGTCATTGCCACATTGACATACCTAAAAAGGAAAAAGTCAACATGTTTGTCCAAACACTCCTAGGTCCATTGAAATATGGCTTGAAAGTTCACTACTGCACAACCTTCATAGACTTAGTTGAAAAAGGTGTCCAACTTGAGAAGTCCCTCATTTCTAAAGAATAATTAAAATATGGCCCTAAAAACACAAACACAAACCCATTCATAGACAAAAGTATGTATTGGGTCAAAAATAAACATGTTACCAATGATGGAATTGTCGATGCCAAGGCTGTAAACATGATGGGTCCTATACTTAATCTTAAAGGAGCTCAACCACAAAAAAAACCAACAACAATATTGACGCCCTCGGCCAATGTCATTCCAAATAACCAAAATGGTCAAAATAGTCAAATTCAAGGACAAACCTGCGAGACAAGACAATTCCCAAAAATATGAAGATACATTGCTTTGGGAGAACCAATTGAGGATGTTCTTAAGAAGCTCCTTCAAAATGGTCTCATCACACTAGAGGACCCTAATCCATATGACCCAAGATAGTTTAAACCATCATGGTGGGATGACAACGCTTTTTGGGATTACCATCGGGATAAAGGGCATAAGACATCTTCTTTTCAGCAAATAATAAATATTGTGTAAGACCTCATTGAAAATTGCACAATTGAATTGGGTGGGCCATAATTTTCATCAAATTAAGACCATACTATTCACAAAAACCCACTGTAGGACCATGCTTCAAATAAATCCTCAACGTCAGGTCCTAAGACAAACAATAATCATGCCAACTATACTTGCACCACATTCATTTATTCTAGAGGAACCATCATTAATAACATATGAACCGATGATGAATAGGTCAATACCATCATTTTCAAAAGAGCACCTAAATGTAATGCCATTACCTGAAGCAGAAAAATCACCTTAGTTGGTCCTCCTCCTCGGAAACCAAAATTATAATACCTAGTCCATCTACAAAACAATCACAATCAGGCCCAACTACAAAGCAGTCAGAACCAAAGAGTCAGTTTAACCTTATTCATCAACTAGGTAAAACCCTTGTGCAAATTTCCATACTTGAGTTGCTTCACATTTCTCCCACGCATAAGGCTATACTTGACAGAACCTTGCAAGAGTCCTCTGTCCCTCAAGACATTGATGTCAACCAGTTTGAGGCCATGGTGGGTTTCCTCACTACACCCCATCATGTAACATTTTCATACTAATACTATTCATCACCAAAGTCCAACCATAACGACGCATTACACATTGAATTTTTCATCCATAAACACAAGGTCATACAATTTTTTTTAGATGGTGGAGCAAGACTGAATATATGCTCCTTAAAATTGGTTAAGGCTCTAGGATTTTTTGATTCTTGCATAGATGCAACAATGAGCATAGTCATAAAGGCGTATGATGATGAGGAACGTACCTCTCGAGGTGTTATTACTCTTCCTATCAAAGTTGGACCAGTTATTGTAGACACAACTTCCCAAGACTTAGATCTTGAATTACCCTATAACATCTTGCTTGGCCAACCTTGGATTCATGCCATAAAATTTGTTCCATCCACTTACCACCAATGCCTGAAGTTTCCCTTTGACGACACATAAATCACCATATATGGAGACCCCGATCCCTTTCAATATTGTACCAATCTAAGGGGTATTTCAGAACATCAAGTGCTCATCAACCAAGAATCTCCTAGCTCATCTTCTTCCAGATTCATTGACCCTTCCACTCTCCCCTCTTCATCCACGTCCACTCCTTCCACATCTTCAGCTACTCCATCATCCTCCTTTCCTTCTAAGACTGAGTCCAATGTCAAGATCCATGACCTAGGTTGTGGAGAATTCAAACTGAATACAACATATTGCATCACAAAAATACCCAAGTCTCCCAAGGTCTATGGTCAGCCTTGTTTCAGAATGGAACCTAGGGAAATTTTTTAAGTGCCACCGACAACAATTTTCATAAAATGGGGAGACATGAACAATGAGGACATTGAAGACACATCAGGATGGATTTACAAAGAAATGGAAAACCTAACTCCCTTACCAGCCTAGATATATGACAAAGGCTATGATGGAACTAGTGGCCTTGGCCGAAATAAGACTGGAAGGCATGAACCACTCATGCCTCCCTGTAGACCAAAACTTCTTGGGTTAGGGTATGGACTACCTGAAAATGACGATCGACGTACCAATGGAATTTCTAGTAATAACATGAATGCTTCGAAAAGTGTCAAGACTATTCAAGAATCCCTTACCAAAACTAACTCCCATGAATGGGAATTTGGCTCCCAACAATCCCTAAGTGACTGTTTCCTTGATGAATTGTTCCTTAAACCTAGAGAACTTACCTCTTAACAAAGATTTTGGAAAATGTTTAAAATTGACCTAGCATCGAATAATGACAATTCTAAGATCTGAAGGAAACGAGAAAATTGGGATAGACTCTTTGGCCCAAAGAATAATGACAAACTTGAATCATCTTCAAGTCCTATCAGCCATAACCTAGACATAACTTCCCAACCATCTGAAAATGATAACCATCATTTTGATTCATCTGAATTGCCACATGAGACTATCCATCCTAATGATAGTCCATTTGTACCTTATTTTGAGAATGAGTATGAATCAAGTGAAGGAGAATATTGGATAGAATCTGATTGGGAACTGGATGATGACAACTTCATTTTCCATGTCTTTGAATCTGTCTGCATGTTTTTCATGTCCTCCCCACAATTCAGCAATATTGATGATGGTATCTCATTGGTCTACTCACAACTAATTGATTGGGATCAACAAGGCCCACCAGTCATGGACATATTTCAGAACGATGAGGCCATTGCAGAATTCATGGGACTATGTGAGGGCATACCAAGTGGAGATCATAAGGCTGGATTTTCCATCAACTTAGATTTGTAGCTTACTTTCAAGAGATTTCTCCATCCTCTAGTCAAAAATGAAAAATAAAAAATAAAACAAAAAATGACACATCTTGCACCTTCTAACAATAAAAAAGTAAAAAGAAAGGACGTATTTGTGGGTGAAAACCTCTCCGAGGCACCCAAATATGGAGGACTGGACTTTCTTCTCGTGACTCAAGAAGAAATGGCAATTCTCATAGAGGACACCATGGAAGTTAATATATCCACAACAGAAGATCCTAAAATCATCCTCTTTGCGGCATCCTTGATAGAAGAAGAGAAGCCTAAATTCCATAGATTCTTTTCAAAGCACAAGATTAATTTTACATGGTCATATGCTAATAAGCCTGGGTTGGATCGAGAATTGGTGTTACACAATTTTCCACTACTTCCAGATGCCAAGCTAGTAAAACAAAAGCTGTGTAAAATGCATCCTCAAATCATCCTGTTAGTCAAAGTCGAACTCAAGAAATTGCTAGATGTTGGATTCATACGGTCTATCGACTATGCTGAATGGATATCGAATCTTGTATCAGTCACAAATCCAAATGGTTAGATATGCATCTGCACATATTTTAGGCACTTGAACAAAGCATTCCCAAAGGATGACTTTCCATTGCCAAACATAGATATCATAGTTGACCTCATGGCAAGATACGAGATGATGTCCCTCATGGAGAGTTTCTTGGGTTACAATCAGATTCATATTGCCCCTGAAGATCAGCATAAAACTACATTCACATGTCCTTGGGGTACATACTATTGGAACATCATGGGTTTTGGTCTTAAGAATGAAGGTGCCATGTATCAAAGAGCTATGACAACAATATTCCATGACATGATGTATAAGATAATAGAGGATTATGTGGATGACCTTTTGGAAAAATATTTGACACGAAAAGATCATTTGAGTGTGTTAGAAAAAATATTCAAGAGGTTAGAAGAGTACAAAGTCCACCTGAATCCCAAGAAATGTCTCTTCGATGTGACATCAGGACATCTTTTGGGATACATAGTTTCTCAAAGAGGCATTGAAGTTGATCTTTCTAAAGTGAAAGCCACATTAGACATGCCTCCTTCAAAAGGAATAAGTGAACTCAAGACATTGCAAGGTAGGTTACAATCTATCTGATGTTTCATAGCACAATTGGCCAACAAGTGTCAACCATTCCAGTACCTCCTATGCAAGGGTATCCCCTTTGTGTGGATAAATAAATGTTAAGAGGCATTTCAACAAATAAAGGATTACCTACTCTCACCACCTATTTTAATGCCACCAATCAAGCGGAAACCTTTGATATTATATATTTTTGCAATGACTTCAGCACTAGGGGCATAACTGGCACAAAATTACCATGATGAGAAGGAAAGGGCCATATACTACATTAGCTGGACACTGGGCGGATATGAACTAAATTACAGAACCATTGAGCATGCTTACCTAGCAGTTGTCTTTGTTTCCTAGAAGCTAAGGCACTACATGTTGAATCACATCACACATTTGGTAGAAAATATTGATCCCCTAAAATATCTCCTAAGCTGTGCAACATTGACAAGTCATCTAGCAAAATGCATCATGATCTTGAGTGAGTATGACATTCAATATGTGGAACGAAAGGCTATAAAGGGAAAAGTGATAGCAGACCAACTGGTAGATGCACCTGTACAAAGTGATCACCCACTAGTGGCAGAATTTCTTAATGAGTCCATATTCCATGCAGACCCTAAGTCACCTTGGAAGCTATACTTTGATAGGTCTCATAATAATTACGGATCAAGAGCACGAATACTATTTATCACACCACAAGAAGACTCCATCCCTAAGTCATTCTGTATTTCTTTTCCATGTACAAATAATGTGCCAGAATATGAGGCACATGTTATGGGACTTTGAATGGCCATAAAAGGGAAAATTAAGACAATTCATGTCTATGGGGATTCTCAGTTGGTCATCAACCAAGTCAATGATGACTATGACACCAAGGATGATAATTTAATGCCTTACAAAAGAATGGTTGATAGCTTTCAGACATATTTCCACATGTTGACTTTTGAACAAGTTCCAAGAATACACAATAAGGTAATATACGCAATGGATACAATTGGTTCTCTCCTTAACATTCCAAGCAATGTGCCTCAATTTGAGTTCTTGGTAGAACAACTTTTTGTCCCTGTAGATGACATTCCAGAATTATAGATAGTTTGCGAGCTAGTTGGTCCCAATTCTCCATGGTATCAAGACATTTATGACTATCTCAAGTCCCAAGCCTTTCCCTCGAACCTCTCCAACAACCAATGAAAGTCCTTTATCAGAAAATCCACCTGATACACCATCATCAATGACACCCTATACCACCAAAGCTTTCATAATACCCTTCTTCGATGTCTCCAAAATGAAGAAGCACAAACAACCTTAGGTGAGGTACATGAAGGTATATGTGGGTCTCATTCAAGTGGTCCTACTTTGGCCAAGAAAATAACAAGAATTAGGTATTACTGGCTGACAATAGAAAAAGATGCACTTGAGTTTCTTAGAACATGTCGCCAATGTCAGATACATAGTGATTTGATTCATGCACCAACACAAGAACTTAGGCCGATTACTTCTCCATGGCCCTTCACACAATGGAGACTCAGCCTCATGGGAAAAATGCATCCTACCTCTTCTAATGGCCACAAATTCATTATCACTTCCACTAAGTATTTCACTAAGTGGATTGAAGCCATCCCCCTTACATATATAACTAGTAAGAAAATTTCCAAATTCATCCTCAACTACATCATTTTCTAGTATGGTATACCCCAGTCCATCATCATAGACAATGGGCATCCTTTCAAAAATTAGGACGTTTAGGAGTTATGTGAATGATACCATATCCAACACCATTTCTCCACACCATACTATCCACAAGGAAAAAATCAAGTTGAGGTGTCCAATAAGACAATTATCAAAATTCTTAAGAAGATAGTCAATGATTTTGGTCATGACTGGCACATTCAACTTAACCCTGCTTTGTGGGCTTACCGCACCAACATTCACACACCCACATGAGCCACACAATTTTCCCTCGTCTTCATAGCTGAAGCCATCCTTCCCATCAAGGTTAAAATTCCCTCCCTACAAGTCTCCCTGAAGGGTCTTATTGATGATGAGGAGTATAGACATCCATGACTACATGCATTAGAGATGTTAGAGGAACATTGAAACAATGCATTGAATCATTTACAAGCATATCAGAATTGGCTCTGTCGCAATTATAAAAAAAAGAGTCATGGTCAGAAAATTTGACATTGGCGACCTAGTCCTCATGCAAAATCCAAAGAATCAATCTGATAGAGAAAGACATGGCAAGTTCAAACCAAATTGGTTGGGTCCATATAATATCATGTCCTCTTTTGGTTCTACAACATATCAATTAGCTACTCCAAATGGTGAACAATTGATAGAGCCTATAAATAGTCTACATCTTCAAAATTTTGATGCATAGCATTAAAAAGCATGGTGAAAAACCTTAAAAATACAAAAAAATTGAAAATATAAAAAATCATCACCTTAATGAAAACTTGGCAAACAGGCGTCTTGGTGACACCAAAAAAATGAAAAAATGACAAAAATCGTAAAGAGAAATAATTCGTCCAAAATTGAAAACCTAGTAAATAGGAACTTTGGATAAGTACCATGGTGAAAACCTAGAAAACAAGCACCATGTGTAGTCAGTCATTGTTGTGCCATCTACTATCACTCTATCTAGCTTAGTCCATAATAAACATCCGCTTTTTCAACATTATCACAACATTTCATCCTGACATCATGACATTTCTTTCCATGGCCGACAATGGATGACATTAAGTCTTGCATACCATCCACTATCCATACTAGTCACATCCTTTTCCATCCCATTCTATTTGGATCATTCTCGACTTGACTAGGGGAAAACTTGTATCATGTTACTATAGTGGGTATCACACATGGTCCTGAAAAATTAAAAAAAATCTAAAAAAAGACCTAAAAATTGAAAAATGTCCTAAAAAAAACCTAAAAATAAAAAAATGTCCTTAAAAAATACCTAAAAATTGAAAAATGTTCTAAAGAAAACACAAAAACATCCAAATAATATCAAAAATCCCAAAAAAAGTGTCAATGAAAATTAGGTTAGTCCAGTTAGTCTAGTCAGTTAGTCCTTATCATCATCAAACTATGTTGTCTCTACGCATTTGCTATGTAGGCAAGGCTCATCTTCGAGCTCCCAAGACCTTAGGTTAGTATTCTTAGATTTTTCAAAATAAAATCATGTCTCAATCTTTGGTCAATCGAGGCAGTCATTGGTCATGTCGAACTACAAGGTCTCTGAGTGCATGACGTAGGAAAGGTCATTAATCGATGAGCCCCTAAGGCCACACTAGGTTAGTCCATTAGGGTTCATTGTACTACATTGGCACACACGTCAAACAATTTTCAAATCAAGCAGACTCTATCAATCTTAACATAGACAATTATTCAAACAAACTTGGGAAAATCTTTAACAATCATATAAGCATGTCAAACTTGGCATGTGGTGAAACTCAATCAACTCCGAAAAACTTAGTCAAATCACGTCACATTGTCAAATCTTGGTTATTCTTCAGATGTGTCCTTCTGAAGAATGACCCCTGTCTCTTATTTAGGTCCTAGGATGTGTCCTTTCTAGGAATCATCACCATCATATGGCATTTTGATGGATTCTCACGACATTATTCAGGATGTGTCCTTTCTAAATTTGACACCTTGACACTGACATCATTCAGGATGTGTCCTTCCTAAATTTGGCATCTTCACATCAGCATTGTTCAGGATGTTTCCTTCCTGAACTTGGGATCAATTTGGCATCTTGACATCAAGAAACTTGACGTTTAGACAAACTTGACAAACCTAACATTTTGACATCCAAACGCTTGGAAAACACTTGGCATTTTCAATTTTCATCATGTTACTAGTTCCTCGAGGATGTCCTGACACAGGATTTAGAGGAGCAGCAAAGTATCATGATGAATGTCTTGTCTTTTCTTTTTGGGCGGTCATGTTACTAGTTCCTCGAGGATGTCCTAACATAGGATTTAGAGGAGCAATGACATTTTATGACTTGTCTTCCTTGTCTTTCTTGCTTGTGGTTCATTGTGACAAAAAGACTGGGGCAATTGCACTCTTAGTAGGATTCATGATCATCCTTTTCTGTGATTGCTTGTTTCATGTGATGGTTCGAGCTTGCACACCATCGATCTATGTCAAATCATGGTGTTTGTTGGCCATTACAATAGTCCACCTAATGATGATTAAGGGAAATGACTATTGGTTCTTAGGAAAAGTGTTGAAGGATTTCTCTCATCGTACTAACATTTGTCTGCTTTTGTCTTGTCATCTCTCTTCCTCTGTCTCCTGATGATATCCTATGACATACAAAAATATATTTTCATACATAAACATATAGGCATTGCATTAAATTCATTACACATTGGAATTTGGTTAGATTAACATATAGTCACATCCATGCATTCATATATCTGAAAAAGACAAAGTAAACATGTCATTGTCCATATCATCATATTTATCATTCACATAAAGCATCACATGTCACGTTATACATACATAGTATTGTCATACATTAATGCATCCATAATCATAGACAGGGCATTCATTAGAGTCAAAAAATTATGCATATCATCATCATCGTCATCATCATAACAATCATTATCCATGGCATAGTATCATCATGACATATAAATAAACATCACATCATTATGGCATCTCATCATAAATAACCATCATAAATGCATAAATCAAATCACATGAGCATAATAGAACATGTAGACTGCATCATCACATAATATAAAGCACATAGGCCACATCAAAACTACATATATATAATCTCAAAAATCATGTCACAACATAGAGTCATGAGATATCCCAAAAATAAGAGCCCGTAGGCTCGATGATCAAAATACAACTGTCATAACATAAGTGTCTGAAATGTCTCAATGCAAAATAAGAATAAAAATATCTATATCGAGCTCTCCTCATCACCTCGAGGAGAAGATCTAGGGGATCGATGCTTTGTCAATGAAACTGATGTCATCATAGTCACTATGGCCTATGCCTGGTAAGCTGAAGGATCTGTTACTAGAGGATGACTATGCATTGACCTATGACCTGAACTTGTGGAACCATGGTTCTGACTCGACCTATTCCCTAAGAAGTGTCCATGTGAGTGGTGAGATCTATTCCCTGATGTGTTCTTTGATGAAGTGGAACCACCCACACTACTCTGGCTACAACTACTATGGGACCTGTTGCTACTCCCTGATCCTAACCTGGTCCTACTGTGGGACCGAGACAATCTAGGCTCACTCTGATCAACCGATACTACCCTCTCATGTAACATCTAGTACTGATCCTTTCTCTCACTAACTCTGGCCAACTCTCTCACCACATCCCCGACTGGCACTGAACATAGCTGTACAAATCCTGAACACTAGCTCTCCACCTCATGACGTTTGATCTCTACCTGTAGGGATCTAATATATTCAATGGCATCATCAAGCCTCCTCTATAAGTCTTCCACTTGCTGATCTATAGTCATATCATGTGGTAGTGGTGGCCCTGTAGGTGCATCATCCTCCCCCTCGATCATCCACCACCTCAGTAGTTGCTCCACCTCATCTATCACATCCTCATAATCCTCAATCTCCTCCTCCTCTCCCACATCCTCCTCTCCTTCAAAAACCCCATCCTCCCTTGGCATCTCTACCTCCATCTCTGGCAATCCCTCCTCCTGCATCTCTCCCTCCAGTCTCCCCTCCTCATAACCACCCTTGACATCAGGCACACCATCTAGCTCTCTCTCTCCCTCATGTCGCTCGGCCTCCACCTCTCTCTCCTCCTCCTCAACCACCTCAAGGATTGGTACCAAGGGAACTCTCTCCACTTGCTAACTATCTCTGCACATGTCAAAAAATGCATTAGCACCTTATTGAAAATTGTCATTACCATTTTTCTTACTCAAAATCATTTAAAAATTTGAACTTAAACAAAGTCAAACTTGCTCAAAATCATTGTCAAATGTGTTTTGGTTAGGCGTTTGCATCGTTTTGTACCTCAATTGCATCTAAATCAGGTGTTTGTGTCATTCTAGCTAGCACTTGCATCTCGACATGGCATGTGTGACATGATTCTTGTCACATGTGTCACTCCAGTCAAATGCATCACCTAAGTTCGTGAATGTGTCACAATCTTTTGAATGTGGCATTACATCTCTCATTTGTGGCACAACTTGGAAAATGTGTCTCGGTTCTCCACAAATTCATTGTGCCTAATTGACCTATCCTAACGACCCCTTTTCTTTGCATTGTGATGCATCAAATGCATCAATCATGAACGTGAATGTGGCTTACGTGCACGCATATGCATTGCGGTGCATTCATTCATTGCCCTAAAACCCTCAAAATGACACACAAAATGATAAAATGACAAAGTAGGTTAGATACATTTACTGCTAGCTCCAAGCCCTTTGGTCATTTGTATGTCTGAACGATCTCCACGCGGTGCTCGGTCATTGGAATCCTCATCATCGCATCTGCTCTCCTCGCTCTGGGCACTCCAAATTTACTATGGTGAATGTGAAAATGAATTGACGTTTACCCCATTTTTAACCTATTTATAGGGTTAAAGGAGGATTTTTGAAACTTTTTATAATTGGAGGCTCTTTTGACCGACTTTGAGCACCTTTTTGGCTAACTTAAACTCCTTGAAATCTGAAACCGTCTACGCTATCATTTTTCTGGTTATCAAATTGACTTATTGCCACACTTTCCAAATTTCTCTCTTGTCGAGCCAAAATTTGAAAAATTTCCTGAGGGGGCATAGATACTTCGTACCCTAGTTGGGGAATGTTTTTGACTTCTTCTATTTGTCACAATGCAATAGGCTGCATTATGACAAAGAGGGGAAAAATGTAGACACATAAAATTGACCTAGGCCTACAAGCTCTATTGTCACCATTTTCTTCCTAGCATAATTAAGACATTTTAATTATGTCCTTGGTCCACTTTTGATTATTAATTAAATAATTCATAATTATTTAATTAATTCATGTCTTTTTATTCTTCTTGATTATTAAATAAATAAACTTTATTTATTTATGTATTTATTTAATATGTCACTAATTATCTATTACTTTAGTCCCTTCATAAATAATTAAATAAATTCTTTAATTTATTTAATTATTTTCCACCTTTGGGATTTTAGTAAATAATACAAATCAATTATTTACTATCATGTGACCCCACCTTTTGAATTAAATTAATTTTTAATTCAAAATAGTCTTTTTCCTCCAAAAATCAAGTAATTTCTATTATTATTTAATTTTCCAACCACCTCTTTTTCTGTGCCAATCTTATCTCTTGTCACATGCATTCTCAACCCTTGATTTGATTTTCTAAAAATCAATCTTGTCCATTCATTTTGAATTTTCCCTAATGTTTCCCTAACCCTAATTGTGGGTTGTCACATTGAATCTTGACCATTGATTCTAGGGAATTTGTCAACTTTTAATCTTGGCCATTCATCTAAAATTGCTTTTTCTATAAAAAGGAAATTTTAGCCTCATTTTGTCACCTCATGCTCATATTTTTCCATCTCATGCTCTTGCTATCTTGTCATTTTAGGCTAGTTTTTACATACTTCATAGTTTTCTAGTTGCATTTGTGAGGTAATTTTTGATTAAAATCCTTCGACATTTTCTTAGGGCTTGTCATAGTCATTAGATTGCTCACATAAAATCTGAGGGAAACAACATATTTCCAGCAAGTTGAGAAGGTATAATAGCTTGGTTAGCCATGGAGAATGAATACATTTGGTGAGATCTTTTCATTTGTTTTCATGTTATTTCCTTTGCACTTCATTAGTACTTTGGGTTTTTTTGTTTTTGCATTTAATCTACTAACCCTAGGAAAATTCCCTTAGTTACAGGATTCACTAGAAGTCTTTATATTATCCATAGTCTTTCGCTTAAAATCCTTTTCTCCATTCTTTCTAGAGTTCATTGGTGTCTCTTCTATTTTTGCATCTTTGGATGCATCTCCATTCTTATCTTCACCATCCTTCTCATTACTTTCTTGTTCTTCTTCCTTCTTTGCATTAACATTCTCTTCTTTACCATCCTAGTTTACATTTTCTTCCTCAATAGACTTATATATGGTATCCAGTGGAATAATATTCTCTTCAAGTACCATAGGAGGAGAGGTACGCTCCTTTGCTACTTCATCACCAACATTCTTCTCTATTTCTTCATCTTACTTTTACAATTCTTCCACATCTAGAAGAACGTTATCCTAAGTATACCCTTCATCTATTATATTCTCATGTTTAGCATCAATGTCTTGTGCTTCTTCTCTTGTAGTGACTTTTGAAGTAGTTCCTTCTGAAGTAATTAAATATTTTTGTTCTATATCAAATATTTTGTCAACTATCTCCTTCTGGAGCCTTTCAAACTCACCTTTGTCTCTACCCATAAAGGTAGTAACCCTTTTCTTTACCCTAAGTTTTGTACTATATAATTCAACCAATGTGGTTGTGTTTTCCTTTGAAAGAGGAGCACCAATCTTATCCAATGCATATTCTTTTATATTTCCTTCTAAAATCACTTCTTGTTTTCTCTTCATCGAGACATTCCATAGCTCTGCAAGAATTTTCTTTTCAATTTTTCTCATATCAACTTCTAAAAGAATAATATACTTAATGATAGCCTCAAGAATTGTGGTCTTATCCACCTCATTTTCTTCACGGTTGTAATGAAAAAAAAGGTACTCCATAACGTGACCTTGATTTAATGTTGTAACATGTCTAACATATTCACATTAGGTCTTGGGACCTTTTGAACTAAATGAGCTTAATCGTACCTTATTTAAAGTGTTGTAAAGTTTTGTAACACACTTTCACACTTTTATAGGGTTTTATCAAATAATTTGGCTTCTTTATACCTTAATTAGCCCCATTTTGCATCTACAAGCCTCATTTAAAGCATCAATTTGAGGATGTAGTGTTGTAAAATGCATACCCTTGCATTTTCACACATGCTTGGGCCCACCTTGCTTTATTTATGCTTCTTTATGGCTTAATTGACACTATTTTATGTTCACAAGCCCTATGAATGACATATTTTTCTGGTTAATCCTGACATTCTCTAATGCATAAATGATAATTTAATGACTCCATCGATGTGTCCTTTATTTTTGGGTTAGGACTGAAACACCACCTAGGACGTCTTAGTCTCCCAAGGCTCTTGGGACCCTGATTTTGGCATCTCTAGATTAGATACCTTTTCAGTCTTTATGCCCCAATTTTTTAGGACTTGGGACTAAGAGACCACCTAGGGTTTCTTATTCCTCCTTGAGGCATTTTTGAGATTTAATTTCAAATTCTAGTGAGATTTAGCCTCCTCTATTTAATGAATTTATATGAACTGGTTTGGTGTGATATAATTTAAGGTTATTAAGCATAAACAAGTATAAATACAATGTTCCTTCAATCATTTCAACATAAGTATTTTGTGAGATCTTTTATCATAGCATAATTGAGTTCACAAGAGCATTCAAGAGTAGATTCATCAAGCATTTAAAGCCATTTTCAGATTCAAGCATCATATCAAAGAGTTTTTTTCACATTAGGTGTGTTGTTGTGTTAACATTTATGATGCAGGGTTTTGATTCAAGGAAAAAAATTCAAATCATATCTTCAAGCATTCAAAATCCATATCCATTGCAACCATTACACACAAGTTTGTAGAATTTACAAGGGCTTGATGAGTTGTAGAATTGTATATTGTTCATTCACGATTTCCTTCATTATTTCCATTTCATTTCAAGGTTTAATTACCAACAAGGGGTTTGACCATGGAAAACCCTCATTCACTAACAAACAAGTTTTTCCTTTTTGTGTATTTGTGATTGCAGATCTAAGTTGAAGACTTGAAGATCACTTAGAGTGAAAAATTGCAAAATTTGCATTAAATTGTTGTCATCTTCATGGAAAATCACCTACAAGCCATATTCGGAAGTCTTGAAACCTTAGATTGGAAGGGAAGCTAGTGCATACCTTGGAGCTCAAGATCCTATTTAGAAATTCTAAAAATATAGAACAAGACAAATATGCCATCTTGGGTGTCTGAGCCCTCCTAGGCTCATTTTTTAGAGATTTTCATAGATCCAGTTCTAAGATTTGAAGACTCAGTATTTTCCCTAAAAAGTAATAGCGAGACTAATACACCATCTTGGGCATCTTATTCCTCCAAAACATATTTTGGAAACTTCATTGCATTTCCAGAATCCTCATAGCATCCCCATATTTTTCGAGTGCACACATTCTATTCCTATTTTGTATAATTTCATCATTTTCATCCTTAATGTAGCTTTCCTTTTTAGTTATAGGTCATTTTTCATATCCTAGCATGTTTTCAAACATTTTATTTTCCAAGCATTTACTTGGTGGTGAACCCCTTAGAACTTAAAGAACCCCTTCCTAGGTCCCTCCTAATTTAGAATTGGCTCACCTTATGAGGTTGTTATTCAATCCAATTAGGAATCTTAGGACATTATTGAATGATTGAGTGAGAAAAGTGTGATATCCCAAAAAGATATCAATTTTCTTCTTCATCATTTTGGTCAACTTGACAATTTTTGTTTCTATTTTGGAGTCTATTAAGTCCTTAGATCTAGATAGAATTCATTCTTGCATTGCATCTTGCATTAGTGAAAGTGCATCTAGGGTATCTTGTATCTTGCATTAGTGAAATTTCATTTAGGGTTTCCTATATTTGCATTAGTGAAAGTGCATATAGGTTGGATATTTACTTTATTACATCATTTCATTGAAAATTTTAAAAGTGCATTGTCTTCATCTTCATTACTTTCTTGTTGCATTCAAATATTGAACTCAATTGCTTGTTTCTGGATACTTTTTCTTGCACTTATTTGCAAATTTTTTATGTTTCTAAGCGTCAATATATTGGATAGAAAATCTATAAATGCTGCTGAAATTCTAGAATTCACTTTTTTTTGCAAAAAACCTCTACTAGGACTAAAACACCCTTCCTGGCATCTTAGTCCCTCTTAGGATTCTTTCCTCAGAAGTATCTCTAAGATGTTTGTTGTCTATTTCAACCTCTGGAACTTCAAAATCTCACCAGGAGGACCAAGACGCCCTTCCTGGCGTCTTAGTCCCTGTTGACTTTTATTCTTAGGTTTTTAGGATTTTAAATTGCTTTTCTATGTTTTTGTTGGCTTCCTTTAGTTTTCTGTTTCAATTTCCAGATTTTTGTTATTTCATTTTCTTTCATTTCAAGTGCATTTTATCAATCTTATATCATGGATATGAGCTTTGGAAAATTGTGGATGTCCTTAAAATATTTGGTAGATGTGTCAAATTGTGCCTTTGGTAATGACCCTAATGAAATTGAACTCACTCATTCTCACTCAACTCCTAATGCACGTCCTCCTCGTGATGTTGACATTATAGGAGAAGATGATGACAACATGAATATGATTGTCTTGATAACCTTGAAGCTAATGCATCGTTCTATCCCTCAGTGAAACAACCAGATCCTCCCAAAATACCACCCCTTGACATGTTTGGTTAATTACATCCTAAAACTGAAGCAAAATTTGAACCTAAGTTCCCTACAAGAGGTGAACCTAGTTCCTCTAAACACACAAACACTCAACCCTTTTATGATAACAAAGTAACAAACACTCCTATAAACCTAGAAGAAACATATGGAAAAGGCTTCACCATCTTGAGCAAACAAGGATGTGACACAAGAATTGAACATGAAATTCATCATCTCTTAGAGTGAAAACCAACCAATGAAAACAAAAAAGGATTAGAATACCAAGATCCCTCTTATAAATAAAAGCTTCCTAGAGAATATCTAAGGCTCCAAAGTGATGGTATGGTGATCTTAGATTATCCCCCTAACTTGAATATACTTCTTCCTAAAGAATAGCCAATAGATCATAACAATAACAAGGATAAAGATAGGATAATCTCAAGACCTCCTTCCCTAACCCCATCTACAAAAGTTGGTGAATCTAGAAAATGCAAAAGACCATAAAAATTACAAAATTTGCAACCTCTCCATCCACCAGCTGAAAGTGAAATAAAATTACAAATCCTTCTCAACCAAGGTTTAGTAGTATTACCACCTATGAACTAACTTGTGCTATACCCTAAAGATGCAAAAGTTCCACATAGTGCATATCATCAAATCCTTGGACATAGTATTGATGAGTGTTGTGCATTAAGAGAAATATTGGTCAAGTATAACTTTGATTGTAATAATTGATATTGAATCATCACATAGCATATTCTTCAACCCTCTTGTCATGTAATAGTTGTAGAATACTCTATTCTCACTATTACATGACCCTTCCCATCACCTACCTCATCCCATTCTTGTCTTGCACTCTGTGGGTACAAGAATTCATTGGTCTTGCCCTAGTAAGGCATTTGTTGTTGTCGATTTGGTTCATTATCTACCTTCTGCTTATACAGACTGAGATTGGGGAGGCAGATAAATTGCTTTAGGTTGACCCGCTTATTCCTTACTAATCTTTGTCATTTTCCTTTTCTTTGCTTTCATGTGTGTAACATGATCCCCCATGATGTTATGTTTGATGTTTCTCTCTCTATGTGCATTCCTCTATTTGTACCTTCATTCTTCTATATGTTGTGTACTTTTTTCTTTTGATTAGTATTTTATCCTTGCCTTTGATTTTTGTTTCTTGTGCTTTCCTTTTGGGGATGACACAAGTCATCAAGACACTCATGTCTCCTTCATGTTAACCAAAACTATTTTTCATTATCTTTTCTTTTCCTTTAATTTTACTTTTCATTTTCTTTTTTTTTCCTTTTGGGGATGACACAAGGCATCAAGATAGCCTATGTCTCTTCCATGTTGACCCAAAATTCTCTTTCATTTATTTGTTTTCACTCTCTTTGTGTCATTCTTATAGTTCTGTGTTTCGGGGATAATGACAGTTCCACGCTCTCTAATATCATTGTAGAAAAGAAAATACTGACCCCAAATCCATAGATCCCTTATGTGTTTGGTATTCTCATTTTGGGGGAAACCCCTTACTTTTCCTTTTCTCTTGCATGATGTATCTTTACTTGGAACATATACATTGGCATAGGACTTACAAAGTTGGCTCTCATGTCTTCCTTCTTGATTGCATTTTCAATTTCCTACTTTAAAGTAATTTCTCATAGCATGGTGTTAGAAATTTCTTTAAAGAGGGCATACATTGGCATTATTCTAGACATATTTCATTAGAATTTTTTTTCATTTTCATGTTCCTTGATGTGATTTTCTTTCTTTATGTGATGTTTTTTCCTCTTGGCGATGTATTTGGGTTTGAATTTCTCCAAGAGGGTGATATTTCCTTTTCCTCTCTTGGAAACATTAGATACAATGTTCCCTAGGATGAGACCTTGCACCTGTCCTCTCTTGGAAACAAGATGAGACCTTTTGTGCTTGTCCTCTCTTGGAAGCATTAAGTATGATCCCTAGGAAGAGACCTTGTATTTAACTTTTCTTGGAGATGTTAAGCATGATGTCCCCTAAGAGTAAGACCTCACATGAACTAAGCAAAATCTTTTTGATCATTCCTCTTTCTTGTTTCATTTTTGTACCTTATTAAAGTCATGGAGGTATGGCTTTAATATGGTCCCTTGGGGCTCACCTGGTGAACACCTAGCTTCACTAGCCCTTGTGAGCATGCATTTTTGTACCTTATTAAATTCATGGAGGTATGGATTTAATATGGTCCCTTTGGGCTCACCTAGTGGACAACTAGCTCCCCCTAGCCCTTGTGAGTGTGTTTTGTTTGCATAGTGGACAATGCATTCCACTTGTAAACTTCTTTTTGGACAAATAACCTATACATAGTCTACCAATTTGGATGGCCAATAAAAGCTTGATCTATTGTAGTTTTTTCCTTTTCCTTTTTTCTTATTTTCCTTTTTTTTGTCTTTGATGGTCTATGTTTATGATCTGGTTATGGCTCATATATCATCCAGAAGTGTGTTCATTTATGCTTATGTTGGCTTTTCCATAGGATCCTGATCCCAGGAGCATGGCCACCCTCTTGATTATTGTCATCCTATCTTGCTAACATTTGTAAATTTGAACCCCTCTTGATTGTGTAGTGGTCTACTTTAATGTGAGTTTGAAGCAAGTTCATCCTCTCACTAAAGTGGGGGCTAAATGTAGTGTATTAAAATGCATACCCTTGCATTTTCACACTTGTTTGGGCCCACCTTGCTTTATTTATGCTTCTTTATGGCATAATTGGTCCTATTTTGTGTCCACAAGCCCTATGAATGACATAATTTTTTTGGTTAATCTCGAAATTCTCCAATGCATAAATGATAATTTAATGAATCCTTTAGTGTGTGCCTAATTTTTGGGTTGGGAATAAAATGCCACCAAGGGCATCTTAGTATCCCAAGGCTCTTGGGAACTTGATTTTTGCATCTCTGAATTGGGCCTCTTTTTTGTGTCTATGCCCCAAGTTTTTAGGACTTGAGACTAAGAAACCACCTAGGGCATCTTAGTCATCCTTGAGTCATTTTTGAGATTTAATTTCAAATTCTGGAAGGATTTAGCCTCCTTTATTTAATTAATTCATATCTCAGCTTGGTGTGATTTAATTTTAGGGTAAAAGCATAAACAAGTATAAATACAAGGTTCCTTTATTCATTTCAATCTAAGTCTTTTGTGAGATATTTTATCATAGAATAATTGAGTTCCCAAGTAGATTCATCAAGCATTTGAAGTTATTTTTAGATTCAAGCATCATATCAAAGAGTTTTCTTGCATCATGTGTGTTGTTGTGCTAACATTTGTGATGTATGGTTTTTATTGAAGAAAAGAAATTCAAATCCTATCTTTGAGGAATTCAAGATCCATATCCATTGTAGGAAATACACACAAGTTTGCAGACTTTACAACAATTTGGTGAGTTGTAGATTGCATGTTTTTCATTCACCATTTCCTTCATTATTTCCATTTTATTTCAAGGTTTAATTACCAGCAAGGGGTTTGACCAAGGAAACCCCCCATTCACTAACAAACAAGTTTTTTCATTTTTCATATTTGTGATTGCAGATCTAGGTTGAAGACTTGAAGATCACTTGGAGTGGAAAGTTGCAAAAGTTGAAAATTTTCATTTCAAATTTGTCATCTTCACAAAAACTCACCTACAGGCCATATTTGGAAGTCTCAAAACCTGAGATCAGAAGTGAAGCTAGTATAGACCTTGGAGCTTAGGATCCTATTCAAAAATTCTAGAAATCCAGAATAGGACTAATATACCATCTTGGGAATATTAGTCCTCCCAAGCTCATTTTTTAAGAGATTTTCAGAGATCCGATTGTGAGATCCAAAGACTTTGTATTTTCCCTGAAAAACAACAGTGGGATGAATA
Organism: Sequoia sempervirens; assembly: GCA_007258455.2. NCBI lineage: Eukaryota > Viridiplantae > Streptophyta > Pinopsida > Cupressales > Cupressaceae > Sequoia > Sequoia sempervirens. Next base: position 27,159,699 of record VDFB02086081.1, read on the forward strand.
CACCATCTTAGGCATCTTAGTCCTCCATAGCATATTTTGGCATCTTCTTTGTATTTCAAGAATCCTCAGAGCATCCCAAGATTTTCCAGGTGCACGTATATTATCCCCCTATTGCATAATTTCATCATTTGTATCTTTCATTTAGCTTGCATTTTTAGTTATAGGTCGTTTTGCATATCACAGTGTGTTTTCGAAAAATTTCTCTCCCAAGTATTTGCTTGGTGGTGAACCCCTCAAAACTTAAGGAATTCCTTCCTAAAACCCTCCTAATTGAGAATTTGCTCTCATTGTGAGGTTGTTAGTCAATCCAATTAGGACTCTTAGGAAATTAGTGAATGATTGAGTGAGAAAAGTGTGATATCCCAAAAAGGTATCTAGTTTCCTCTTCATCTGAGGATAGTCCCAACACAAATCAACAACCAATCATAATTCAGGTTTTTTTAGGTTGTCTGGCCTAGATTTAGTGATTTGGGACTCATACACTACCTTGGGAGTATGAGTCCCACCTAGGGTTTTGGTCCTTAATTTGGATTTTACATCATTCTAAGAATTTTTAAAAATGTGTTCCATAATTAATGCCTAATGGGAATCATACACAACTTCTGGAATATGAGTCCCATGTGGCCCAAAATCAAATTTAATTCAAATTCTTGGCAGGATTTTATTCTCCTAGATCTGATGATGTCTTGCACTGTTGTAATTTCGGGAAATTTGGCATAAACAAGCATAAATACAAGGTTATTTCTCTCATTTTTCATCTAACAAGCTAAGACTTTCATGAGAGCATTACTAATAGAAAATTAGAGATTACAAGAGCATTCAAGATTATTTAAGGGAATTCAAGGTGTAATTATCAAGTTTTTTAGAGCATTATTCAAGCATCAAGTGTAATGTCAAATTCATCATGCATCATGTTTATTTTTTAGCTAACAATTATGATGTAGGGTTTCATGATTCAAGTTGGCATTCAATTCAAGATCTATCACTTTCAAGCAAGAGTCAAGATCTACATCCATTGGAGCCACTTCATACATGTTTGTAGCACTTTATTGCTAGGGTTTGGTGAGTTGCAACATTACATTTTTTTCATTCATGACTCTCTTTTCCTATTTCATTTCATTTAAAGGTTTGATTGCCAAAATAGGGTTTGACCAAGGAAAACCCCTTTCCACTAAAAAAACAACATTTTTTCCTTTCTTTTGTATGTGATTTTCAGATCTAGGTTGAAGAAATATTTAAGAGAAAGTTTGGGAAAAGTTGTCTAAGTTGTCACCTTGCATTAGAGACCATTGAAAGACATTTATAGGTTGCAAATCAGAGTCTTGGGTCTAGAAATCAGGTGGAAAGGACATAGAAGACATTGAAAAGAATAATCGGACATTGAATTTCTAGAAAACCCTAATTGGGTTGATACACCACTTCTAGAGTTTGAGTCCCAGTATAGGAAAATTTGTAGAATTCAAGAGTTCTAGACACCTCTCTGCCAAATTTTTGTTCCTACCCAAAAACCTTAATCTAGGACTAAATTTCCTAGCCTATCATATGAGTCCCAATCAACATTAATTTCAATGTTTTCAACATTCAAGTCTTCATCTAGCCATTTTTAGGATTCTAGGTGCACACCTTTCATCTCTCGGCTTTTTGTTTTGATTTACATGCATTTTTAGATCATCTATTGAATTATTACATTGCACTAGGTTTTAGCATTAGGTATTACATTTAATTAGTCTTTCCAAGCCCTATCTTTATGGTGAATCCCTCTTTAGTTTTTAATCAGACTCTAGGAAAACCCTATTGCAAGATCTATTTCTCCTTTGCATACTTTAGATTGAAATCTCTAGGGATTTCCTTGAATAAATTATTGTGAAATGTGTTGCTCTATGTCCTAAACCATAAAGGAACCATTTTCCGCCAATTCATTTTGGTGAACCTTCATTTAGAACATCTTAATTATGATTTGGAGTGCATCAAGGTGATCCCACAAAGCTGGTTTACAATTTTTGGGAGATACTATATTTTTCTAAAATAACATATTTTTAGAAAATATAATGATTTAAGCCTTAAAAATTTCCATTTAAAGAAGTCTAATTGAAGAGGGTTTGATCAAACTACCTTAGATCAAACCCCTTTGGAGAGAACCCCACTAGTTTTAAACCATACATATAATGGAGTCTCCTTTACACCTATCAAAATGTTGATAAAAAACCACTTTTGATTTAACTTTTGGGGGATCAAATGAATTCATTTAAAATTTACTTTTTGCAACTATGTAGTCCTTATTATAAGCTTCCCAAAAAGTATAATTTTAAATAAATTTAATTTTATTAAATTATATTTATTTTTTATTTCTTGTGAATGTAGGGTTTTCACCAAAAATCAAGCTCTTTGTTTTGCACATGTAGAAAAATAGAAGATTATATTTTTTTTTGTTTGAAAAATATGAGTGCACCAGATATTGAAGTCCTTGATCCAACAAAAAGAAAAAAAAAATTTGATAAAGACAAAAAAAGTTGTGTTATATAGTCTGCCTATGTCTGAATTGTAATTGGTTTGAGTTTTAAACTTAAGGAAAAATATTCAATAAAACACTATGAAACCAATTGGAAGCACTAGATATCGTAGTTACAAATCTAAATTAAAAAAAAATAGAATTTTATCCGTCATGGAAAAAAAATTATGTGTTATACAGTGAGCATCACTCCTTAAAAATGGTGTTTACTGAAAAACACTAGTTTTCAAAGGAGCTAGAAAAACAAGTGAAACATGATTCCAAACATTTTGAAAAAAATATATTTAGAATCTACAGACAAAATCCCACAAATCACTATTTTGCATCATCTTCAAATTCCTCACGGTTAGCCGCTATAGATGCCCAAAAGTGAAGGTTTAGTTAGAAAAAAATAGTTTAGTGTCCCGTTTGACCAAAAATTGTAAACCAGTATTGTGGGATCACTGATCATCATCCTAGATCTTTCTTGCATTAACATTGGATTACCATTTACATTAGTTAATTGGCATCTAGGGTTTCTAAATCTTGCATTAGTGAAAGTGCATATAGGTTGCATTTTTGCATCTTGCATCTTTGAAAATCATTTGAAATATGGATTTGCATTTATTCTATAGGTCATACAATCTAAAAAACATAAAAATCACTTAATTTTTTTTAAATTATGAAAAAAACCCTCACTGGGACTCATATGCCTCTCTAGGAGATATTTTCCTAGTGTAGATTTTAAATTGCATTTTCTAGAATTCAAAACTTTTTTTTTTTGAGCTTTTGTTTGTTGTTGATAACTTTATGTTTTAGTTTATAGAACTTTTGTTTCATTCACTTCATTGCACCTAGTTTTAATTAGTCCATCTTGTGCATTCCTTAATTTCCTCTAGAAAATTTCATTTTAGATTGTTGTATAGTGTAACTATCTTATTAGAATCTAAAATTTGCATTAACTTTCATCTTAGATATGTGCTTTGGTAAGATTTGGATGTCTTTGAAATCATTAGTGGATATGTCAAGCTATGATTTTGGAAATGACCCTAATGAAATTGAACTTACTCATGCTCACTCAACTCTTAATGCATGTCCTCCTCATGATGTTGAAATCACTGGAAAAGATGATGACAACATGAATAAATTCCTAAATGATTTCCTTAGCAACCTTGAAAATAATGCATCCTTTTATCCATCCATGGAACAACCAACATCACCTATAATACCACCACTTGAGATGTTTGGTTATTTACATCCTGAAGTTGAATTTTTTTTTTGACCTAAGTTCCCTACAATAGCTCAACCCGGTTCCTCCAATCAAGCAAACATTAAACCATTCTATGTTGAAAAACTAACAAACACTCCCATCAACCTAGAGGATACATATGGAAAAGGATTCATGATCTTGAGTAAACAAGGATGTGATACAACAAGTGAACATGAAATTCATCAACTCTTAGAGAAAATACCAATTGAAAGTAATAAAGGGTTAGGATATGAAGATCCTCCTCCCGATATGAATATATTCCTTCCTAAAGACCAACCAATGATTCGTAATGATGATAAGGATGACAGGATCGACTTAGGACCTCCTCCTCAACATTCAACTTGAGAAGTTAGTGAATCTAGTAAAAAAAAACTTACAAACTCAAACCATTACCATTCTTACATACTCAAAAAAAAATTGAATGACAAATGGAACATGTTATAAATAAAGGTCATCTTAAACTACCACCCCTACTAGAAGCAACCTTCCTAAAGATAACATGAAGTATTATGTATACCATCAAACTCTTAGCAATCTTACTGATGAGTGTCATACTTTAATAAGGATCCCTCAACAATTTAACATCGTAGAAATAGTCCTTAAAGCGAGACCCTTTCACTCCTTGCCATGTAATAGCTATATAATCATCACATTCTCACTATTACATGCTTCACATTTACTGCAAATAAATTTAAAATGCAGGATCCCTTTCCCATCACCTACCTCGGCTCATTCTTGTCTTGCACTCAGTGGGGAAAATAATTAGATAGCATTGTCCTAGTAACACATTTATTGTTGTTCATTTGGCTAATTGTCTGCCTTCCATTTATATTGGTAAAGATTGGGATGCGAACGACCTGCTTTATGTTGATTCACATGTTTCTTACTAGTCTTTTGCATTATTTCTTTTTCATTTTTGTTTTGTGTGATTGCATGTGTGTAATGTGATCCCCGTATATTTTAGTTTGATATTCTCTCTCTTTGTGAAATTCCTCATTTTTACCTTCATTCTTCTCTATGTTGTAAATATTTTTCCTTTTTCTTTATCTTTTTCATTTGTCTTGTGTTTTCATTTTGGGGATGATGCAAGGTGTCGAGACATTCATGTCTCTTCCATGCTGATCCAAAATATTTTCCTTTATCTTTTTCATTTTTCTTGTGTTTTCCTTTTGGGGATGATGCAAGGTGTTGAGAAATTCATGTCTCTTCCATGTTGACCCAAAATATTTTCCTTTTTCTTTTTCATTTGTCTTTTGTTTTCCTTTCGGGGATGATGTAAGGCATCGAGGAATTCATATTTCTTCCATGTTGACCTGAAAGGTTTTCATTTTTTCTCACTCTTTGTGTCATTCTTCTAGTTCTATGAGTATTTGGGGAATGATGAATGTTTCGTACTCTCTAAAATATTGTAGCAAGAACATACTGACCCAAAATCCATAGATCCCTAATGTGTTTGGAGTTTCATTTTGGCGGAAACCCCTCTCTTTCCATTTTCATGGCATAGCTTTATTGGAAACATATGACTTGGCATAGGGATTTCCAAGTTAGCTCTCGTGTCTTCTTTATTGTTAACATTTATCATTTGCTATTTTAAATTATTTGCTCACAACATGGTGTTTAGTAATTTCATTAAAGTGGGGGCATGCATTGGCATTATTCTTTTTCATTTCATGTTTCATGGTGTAGTATTCTTACTTCATGTGGTGTGTCTTTTTCTTTGTGGTGATGTTAGGTGTTATGTCCTTCAAGAGCATGATCTCTCTTAGCATATTGCATTCCTCTTAGTGGCTTGATGCAGCAGACTGCATCTCCTAAGTTGCAAATATTTAGTTCTTTGATTGGTCCTCTCTTGGAGACATTAGGCACAATGTTCCCAAAGTTTAAGACCTCACATGAACTAAGCAAGACTCCTTTGAACATTCATTACATTATTTTTTCATTTACAAAATTTTAGTTATATGGCCACCTTTCATAACACACCTTGCATGCCTATGGATCCATCTTGTTTTTTCATGAGTTCAAAGCATACGAAGCTTTTCTTGCCTCATGGACCTCGAAGTTCATTCTTGTGTAACACCTTATTAAAGTTATCAAGAGGTATAACTTTGGTCTAGTTGGATGGGAAGCCGATCTGAGGCATGAATTTCCCATAGCCACTCATCTGTGTATGTGTGAACACATATTGGCATTATGTGAATGTGTCTCACCTTCTTGGATTACTCACCCAGTGGATAACCTAAAGTTTTGTTGCCTCAAAGTGATCATGCATTTTTGGACAAACAACCTAGATCTGATCCACATTGCGATGGAAAAATGGTCAAAGCTTGATTACCCCTCTTTTTTTTTCTTTTCTCTTTTTCTTTGACAGTGTATTCTTGTTCCTTTTGCTACTCTTTATATCATTTTCATGTGTGTTCTTTTGTGCCTATGTTGGTTTTCTATAGGACCTTGGTCTTGGGTGCTTATGCAACCTTCTTCATCATGGCCATCATATCTTACTAGAATTGGTACATTTGGATCCCTCTTGATGTGCATTGGCCTAATTTAGTGTGAGTTGGAATAAATTTCATCCTCTCACTAAAGTTGGCGCTAGATGTAATGACAAAAAAAAGTACTCCCTAACATGGCCTTGATTTAGTGTTGTAATATGTCTAACATACTCACATTAGGTCATGGGCCCTTATGAACTAAATGAGCTTAATTGTACCTTATTTAGAGTGTTGCAAAGTGTTGTAACACATTTTCACACTTTTCTAGGGTTTTATTAAATAATTGGGCTTCTTTCTACATTAATTGGCCCTATTATGTATCTACAAGACTCATTTAATGCATCTTTTTGAGGATAATCCTACCACAAATCAACATCAAATCATAATTCAGATGTTTTCAAGTTGTGTGGCCTAGATTTAGTGATCCAGGACTCATACACCACCTTAGACATATGAGTCCCACCTAGGGTTTTATACCCCAATTTGAATTTTGCTTCATTCTAATAATTTTTGAAAATGTGTCCCATAATTAATGCCTAATGGGACTCGTATGACACTTCTAGCATATGAGTCTTGTGTGTCTTTAATTCAAATTATTGGCAGGATGTTATTCTCCTATATATGATGTCATCTTGTAGTGTTGTAATTTCAGGAAATTTTGCATAAACAAGTATAAATACAAGGTTATTTCACTCATTTTTCATCTAACAAGCTAAGAATTTTATGAGAGAATTCCTAATAGAAAATTGGAGATTACAAGAGCATTTGAGAGTTTATAATAGTATTCAAGAGCATTATTCAAGCATCAAGCATCATGTCAAAGTCATCATGCATCATGTTTGTTCTTGAGCTAAAAATTGTGATGTAGGGTTTCATGATTCAAGCTAGCATTCAATTCAAGATCTATTACATTCAAGCAAGATTCAAGATACACATCAATTGGTGCCACTTCATACATGTTTTTAGCACTTTATTGCTAAGATTTGGTGACTTGCAACATTACATTTTGTTCATTCATCTTTCTCCTTTCCTATTTCATTTCATTTCAAGGTTTGATTACCAAAATGTGGTTTACCCAAGGCAAACCCATTTCCACTAACAAAACAACATTTTTCCCTCTCTTTTGTGTGTGATTTGTAGATCTTGGTTGAAGACATATTGAAGGGAAATTTTGGAGAAAGTTGTCAAAGTTTTCACCTTCCATTGGAGACCATTGAAATTCATCCACAAGTTGCAAATCGAAGTCTCAGATCTAGGAATTAGGTGGAAAGGACATAGAAGACATTGAAGAGTATAATTAGACTTTGAATTTCCAAAAAAACCTAACTAGATTGATATGCCACTTCTAGCATATTAGTCCTAGTATAGGAAAATTTATAGATTTCAAGAGTTCTAGACACCACTTTGATAGATTTTTGTTCCTTCCCAGAAACCTTAATTTAGGACTAAATTACCTAGTTTGGTGTATGAGTCCCAATCAACACTATTTTCATTTTTTTTAGCATTTCAAGTCTTCATCTGGTCATTTTCAAGTTTCCAAGGCCACACCTTTCATCTCTCAACTTTTTCTTCTGATTTACATGCATTTTTAGGTCATCTATTTAATTATTGCATTGCACTAGGTTTTAGCATTAGATCATGAATTTAATTAGGATTTCCAAGCCCTATCTTGGTGGTGAATCCCTCTTTAGTTTGTAATCAGATTCTAGGACAACCCTATTCCAAGATCTCTTTATCCTTTGTATACTTTGGTTTAAGATCTCCAGGGCTTTCCTTGAATGAATGAATGTGAAATGTGTTGTTCTATGTCCTAAACCATAAAGAAACCATTTTCAACCATTTCAATTGCACAGGGTTGTATTCTCTGCTAAAATTTCATTTTGCAAAATCTTATTCAACAATGCTTCTAACTTCATGGGAGAGGGAGGTCTTACTAGTTTTTTTTGTTTTTTCTCTTTTCTTTCCTATGGATCTTCTTATGTCTTTTTTCTTCTTTCTTCTTATTTCATGACACCTTCTTGGTGGATTATTTCTTATTCTCTCATGTGTGAACTATAAAATCTTCTTTTTTATTTTTCTATTTGTAGCATAGATTTTTGGCACCCACTTGCTTCCTATTGCTTCTAGGGTTTTTCACCTAAAAGGAGAAAGAAGGGCCAAAAATGCTTATGTCTACATTCAAAGTCAATGCAATATGGATGGAATATGTCTAAATGAACTGATTTAAATGTAGAAAACTAATGAAATGTATTGATTATTGAATGGAAAATAAAGAATGTAAATTATTTGAAAACACATTGTGTAATGCAAAAACACCTAGAAATGAATGCAAGACTCAACAGAAATGGACCATCCTAAAAGTGTGCACCTGGAATATGGATGGAGATTGGAAATGACATTTTAAATGTTGTTGATGCTATTTTTTAGGCTTGGTGGAACTCATCGCCATTTTGGGAGAATCAGTCCCAGTTCTATAAAACTGTGTTGGAACATGTTCTGGACAAAAGCGTGTCTAAAAATGCAAAAAACCAAAAATTGACCCTAGAGTGGGACTCATTCACCAACCATGGTGAATGATTCCACTTTTTAATTTCTGAATATTCAAAATCTGGATCCAAAGCTTTCGGTCTACACTTTGATTCTTTATAGGTGTATGCTTCTGAAACTTTGATTTTCGGGTTTGAAAGTGAGTTTTCGTTGATATTTTGACTTGTTGAATGAAAAGAAGACTGATCAAGCTTGTAACTTGATCTTCAATTATTTCCAAGCTTCCAAGAGTCCTAAATCTACTAACACACAAGAAAAAAGAGACAAATGGTGAATGTTAGGGAATGGAGGTTTTCCTTGGTCAAACCCCTTTTAGGTAATTAAACCAAAATGATGAAAGAATGGAATGAAACATGCAATAATGGAGTTTATTACCTTGCCATGATGTTTGATCTTGAAATTCTATAGCAAAACATGAAGGATCTACCCTTGAAGGTCTGAAAATTGATATCTTGGTGACATGAAATGATGAAACCCTAAGTTTCTTGACTTGAGATGGAAGAATGATGGATGAATAATGAAGAAAGGTTGTGAAAATGAGTTAGGAGATGTAAAATGAGGAAAAAAAAACTTATTTATACACACTTATGCCTTAGTAACCCAATAATACCTCATCACAGGCCGACATAAGGTAATTTAGAATAAAACCCGAAAGAAAATTTAAAATATTTTGAATTTTGAGCCAAGAGGGACTCATGCGCCACCCATGGTGAATGGGTCCCACCTTGGACTTGAAAGTGGGTGTTGAGAATTATCTTGCATTTAATGTTATTTTTCAAATTTATATTCAAAAATACACTTAATTAAGCCTTATAAGGGCATAAAGGGCTCAAATAAAGCATAAGAAAGGTGTAAATAGTGAAATTAAGCCTAGAAAAGTGTGAAATATTGTTACAAGACTTTACAACACTTCAAAATTGGACTTCATAAGTGATGAAAAGGTGATTTTTAGATGAATTATAATAAGAAGAGTCTAGAAAAGTTAGAAATGTGTTACAACACTTGACAACACCTTCGCAAGACATTAATAAATGCATTTTATTCAATTTTCAAGGGTCCAAGACCTAGTGTGGATGTATAAAATGCCTCAGAACACTAAATAAAGGCCTCATTAAGTCCAATTTATCATGAATTATTCCCATGTCAAGCAAGAGGTCCTTTTTTTCTATGGTACACTATTTCTTTTTCACTGTCTATATCAATTATGTCAAATTATATTTCTTTTAACACTTGCTTCATCTTGTGAAGCTTCACTTTTCCTTTTATGGAACAATTGTGTTCCTTCTTCCTCCACTTCTTTGTTTTTTCAATATCAATTTTTTGTATTGGTTCATTCTTCTTTACTTGATTATCCTTCATATTTTTGTTTCTAAAAAACTTAGAAATGTGTCCAGGTCTATTGCAATTATAACATATGACAATATTATGACTAGTATTCCTTACATTCATTCTAGATCTACATTCATTAGCTTTATTCCAAAATACATAGCATTTATAGAAGTGGCCTTTGAATGATTGAACCATTCTACAATTGTTATAGTTATTCATCATTTTACTTTTGTACTCATTAGCTCTATGACCAAATTTCTTGCATGTAGAACATTGACTAGAAAAAGGTGGAACATTCTAATTCATTCTACTACTACATTACATAGCCTTATGTCTAAATTTATTTTAGGAATAATAGAAAACATTAAATATGGGTACCTTTGTGCATTTGGTTGTCTAACTAGTGGTCTTCTAGCTTCATTCCTTTGATTTTGGATCTTCTTGCCATTGTTTATCTCATCTTTAGCATTTGATCTCTAATTTGATTTTTTAACTTTCACCCTTTTCAAATCCAAAACCTTCTTTATTTTTAGATCCTTTTTTATTTGCAATCATTTCCTCAAGCCTTGTAGAACTCATCTTGAACTTGTCTTCATGAATCCTTACTTTTTTGAGATCTAATCTAAGGTTCACCACTTCTTGTTCAAGCCTTGTACATTCCTCAAATTTTCTTTTTACCATTGCATTCAAATATTCCTAAAATCTTTTCTTTTCTTTAAATTACACCTTTAGACCAATGATAGTTTCATTTTATTTCTTCAATTGTTCATTGACTTCCTTATTCTTTTCTCTAAACTTCTTGATTTTCTCTATCAATTTTCTTATTCATTCATTTGCTTCTTTGACATTTTCTCTTAAATATTTTTTTAATCCTTCAATCCTTTCTAGATCTTCAAGGGCACCTTTGAGTTCTTCATATTTTTCAAGCATGCAATCATCTTCTATGAATCCAAAAATAGGAATCTATTTCAAAGGAGTAGGTATCCTTCTAAAAACCATGTGATCAACCTCCTAGACCTTCCCCAAGTGGTTAAGCTCCTTCCAAGGAACCTTGCTTTGATAAAAATTATTCAACACCCAAAATACTAAGAGGGGAGGTGAATCAGTATTCTTTTAAATGTTTCAAACATTTAAACATCCACTCCACTTAGCATATTCAATTGTAGTAAATGAAAGAAAGGATGAAACATCCAACAACATCACATAACACATGAAAACCAATATTTTTACATGGAATGCCAAAAATGGAAAAAACATGGTGAGGATTAGCTCACAATATGTTATAATCAGTTATAGTGTATTTACAGAAGTGCTCACTGTAGGTGGAATCACTATCAAAGTGGACTCACTGCCTACTTAGAGAAAAATAGATAGAAGAAATTTTGTCGCTCATAGCCTGGATTAAACTATTACAATTGAATCTTACATATGCATGAGATACAATTCCAATGAAGACCAATAAACTAAATTTACACAATTCATCTATTTTGGTCGAACACCTAGGTTTCATCTGCATTAGCATCACTCTAATATTTTTCTCAACATTCACAACTTAAATTCATAATGTATTTGAATCATTTGCATCCCTTGAATGTCTCTCATCTATTGAAACACCAAAAATGATCTAGCTTATATATCCACTTCAAGCATAACATCAATTAGTTTGGTCTATTGAGATGTATAACACAAAATATATAATATATGACTTGTCAGATCAAATCCTTCCACGCATGCCTCACACCTAGATACAATCCTTAAAACAATTTGAAATAGCTCAAAATGGACATATAATAGCTCCCACATAACTCTGCAATACTTAACCTTTTCATACCATCACACATGTTAGCTTGGCACCACATAAGACCTAATACAAAAATTCTCAAAATGTGTGTACCCATTTTTGAACACGTGGTCCTTAAAATACTATGCCATATGGAAATCACACTCTATTGACATCTTTAAATATCTCCTTAAATCTTTAAAGCCAAAATCCTATTCACAGAGAAGTGTGGACTCTCCAACTCATATGCATGTTACAGGAAATGACTATAAGTGTCAAGACAAACTTTTTTCATTCATAACTTTCAAACCAAAAGCAAGAAAAGGGTTAAACTTGGAAATTAGATGCTTCTATCAAATAAAAACATTATTGTATAATCACAAAGTGAAATTTTATTTCGCAAACTAGTGTGGACCCAAAAACTAGATTCCTTGAATATTACACAAAATTAGTAGAATTGACACTTAGTCAATTTCCATAGAAATTATCTTCATCGGATTAAACCATGATCTCCATATCAAGATACAATTTTGACATCAGTGAGAAAATTGTAATGAATAATAGTATACCTTATTATTATCCCGTGTTCTCATGTTTTCAACAACTGCATCAATGAAAAGCTCCTCATTGTTCCAACACATTTTTGTTCTTTCTTCTCACTTCCTCTATTAAGGCCTATTGACACTTTAGATCCCAATTTCTTTTCAAATCTTGTCCTTGTTTCTTCTTTTCTCCCATTAGAACTTTTGGTTCCCTTTAGATTTTTGGACCAAAGTTTCAAATGTTTGAATCCACCTCCAATTCCCACTCTTTCCATTCAGATCATTTAGCCTTTACTTCTAGTCAAAATTTTAGACCCCACATAGACTTTTTCATAATTTTCTTGATTTCTCATGTTTTCACCATTAATATTGTAGCGAATTCCCAAACTATAAAAATAAAATCTTGTGGTTGAAAGGATAATTTTAAATGTATTTTTTAACAACTCCAAATGGAAAAATAGCACCCTTGCTTCATTAATTATTTGCAAACCACTTTTACCAAAGCACCATACCTAACTATATTTTTTGTTATGGATTTTGATAGATTTTATGTTGTTCATCCATATATTCATTAATGTGGAGGAATTCCTATAGTTTAAGGGCCTTTACTGAAATATTTCATCTTGGGATTTGAGTTCCATATCTACACCTAATTTGCATGGGTTTTACCAAGGGTTTTTTTCCCAAACACATGCCCTATCTCTCTCTTATGACCTACAAATAAATATAAGGCAATTTTCTACTTATTTTAATGCCACTTCCCTAGTTTCTCTTTTAAATAAGTGTAATTTTTACATTGTTTTCATCTATAACACTAGTGTATGCCTCTCTATTAATAAAAATATTATTTTACCTTCTCTTTCCTTCAACATGCTATGTGAATCTTCTTCGATCCATATTTGAATGAATGTTTGTTTGTTTCCTAAGATTGAATGTTGTGTAATTTTTTTTATTAAAATCTAATTGTGGAGATCTTTTTTCCCTCTTAGTGTATGTTAAGACCTAATCCTCATGTAACTTATTAGGAACTAGAACAATAATGAGGTTTTTTAACTTATCAAGTAGTTTCATTGATATTATATGGAATCAAAAGTAGGAAGGAACATCTTTAACTTTGGTGCATTACCATATTTCCAATTTTTAGAATCATTCTTTCTCTTTTCCTCTATGAACTTGTAGAATATGATTATTGGTAGGATTTCATATGCTAGGTTGGATTATCATATCTAAACCTACTTTAAAAAAGGAATCTAACCTTCTCTAGAGATATAACATCAACTACAAGGTCCTACACCCTAAGGTGATTTCTATTGTCTTAGGAATGCTAAGCCTATGTTTAGTAGGGTCCAATTTCCTATGACAATAGTTTTCTGGCACACCTGATGGGACAAAGTTTAGTGAGATTTACATCACCTAATAAAAGATGTGATATATTCTCCACTACATCTTTATTTTCAAGGAAGTTCTCTAACACCATGGTGACTCTATAATGAAAAAAAATATAGTTCAAGCAATTCAAAGTTCTCTCCACCAACCATGACAATAGTTTTTGGCATTCCCATTGGGACCTTCTAATTGAGTCTTTTCCATTATTTTAAAAAGATTGGTTTATTTTGTAGCAATTGAAATCATTGGAAAATCATTCAAAGAACTTGGAAAATCTACATCATTTTGGGTCTCTTCTAGTATGTACCCAATTCCTCTGGTTAAAGTCAGGCTCTTCTCTTTTTTTAAAAAAAAATAATTTTCTTAGCTCTCCATATGCTCAAACATGCCAAGATATTATGGACAAGATCTATTCACTCCATTTTGAGAAGATGCAATTTTTACAACTCCCTACCAACAATAGAAGTCTAGAAATGCCATTTTTTTTCTTCACTAAGCCTTGTTGTAGTAGACTATGAATCCTTTTCACATGCTTACCTCTGATCCAAACCTTCTTATCCTTCTTGGCAGCCTAGAAATTCCTATCGACAACCTCAATAGGCTCATTATTTTCCCAATAAACATGTTTATCATCCTACTCAACCACATAACATGAGCATCTTGGAATTGAAGAGTATAAAAGATATGTTTTTAAATTTCCAAGAATGGTTAGAGGCTATATATAGTGCAGAGGAGGATTAAATTACATAATAGAAAGAGATTACCCATAAAATCATTTGAACCATGAAGAGATGGAAGCTGATTTGAGATATGAGCAATAAATAGAGGTCCAAAGAATGCAACATGAGGATTATCTTACAAAGGATATTGCTTCTATGGAGGAGCTAATGAAACTATTGTTTTCTCAAGAACAAAGGTTATAAACCTATTAAACTTCTTATGTTCTAGATGATCATGTAGAGAGGGAGGATTGTAAGTTCAAACTCCCAAGTTTCAAGCAACATAAGCCTCTTGAATCTCCTAGTAAGTCTCCTAGGTTCAAGGTTCCATGTTTTAGATATGCTCTTTTTATTGTAAGAACTTGTACTTATGCAAGATCAATCTATTTTTCCTCATTAAAAACTCCCTCCTAAAGCACAACAAGCCTCTCAAAGGATTCCTAATCATTTTATTTTTTCTAATATGATTTCACTTTATAAATGTGGACCTATTCTTTGGAAATTTAGTTGGTTAGAAGAACAAAAGAAGGAGATTTTCTAGGTTGAGGAAGAGAATTTTTTTTATTTTTGAGCTCTCCTATGCTCTAAAAAGAGATTTTTTTGACCTACCACAACATCAAATTGATGATGATCAACTACAATAACAAAATACCAATCAAGTGGGGAATGATGATGAAGGAAAGGAATTGATCCTCCCATTTGATGAGATCCCTTTATTAGTGAAAATGATGAGGGGATATTAATAATTACTTCATTACCAAAGTCCTCTAAACAATATGATTCCAACTTGAGGGGCTAGAGTGAAGATGAAATTAAATATTTTGGGCAACAAGCATTAGTTCTTTTTGATGTAGTAAATGAAAGTCCTCGGTCCTTAAAGGAAGAGACGATAAAGAGTGAGGTTGTGGTAGTGGACATGGTGGACCAATTACACCATGATCCAAAGGTTCTTGCAAAAAATCACAAAGAAGAACAATCAATAAACATAGAGAGACAATCTAAATAATTTAGTTCTTCATATGAAGTATCTCACAAACCTGAGGTATTTGTTGAAAAAATATGCATCAATACATGTAATTATGATGTATTTTGGTTCTCTAATATCCCTAAATATGATGATGTTGAATATGGCATCTTCATTCAAGATGAATATATTCCCTTTTGTATTGGGGATAACACACTTGATCTAGAATATTTCACATGGGACCAACATACTAAAAAATCCACAATTAAGGACCAACACATTTTTCAAGAGACTAATTTTCTTATTATTCAACTTGATAGTATGTGTACTATAGAAAAATTTCATCCTTTACATTTTCAAACTTGTTTGGGCCCTCCCTGCTAGCATTGGGATTCTTTATGTTTTATTTGGTCCTATTTTACATCCAAAGACTTAATTAATGCATCTGTCTTAGGATAATCCTAACATATATCTAATAACCAATCATAATTTAGTGAATTTGGGTTGTATGGCCCAAATTTAGTGATCTGGCACTCATATGCCATCTTGGGCATATGGGTCCCACCTAGGTTTTGGGGCCTAGATCTAAATTTAACATAAAGTTAAAATTTTCTTGAAAAATGTGTCCCAAGCATAGCCTAATGGGACTCATATGCCACAACTATCATATGAGTACTTAGATTCTAGACCTAATTTAAATTTAAATTCTTGGTGATATTTTACTCTCCTAGATCTGATGTCGACTTTTAGTGTTGTAATTTCAAGAAACTTGGCATAAACAATTATAAATACAAGGTTCTTTCACTTATTTTTTACCTAGCACGTTGATGAAGCATTCCTCTAGAAAATTTGTAACTAGGAGCATTGAAAAGAGTTTACAAGAGCATTCAAAAGTGATTATCAAGAATTTTGGAGCATTATTGAAGAATCAAGCATCATGTCAAAGTCATCATACATCATGCAAGCTTATTTTTGAGCTAACATTTGTAATATAGGTTTTTATGATTCAAGCAAGCATTCAAGTCAAGATCCATAACATTAAATCAAAAGTCAATATCTACATTCATGCTATGCATTACTTACAATATTGTAGCCTTTTGTTCAAGCGTTTGGTGAGTTGCAACATAGCATATTTTTCCATTCATCATTCCTTCATTCTATTTGATTTCATTTCAAGGTTGGATTACAAAAATGGGGTTTCACGAAGGAAAACCACTATCCACTAAAAAAATAGCATTTTTCCCTCTCTTTGATGTGTGATTTATAGATTTAGGTTGAAGAGCCATTGAAGAGAAAGTTTGGAGAATTTTTTCAAGTTGCCAAAGTTGTCATCTACATTGCAAGATCACGAAAAGTCACCTACAAAGAAGAACTCAATGTTTCAGAACCAAGGATTTGATAAGAAGGAAGTTATAGGAGATAATAAGAGGATATAAATTTTTTATACCAACCCTAATAATGGGACCAAATTTCCACTTGTGGTGTATGAGTCCTAGTATACCTATTTAAAGATATTTTCAACAGATCCTAATTCAGCAATTCCAAATTCCAATTTCGGCCCAAAACCCTAAACTAGGACTAAATCACCCCTACTGGCATATGATTCCTAGTTTTCATCAAGAGGAAACATTTCTAGGATTTCAAACCTTTGATCTAGCCTCTTTAGTTTCTAGGTGCACCTCTATACTTTCTTAGTTCACTGTTTTGATTTGAGTTCATTTCTAGGTTATTTACTTAAGTCTTGCATATCATTTACATTTCTTGTCCTTCCAAGCCCTGGCTTGGTAGTGAACCCTCTTTTAATCTTTAATCACACCCAAATGACACCCTATTGTAGATCTCTTTCCCCCTTTACATCCTTAGATTGAGATCTCTAGGGTTTCCTTGAATGAAACATAGAGAAAATTGGTGGTTGTATCCCTAAAAACATAGAGCGACCATTTTCTACATTTCATTTTACTGAACCTAGTCTCTAGAACACCTTATTTTCTGATTTGGAGTGCATAATAAACCTAGATCTAGCTTCCATTGAGTTTTCATTAGGTTTTCATTAGTTAATTTGTATTTAGGTTTTCTAAATCTTGCATTGGTGAAAGTGCACATAAATTGCTTTTTTGGCATGTTGCATCATTGAAATTCATTCGAAGTATGTAATTGAACTCAGTCTAGACATCATTTGAAACATAAAACATAAAATTTACTTAAAATTTGTTGAAATATCTGCAAAAACCCTAGTCTGGGATTCATATGCACCTTTGGGCGATTTAGTCCTAGTACAAATTACCTTTCTTGATTTTTGGGTATTTTATGGCGATTGTTATTGACTATTTGAACCATTGAAAAAACATAAATAGGACTCATACACACCTCTAGGAAATTTAGTCCTGTGTCGTATCTAAAATTGCATATTACAACATTAAAAAAGTTGATTCTTTGTTTCATTTTTCTATATTTACATTATATTTTTATTTGGAGAGTTTCTATTTTTTGCTGAAGTATCATCCCTGAACTAAATGGAATGGTTGTGAAGCATCTGTTGATCCCACTGATGAGGCAGATAATGATTTGTATGGGGTAGAGACTGGAGAACCTGAGGTATAGATATTAGTATAGCGAGACATGGTTACAGTATGAGTGGTGCTCTTCATTTCGTTGCATCTAGTTCAATTTGGTTCATTTCATCCATTGCATAATCTCAACATTGCATTTACAACCTTTATTCTAAGTTCTTGTATTACATTTCATCATGGATACGTGCTTTGGTAAGTTATGGATGTCCTTGAATTCCTTAGTGGATGTGTCAAGTTATTCTTTTGGAAATTACCCTAATGAAATTGAACTCACTCATGCTCAATCAACTCCTAATGCATTTCCTACTCATGATGTTCACATCATTAGAGAATATGATGACATCATGAACAACTTGATAATTTATTACCTTAACAACCTTGAGGCTGTTGCATTCTTTTATCCTTTGATGAAACAACCTACACCTTCCATTATCCCACCACTTAAGATCTTTGGTCATTGACATCCTAAAATTGAAACAAAAGATGAAGCTAAGTTCCCTACAATAGGTGATCCTAGGACCTCTAATCAAGAAAGCATTCAACAATCTTATGTTAACAAAGTGACCAACATTTATATCAATCTAGAAGAGACATGTGAAAAAGGATTCATGATATTAAGCAAACAAGGATGTGATACAACAAGTGAACATGAAATTCATCAACTCTTAGAACAAATGCCAATTGAAGATACTAAAGGGCTAGGATATCAAGATCCTCATCTTGACATAAGTGTCTTCCTTAATAAAGAACAATCAATTCCTTGTAACAATGATAAGGATGATAGGATTGTCTTGGTTCCTCCTCCTCAAAATTCAACTCAATAAATTGGTGAATCTAGCAAGTGAAGAAGGCCTTACAAACTAAAGAAACTAAAATTCCCTTGTCCGCCATCTACCACTGAAAGAACTTTACAAATTCTTCTAAAACAAGGACTTATAACATTACCACCCATGAGAGAAAAGACAAAACTATATCCTAAAGATGCAAATGTTCAACATTATTGATATCATATAATACTTAGACATAGTACTGATGATTGTCGTGATTTAAAATAAATATTTAAGAATTTTTATATGATAGAAATAATCCCTTAAATCATTTTCTACTAATTCTTTCCATGTAATAATTGTAAGATTATAATATTATATGTATTGCATGCTTTACATTCATTTCAAATCATTTCAGAATGCAAGGAGCTCATTCTCATCACATACCTCAGCTCATTCTTGTCTTGCACATAGTGGGGGAAAGAATTAGATAGACTTTCCCTAGTATGACACTTTCTATTGTCCCTTTGGTTAGTTTCCCGCCTTCCAATGACCAAGATTGTGATGCAAATGACTTGTTAATAGGCTGACTCGCATGTGCCTTACTAGTCTATTGCATTGATCTCTTTTTCATGTTTATTTTGTGTGATTTCATGTGTGTAATGTGATCCTCCATACTATTTTTTTTCATGTATCTCCTCTCGTTATGACATTCCTCTATTTGTATCTACATTATTCTCTATGTCATAATCCTTTACCTTTATCATTTGTCTTTTTTTTTCTTTTGGGGATGATGCAAGGTGTCAAGAAATTTAGGTCTCTTCCATGTTGAACCGAAAGGATTTTTCTTTGTTTTTCCTCTCTATTTGTCATTCTTCCCATTCTATGGGTATTTAGGGAATGATGAAAATTCAGAGCTCTCTAAAATAATTATAGTAAAGGAATACTAACCTTGAATGAATGGATCCCTCATGTGTTTGGAGTTTCAATGGGGGCAACCCCTTTTCTTGACGTAACTTTATTTGAAAACATATGACTTGGCATAGGGCTTTCTAAACAAGCTCGCATGTCTTCTTTATTGTTAGAATTGATCATTTTCTACTTTAAATTAATTTCTCACAACATGGTGTTTAGCAATTTCTTTAAGGTGGGGGCATACATTGGCATTATTTTTTTTATATTTTTACAACTCATGTTTCATTATGTAGTCTTCTTACTTCATGTGATGCGTCTTTCACTTTGTGGTGACATTGGTTGTGATGTCCTTCAACAGTATGATCTCTCTTAGAATACTATATTCCTCTTAGTGGATGGATGTGACACACTACATTCCCTAAGTTGTGAATCTTATATCCTACAATTGGTCCTCTCTTGGAGACATTAGGCTTCATGTTTGCTAAGTTAAGACCTTACATGAACTAAGAAAAACTCCTTTTAACATTCCTTAAACTCTTTTGTAGCATCTATTATATGGCCACCTTGCATAACACACTTTGTTTGCTTCTGGAGCCATCTTGTTTGTTCATGGGTGTCAAGAATATGAAGCTTTTCTACCTCATAGAGCTTGAAGTTCATTGTTATCTAGTGTCGTATCAAATTTATCAGGAGGTATAGCTTTAGTATGGTTGTACATATGGGATCCAAACATAGGCATGACTTTCCCATAGCCACTTTCTTGTCTGTGTGAGTGCATACTAGTCATGTGTGTATGTGTCTCACTAGTAGCTCACCTAGTGGATGGCCTAAGGTTCCACTAGCCCTTGTGATTATTCATTAGGTTTACACATTGGAAATCATGCTCCACTTGTAAATTCTTCTTAGAAAAATAGCTTAGATTTGATTCACATTGTGGAGGACAAACGATCGAAGTTTGATCCACCCTCCCCTTTTGTTTTTATTTTTCTTTCTCTTTATCTTTGGTAATGTATGCTTGTGCATTTTTGTTGCTCCTTACATCATTTTCATGTGTGTTCTCTTATTCCTATGTTGTTTTTCCATAGGATCTTGATTCTTGGGGCTTGCACAACCCTCTTGATCATTGTCACCCTCTCTTATCAGCATTGGTACACTTGGACCCCTCTTGATGTGTGTTTGTTTACTTTAGTGTAATTTTCAAGAAATTTCCTCCTCTCACTAATGCGGGGGCTAAATGTAGTGTAGGAAAATGCCATCCTTTACATTTTCACACTTGATTGGTCCCTCCCTACTAAAATTAAGCTTCTTTATGCTTTATTTGGTCGTATTTTGCATCCTCAAGCCTTAATGAATATTTCCAAGGATAATCCTAACATATATCTTATAAACAATCACAATTTAGTGATTTTAGATTGTATGGCCTAGATTTAGTGATCTAGGACTCCTACGACATCTTGGCCATATGGGTTCCACCTAGGTTTTTCGGCCTATATATGAATTTAACATAAAATTAAAACTTTATTGAAAAATGTATCCCAAGATTAGCCTAGTGGGACTCATATTCCACAACTGGTGTATGAGTCCTCCTAAGGTTGGACCTAATTTAAATTCAAATTCTTGATGCAATTTTAATTTCCTAGATTTGATGTCATCTTGCATTGTTGTAATTTTGAGAAATTTGGCATCAACAAGTATAAATACAAGGTTATTTCACTCATTTCTCACCTAGAAAGTTGATGAAGCATTCCTATAACAAATTTATAGCTAAAATAATTTACAAGAGTTTACAAGAGAATTCAAGAGTGCTTATCAATCATTTTGGAGCATTATTCAAGCATCAAGCATCATGTCAAAGTCATCATACATCATGTTTATTTTTTAGCTAACATTTATGATGCAGGTTTTTATGATTCAAGCAAGTATTCAAGTCAAGATCCATAACATTAATTCAAAATTCAAGATCTACATTCATGCTAGCTATTACTTACAATATTGTATCCTTTTTTTGAATGGTTTAGTGAGTTGCAACATAGCATATTTGTTCATTCATCATTCCTTCATTCTATTTGATTTCATTTCAAGATTTGATTACCAAAATGGGGTTTGACCAAGGGAAATACCTATCCAATAACAAAAAGAAACTCTTCCCTCTTTGATGTGTGATTTTCATATTCAAGTTGAAGATCCATTGAAGAGAAAGCTTGGAGAAAGTTGTTGAGTTGTCAAAGTTGTGATCTACATTGCGGGATCACGAAAAGTCACCTACAAAGTAGAATTTAGTGTTTCAAAACTAGCGATTTGAGAGGAAGGAATTTACTGTAGATCATTAGAGGATATAAAAAATTTACACCAACCCTGATACTAGGACTAAAACTCCACTTGTGGCATATGGGTCCTAGTATACTTATTTTCAGACATTTTTAGTAAATCCTAATTGAGTAGTTTTGGATTCTAATTTTGGCCTGAAACTCTAAATTGGGACTAAATCACCTGTACTAGCATGTATGAGTCCCAATGTGCATCAAGAAACAACTTTTTTAGGATTTAATACCTTCATTCAAGCCTCTTTAGTTTCTAGGTTCACCTCTATACTTTCTTAGTTCACAGTTCTAATTTGAGTTGATTTCTAGGTCGTTTACTTAAGTCTTAAATATCATTTACATTTATGATCTTTCCAAGCCCTGTCTTTGTGGTGAACCCTCTTTTAATCTTTAATAACACCCCTAGGATATCCTATTGCAGATAACTTTCCCATTTTACATCCTTATATTGAGATCTCTAGGGTTTCCTTGAATGAAACTTGGAGAAAATTGGTGGTTCTATCCCTCAAAACATAGCATGACAATTTTTTTTGTTTCAACATGCTAGAGGTCCAGATATTTTTATTTGAAGTAAATGAGGAAGATCTTCTTCATGTTGATAAAAAAAAAAGAGCTTTCCTAACCATGTGTTTTTTTATAGATTTTTTAGGGATTTCTACTCTTCATCAACATATTCATTAATATGGAGGCATGGCTATATTTTTATAACATTTATAGCAATATTTTAGATTAGTATTTTAGGTCCACATGTCTACACCTGATTTGTAGGAGTTTTCGATAGGGTTTCCTACCAGTCACATGCCTTATCTCTCTTCTATGGCCTACATTTAAATATAAGAAACTTTTGTGCTCATTATAATGGTTTTTACCTAGTTAAATTCTTTTAGATATATGTAACACTAGCCTATGCATCTCTATCAAAAAACTGTTATATTACCTCCTCTCACCTTGAATTTTTTATACATATCTTCTTGCCTCCATATTTGAATGAAAATTTGATTGATTCCTAACATTAAATGCTAAGCTAAATATGGTAATAGAAGCTAAACTGGAGAATTTTTTCCCTCATTGTGTATGTTAAGCCATAACCTTCATTGAACTTCATAGGAACTGGCATAACAAAGAGTTGTGTGAGCCTATCTACTAATTTTGTTGATACTCTATGCAATCAGAAGCATGAAGAAACATTTTTAACTTTGATGCATAAGCGTATTTCCAATTTTCAACATCCTTCTCTCCCTTTTCCTTTGTGAGCTAGTAGAATAGGACTAGTGATAGGATTTCGTATGTTGTGTTTGATAAGCATATATGAACTTAGTTTAGGAAAGGAAGCTTTCCTTATCTGAATATCTAATATCGACTACAGGGTTCCACACCTTGAGGTTATTTCCATTGTGTCATTGAAATATTGAGCTTATGTTCAATAGGGTACAATTTTATTTGACAAAGAAATTTTTTATTTTCAACTATAAAAATGGTTTTCTAAATTGAGAGAGATTGAAAATGAATGAAATTTTTTAGTAACTATTCTCTCCTCCAAGGGAATGATCATCCTTAGTTTACATTCAACATCCCCCCTCAGTTAAGATTTAGGATATTAAACTAGTGTTTCTTTCCTTTCTAATCAACTAACATGAATTTCTTGTGATAATTGAATTCATAACACTTTACTTCATTCATAAAAGCTTCCATAGAGGAATGAAAATGCATTTATACTTAATTCATGAACTTGGATGCATATTTCATATAATAGTTTATTGCCAATAGATTAATCAAATGAACAAAGAATCCTAAA
>VDFB02086081.1:27183680-27301635 GCA_007258455.2 Sequoia sempervirens
GGGTGGGAGAGGGTGAGAGAGTGTGGGAGGCAGGGTAGGAGAGGGTGGCAGTGGGTTGGAGTGGGACTACCCTAGAAATCTTTAAAAAAACTAACTTTATTATAACATGAGCATGTTATGAATAAGTAGAGACATGGCAGTTTAGCAACAAAAAAAATGTGCTCACGTTATAACACAAGCACATTATAATGCGAGTGTGTTTTTATTCCACTAAAAATGGTTAAAAAACACAATATACCTGTGATGTGAGCCCACATTCTACATATTCTCCTAGTTTTGCACGTGCTTTGACAAAAAGTAGCATTTTAGTGATTGAGTGAAGTGTGCATGCATGATTTTTAGATTCCACCACCTTTTTCATGATATTCCCATCACCTTTGCATGAAATAGCAGATTTTTCACATTGAAAGGCATATAATATGAATTCAAGTTTGAATTCAAGTGATAACTGATATACAATTGAAGTTTGGAGGGGAACAAGCTTTTGAAAAAGTCAAAATTTTGAGGAGTTTGAGGAAAGAAGCAAAGTCTACATAATTGGGTAGAACTCCTCCATTTGAAACTTTAGATTTTTAGGTATGTGAAGTCTTTGTACATTTTCTTTCATTCTATTATGGCTTGATTTCATTCTTCTTGTTTCACTTATTCCATGTTGATCAAATTGTTTGTTTGTCATGTTACAACCTTAGGTTGTCAATGAAAATTTTAAATTACACAATTCTATACACTTTCCTATTACATTTTTAAACCACATCTCTTTGAGGCATTTTGTTAAATTTAACAATTGACTTTCTTTGTGTCTGCTTCCAAAGCCTTCATTGAGATATTTTGTCAAACAATTATACAAACTAGTTGATTGCCTTGTCTATGCTACCAAATTTTCCATACATTTCTCTAAAAAAATAGAATATACTCCTAATGCAGTAGGGGGAGGCCTGCAACATACAAACCACAACTCCAATCTACAAACAAATTTACAATTTACAATTTCATCGCGACCTCTTCTTTCAACAAATTCACATTGTTTAGGTTGTCGCATATCAAAGTCACTCAATCGAGTATAATTCCCCACACAACCTTCTCACTTCTCAGCAGACCCCCAAATCCAAAAATAGTCTTTACTCAGGTCTCAAAACAAAATATTTTCCAGGTTTTAGGACCTTGCATGCTCAAATAGGTTTCCAATACAAAAACCCTCAATTTTCTCATAAATATCTAGGGTTTTCTATATTTCACAACTCCAAGGCCTTCCAAGCCTCACCAAAGCATCAAACAAGTTTTTTAGGGTCTGCAAAAACAAAATAAACCTTTACTAGGCCTTTAGCCTCATTAGATCTCAAAAACACCACTTTGGTTCATCCTTTTCATGCCAAAAACTCACATTCTCAGCCTAAGATAACATCACCATCCCTATAGATTCCTTAGCACTATTAAAAGAAACATGAAACTTGAAAACAACATACTACATGCATTTCCTCTGAATCATAGGTCACCATAGTAGGAGGAAAGGCTCCATCTTTAAATTAAAGTAAAACTCATACCCTGCTGGTCTATACAAGTTGATCATGAAGAATGGAGTTTTTCATTCACCAAAACAATCAAAGGAGTCTCAAAATAGATTGAATTCCAAGTTAAGACCTGCCACCACATTGATTTATGAATTTCTAATCATGGGAGGCCTGTACGTGGCTGTAGACAGGAAAAAGAAACTGAAAAGAGAAAAAAAATACTTGAAACTCCACAGTTTAGGTGTTGAGTAGAGCACCAAATCATCAAAATAAATTCATTGAACCCTTTATTCAAGCTTACAGTTGTTATACATTTTCAAATCAGGAGTCCCAACTTCCTTCAATGCCCATAACCACCCTTGAAACACCAAACCTTCATTAAGCCTAAAAGTACTAGTATTAGCAATGGTTTGCTTAATAAGCTTCATTATGAGAATTTGTTGTTCTGCAAACCTAGGACCATTTAGACACCTTTATTTTACCCATTATAGAGCCTTTCAAAATATCCAACAATCACCAATGCTTCTTTTGTACCAAACTGCACAAATTATTAAGTTTTCTACGCATTTAAGGGCCTAAATTAGCCCACTTTTACAAAGGGACCACCTTCAAAACTTGTCCAAATCTCCTAAAACCTCAGGGAAACAATTTATATCTATCAAAAATTCAAATTATAGCATTAGATTGGAGAGATTCAATCATTTACCACCCAAACCATAAAACCCTCTCCCTAGGCTTAGCTGTATGTTTTATTGAAAGTAGCACTTGCCAAACACTCCAAAACTTGAAAAATGTTGAAACAAGCCTAATATACCTTTCTCATGCTCAATATAACATAAAATAACATTTCCCAACTCAAAAAATCAATTTTAGTCACCAAAAGCTCAATTTTGTTAAGGAAAACTCAACATTTCCTCATTTGGTTTGACGCCCAATCCAAGATCATCCTCCATTCAGCTTTATCATGGCCTTTTATAATGTTTTCCTCTTAAAAAAAACCACTTCAACTTTGAAAACTAACATTTGAAAGAGGTGACCATTGGTCTCCCTCTTTAATAGACTTTTACAACCCTTCACTATTAGTTAATTTGACTTGACTTAGCACTTTTTGCACAAGTAAAATTATTCATCATGCTGAGGAAACGAACTGTTAAAAGGAAAAAGCTAACAGATGATCAGCTCCAAGCCTTCAGAGATAAAGAGAAAAAATGGATGAGGGAATATCGTGAAAAGCATAAATTAGGAATGATTGATGAAAACAAGCCGGTTGAAGAGGAACCTCAACCATCAAAAAGAGAAAAGAAATTGGTAGCACAAAGGGCATGAATGTGACAGAATCGTGCTAGGGGAGATATAGATACCGTAGTTGGAGACACACCCTCTACCACAAGTGAATACGAAGGGACACCATTAAGCACAGGCGAATATGGAGGGACACCATCTACCACAAGTGAGTATGGTTCGACACCATCCACCACATCTGAAGTTGAGAGTACAAAATCACTCATATTTGACAAACAAGGTATACCATCATCCCCACGTGAACCTCAAGATATGTATTATATTCCACCCTCGGTCGAAGGTACACAATCTAGCCCACCTCAATTAAATATTGATGAAATTGCTAATGTTGAGATGTATGTACCTAAGAGAACACCACCTAGAATTTTGCATAGAAAGCCAAAGTTTTTGATTAATATTGATGAGGATATTTTGCAGCACATGGAAGGTAAGATTCCAAAACGCACTTGTAGAAGATATGCTGATAAGATTTGGAAAATGTTCTTTGAAAGGCTAAATGAGACCAGAAGATGTCAACTATTTGTTAAAATGATGCGGAGTTTAAAATACAGAAACATCATGAAGACTCTTGGGTTGAGAACATCGAATGGATCAAGTGAAAACACTATTGTGAAGAATCTAATGGATGCTTATGAGAGTGTGGATAAGACCTCACGCTCAAAGGATAGTAATGTCACCCGATGTGTCATTACATCGACTTTGGTAAGCTATCAAACAAAGAGATCTCGTCTCATTAAAAAGACAAGTGAACAAATGGGAATTAGTAGAAAAACTTTATCAAAATCTGTTCGAAGGCGGAAAAGAATTGAGGGCACCGATTCAAATGAATTATTGGTATTCTTGGGAAGAATGCCACATAAAGATAAAAGAGTTGTTGAAGCATTGAGAACACTAATTGAAGATTATTAGAAGAATAATACAAGGCCATATCTGAATCAAAGGGATGTCATAAGAACGAGAATCGGTAGTCAGAACCGTCAGCCACATCCAAAGCATTTTTTGGATATGACTCAAACCCAAATTTTTCATAAATTTATAAATGCTTATCCTCAAATTAGTATTTCTCAAAGATTTTTTGAAATGCTTAAACCTTTTTGTGTCAAGATAAATCACACACACACTACTTTTTGCTATGGACTACACATTGAATTTGCTAACCATTACGATGTTTATCATTCTATATGTTTAATTTGCATACTAATGATGTTTTGCAGGATTGTGGCATAGAAGTCCCACCAAAATCTTCAAGAGAGTTCTTATCAAAAAATTTATGTCAAATAGAGGATGGCCAAATATTCTATAGGACAAAATGCTTGGATGGTTCATGTGAGTGTTGTGGTGGCTTGCAATGAATACCAATATGTCAACATATGGAAAGCATAGATGTGGTGGGACATAAACTAGTAGATTTCAGGAAGTATAAAATTGTGGCATATGCTACAAAAGATGGGTCTCAAGAAAAAAGTGTGATTTGGTTATTGAGAAGATTCCAGTGTATCAACTTATGTCCATGTTTCATGAGAATCTAGTGTATGAGTAAGAAAGGCATATCCATAGAGCTCGATGGCTGGACACACATTTCAAGCTATGCAAGGAAACCTTTCCAGTTGGCAGCATAATATTAGTGGTTGACTTTGCAGAGAACTACACTCTACAGCTACAGTGTGAGGTGCAGTCACAGTATTACAACTCCACACAAGTTTCAATATTTGTGTACATAGCATTCATTCATGTAGCTAATAGTATAGAGGACCAAAGGAAGGTATTGAGGGAGTATCACTTTTATATTAGTGATGATTGCACACATTCTCTAGAGTTCATGCAAGGTTTCTTCCAGATGTTCTATAGTGATTTGGCTAGGAGGGGCATAGCATACATTCGGCATATAATATGGTCGGATAACTATGCAGCACAGTTCAAGAACGCGCGCATGTTCTACTGGTTGTGCATGATGCATCTCACTAAAGGTGTTCAACATATGTGGAAATTTTATGAGGACGGGCATTGAAAGGGGGAGCATGATGGTGTAGGAGAATTAGCATGAGAAGAGTTAAAGTATAAAGACAGTGCAAAGTTGACAAATGCAAGTTCAATCGTCAAGTGGTGTAATGCTTAGATGGGTTCAGGTAATGAAGGTATGTCTTTAGTTCGAAGATTTTTTTGGTTGATGGATGATACTAACATTGCACCATATGAGGATTGTTGTACACTAATAGGATCGAGTAAGCTACACTCTTTCCTTAGCTCAAATATAGGTTCATGGAATATCAATACACGTAAGATGGCATGCTTTTGTTCTTCATGTACAATGCAAGCCTAGAATGATTGTGAGTTAGTGGAGTCGATTGAAAAATGGTTGACAAGTTATCTTGCCCCACTTCACACATATCGCCCTCCGACGACATTAGAACTAACACAGATGGAATCATCGATCGACTTTAACCACATATCAGATCTAGTTCAACCAGGTAATATATCTACTTTCTTAGTTTTTGAAATTCCATATTGGTATCTTACTTGGTACTGTATTCATAATGTTGACTAATTTCAAGTGATTTTATGCACATATCAATGTAGGGCATGTTTATGCAGTTATTGCAGATGAAGAAAATGAAGAGGGAACGAAATATTACTTGTGTCATTATGTTGAGGCAAAAAATAAATTGGAAGCCTTAGTTATAGATGGAGAAAACATTGAATAACCTATAGGCTCATTTGTTGTTACTGGAACGTGGCTTAGAAGGTACCCACATAAGAGTGTTAAACATTGGTTGTTTTAGGACTTTGACACGCATCGTAAGATTCTTCATTACTCGAACCTTGTTGTGGCATCCAATGTTTGTTTGAGAAAATATGGGGGTAGACCTTTGAACAAGACCTTGTGTAAGGTCCATGAGTTTGGCCATGAGGCAATACTTGCAACAATAAAGAGTAGAGCAGATCCGGATGGTTCATTGGATTAATTTGTAAGTATATGCACAATGGCTCTTATTAATTTATACTTTTATCCATGTTAATTTGTTTGATGCCAATGCTATCATGTCTTATTTTACTTTGTGTATCTGTAAGTAACCTGATAAACATTGAATGGTGTCCCCTTGCATAAAATGCAGATTTATGAGCAATCCAAGAGAATATTAGGCATAAAAGAAATGCAACATCCTTATTTTGATGATCTTGAAAAATCTCAATTATGATTTTCAGCCATTACAAAAGTGTGTGTGAAGCTTGGTGTGGGAATTTTAAGTTATTCATTTGAGGTTAACATTATCATGAGCACCTATGATGTAGACATTATAGGAGCATCTCGAATTTCAAGATATTCTAGATTTATGAGAGGTGTTGTGTGCAATAGGTATCTTGGAACTCACAGTGAAGATGTATGAGCAGGAGTGACGAAGTTGAGAGACTGCCATGCCTATCTGTAAGTGCTTTCTAGCTATTTTTATTTCATTTCCATTTTGTACATGAGTTGTTTCTTTTTATTCTTTTACTTTTCCTATCTGTAACTAAACTCATAAAAAATGATTGGTCTCTCCTTGTAGAAAATGCTGATTTTGGAGCCATCAAAGAGAATCTCAGCCAAAAAAGCAATGCAACATCCTTATTTTGATGATCTTGATAAATCTCAATTTTGATTTCAAGCCATTATAAAAGAGTGTGTGAAGCTTTGTGAGGGAATATCAAGTTTCTCATTTGAAGTTAACCTCTAAATGAGAACCTATGATGTAGACATTATAAGAAAATCTTGAATGTATGAGTGACATTGTAAAATATCTTTGAGAATAGAATACCTAAGGCATTGTGATGAGATTTAATTTTAATGACATTTACTGAAATAGTGAAATTTGGTGTAGGGGCACCAAGGTTATTGAGCAAATTTGGTTCACGGAAATCTTTTAAGTTAGTTTTGTGTTTTTAGTTTTGTCAATTGAATAAGTCATAACACATCGAAAATTGATTTATAATTTAATAAGTCATGTTATTTACAAAAATAATAGTTAGGCATGATTGGAAAGATTTAGAATCATTTGTAAATGCTATTTAAAGCCTCTTGAAGGCTATTTAAGTCAATATTTGAATGTGTAGCATTTTGAAGGAAATTATTTGAATAGGGTTGTAAATGTACTATGGTTGAAAAGGAAGAGAGAGCTACACTGGTGACTCAAGAGAAACTTTAGTGATGCAGAGTCAAGGTGGAGAAGACTCAAACAAATCAGATTTCAGTAAATCAACAACCTTAGTTATTTCATTTGGCCATCTTGGAACAACTACCAACAAAAAGGCTTCCAAACTCAACAATTTGGCTTAAATTTTAGAGAATACCTATCAAGGACCATCTCATCATCAATATAGCATCTACTCAAACCCCCAACACCATTCCCAAGCCAGACATACAAGGTTTCTTAGCAATTTCTTGGAGATCCTTCAAACTTCCCTACAAAAAGGCTACAAAATTAGCCCTATTTTACAAACAAAATTCTCTTTAAACTTCTTCTAACCCCACAAGCTCTTGTAAATTCATCAAATAGGTCACAAAACTCTCAATTCCACATGTTTTAGAAAAGAACTCAACCTGTAAGCCATAATTTCTTAAAACCCTTAATTTTATTACAAATACCTAGCGTTTTTAAAATCTCACAACTCCAAGGCCTTCAAAACCTCACCAAATCATAAAACAATATTTTTAGGGTCTGAACACACATAATAAACCTTCACCTAGCCTTTAGACTAAGTAGATCTCAAAAACATCACTTTGGTTCCTCCATTTCCATCCAAAATCCCATATTCTCAACCTAAAACAATATCACCAACCCTATAAACGCCTTACCATTATTAAAAGAGTTAAGGAAACTTGAAAACACCACATTGTAAGCCTTTCCTCTGAGTCACAATTCACCACAGTAGGAGGAAGGGCTCCATCATGAAAATTAAAGTAAACTTAGACCATGTTGGTCTATACAGGCTGAATAAAGAAAAATGGATTTTCCTTTTACTAAAACAACCAAAGGTGTATAAAAATAGATTGAAATCTAGGTTAAGACCTTCCACCACAATTTTTCATTAATTTCTATTCATAAGAGGCCTGTACTAGGCGTTACATAGAGAAAAGAAACTGGAAACTCAGAAAAATGTTGAAATTCCACAGTTTTATGCATTGTTAGGAGCACCAATATTCAAAAAAACTATTGATTGAACCCCCATTCAAGTTGAATGATGTTTTTAATAAATTTCAAATGAGAATCATCTCCCTTCAATTCCCATAACTACCTTTGAACCACCAAAGGCTTATTAGGCCAACAAATACTAGTATTTAACAATGGTTTTGCTTAATAAGCTTTATCATGCAAATTTATTATTCTAAAGGCCTAGGACCACTTAGACACCCTTATAACATGAATTTTATACTCTTTCTTTGCACTCCCACCTACTTTTCACATAATTTTCCTTTATGGAAATATCAACAATTATTTAATTCAAGAGTGCTTTTGCACATTTGTCCACCCTAACCTACTAATTCCCAAAGTACATAAAAGATTGTTCTATTAGACTTTATTCAAGACAAAAAGACCTCAACATACTAACATTTACCAACTATCCTTCCAATTTACCATCAAAAAATCACAAATTGAGGGTGAGGCACGGGTTCTCCTGCACCATTCAACTTTAAAAAACAAAGTCAATTAGGCTGGCAGACATCTAGATCAGGCTAGCATTTGGTAGAAGAGGAAGAAAGATGATTGCAACTCTAGAGGCCCACCATACTAGATTTTGGTATTGAACCATGAGAGTAGAAGAGATATCTGATATCATGTATCAAAACATTAGGCATGCATTCTTCCAACCAACAAAGAAGGAGATGATTACTTTTCTTCATTTTCATTTGCATAAGCATATCAAGGCATGGGAACCAAGAAGACCAAGGATGTCCAGTTTTATGTGGAGGTAATGGATGTGGTCCAAACTTTAGGAGGGTCAAGAAGGTCAATGTATGATCTTGATGAAATTGAGGAAGAACAACAAGAGAGGGATAGGAAAAATAAAAGCAATACAAAGTTTCAAGGATTTTTCAAGCGAGTAAGAGAGCTCTGGGAATAACCTCATCTAAAATATTTCTAACTAGACTTTGATATGTACCATTTATAGAGCTTGGTTTTCATGGAGTTCCTTTCAAAGCCTCTGCTTTTATTATTCTTATGGTAAATTTTTTCGTAGAGTTGGTGGAATTATCTTTCTTAGTAGTAATCGCTACTAGTGAGATTGAGATTGTTAACCTTGAGAGAGTAGGACTTGGGAAAAAGGAATTTGATATGGCTATTGATTTCAAAGACTTCAAGCACGATGTACTCCGCATTGATGTCATTCCTCAATCTTCACTTGATGGCATCAAGGAATGGCTGAAATCCATGGTTATAAAGTATTATGAAAGAAGAATGAACTTGTACTAGCAACCAATTTTGAAGACTATTTCTGATAATTCAAAGCACATCAACCATGTGGTATAGATGATTATAAACCAAAGACGATTTGTAGCAATGAAAGAGTGTAAAAAGGAAGAGAGAGCTACATTGGTGACTCGTGAGAAACTTCATCTTTCAAAAAAAAATCCAATTAGGCTGGTAGATGTGTGGATGGAAGAGGAAGAAAGATGACTGGAACTTTGGAGGCCCACCATACTAGATTTTGATATTCAACCATGAGAGTAGAAGAGAGAGTTGATATCATGTATCAAAACATTAAGCATGCATTATTCCAGCTAGTGGAGAAGGAGGTGATTACTTTGCTTCATTTTCATTTGCATAACCATATCAAGGTGTGGGAACCAATAATACCAAGGATTTCAAGTTTTATGTGGAGGTAATGGATGTGGTCCAAAATTTTAGGCAAGAAGGTCAATGTATGATTGTTAACCTTCAGAGAGTATTTATGTTGAGGAAATTTCCTTTAGATGCAAGGATTCAAAGCACATCAACCACATGTAGTACAAATTATTAAATCCCATAGACAATTTGTAGCAATGAAAGAGTCTAAAAAGGTAGACAAAGCAACACTGGTGACTCAAGAGAAACTTCAACTTTAAAAAAAAAAGTCAATTAGGCTAGCAAACATGTGGATCGAGCTAGCATTTAGTGGAAGAGGAAGAAAGATGACTGGAACTATGGAGGCATGCCATACTATATTTTGGTATTCAACCATGAGAGTAGAAGAGAGAGGTGATATCATGTATCAAAACTTTAAGCATGCATTCTTCCAGCCAGCGGAGAAGGAGATGATTACTTTGCTTCATTTTCCTTTGCATAACCATATCAAGGCATGAGAACCAAGAAGACCAAGGATGCCAAGTTTTATGTGGATGTAATGGATGTGTTCCAAAATTTAGGAGGGAAAAGAAGGTCAATGTATGATTGGTGCAAGAGCACCATTCAGTAGGTTTTTTTCATCAAGGCAAATAAGGAGTAGAATATCATCAATTTACTAAAACTAGCCCAAACTTGTACTTTTGAAGGTTTTGAGTAAAAAAAAATGGATTTTTGACATATTCCTCTTTATGTAGCCTCTGTCACTTGAGGAATGGGTTTGCACTAACATTATTAAGGTGTGGGAATGATGTGTTAGTGTTGTGGAGGTCTGAAAGTGAGATGGGTGTGAAACCCATGTGTGTAAAAGTGAGTTTTCTTTAAGAAAAATGGTGGTTTTGAAGAGTCAAATTGTGTTTTTGTGTAGGGAAGCGTTATTTTATGATTTTTTGACCTTGTGTATGGTATCAAAAAAAATTTTGAGTAATTTTTAGGTTGTGGTTAGCTTTGGAAGTATCATTTTCAATAAACCCCTAGGGTTTAGGCTACAATAGAGGGTTTTGTGGTTTAACCATTGTACGGTGGTATAATTGAGATCTGATTGTATATTTTGAAGTTTTGACACCTTAGAATTGCTTCCCCAAGATTTGATAAGGTTTGGATAAGTTTAGAGTATAGACCCTTTGTTCAACCGGATCGATCTCTTAAGGGTCCAAAGGGAAAAATGACTACAAACTTCAGCCTGAGATTACTCAGACACTGTGATGCTTAGAAACTTCTCATCTAATCCTATGGGATAATTTTGGGTCCCTCTACAATAACCTCTCTCAGTTTTTGTTATCTTGAAGTGGTTTTCCCGTGGTGTCCAATTTTTAGTTGATGGAAAAAGTGTCGTAAACAGTGGAAAGTTGCAAGGTGGTGTAACTTTCGTTCTACAACTCGTGTGACCAAATAGACAGTTCCAACGTGTTCGAATAGAAATTTTTACACTAGGAATGGTCCTCTTTCACACCCAAACATGCATAATCGCTCTGAGCTACATTCAACCGGATCGATCCCTTAAGGGTCCAAAGGGAAAAATGATTGCCAACTTCAACATGAGGTTACTTGGACACTGTGATGCTTAGAAAACTCTCATCTAATCTAATGGGATCACATTGGGGATCACATTGGGCCCCCCTTACAATAACCTCTCTTTGTTTTCGTTATCTCGAAGTGGTTTTCCCGTGGTGTCCAGTTTTTAGTTGATGAAAAAACTGTCAAATGGAAGTAGTGGAAAGTTGCAAAGTGGTGCAACTTTCATTCTGAAACTCATGCGACCAAATGGACTATCCCAACGGGTCTGAATAGGAATTTTTATGCTAGGAATCATCCTCTTTCATACCCAAACACACAGAATCGCTCTGAACTACGTTCAACCCAATCGATCCCTTAAGGGTCCAAAGGGAAAAATGGCTACAAACTTCAGCATGAGGTTACTCGGACACCGTGACACTTAGAAACTTATCGTCTGATCCTATGGGAGTACGTTGGGCCACTCTACAATAAAATTTCTTGGTTTTCGTTATCTTGAAGTGGTTTTCTCATGGTGCCCAATTTTTAGTTGATGGAAAAAGTGTCAAATGGAAGCAATAGAAAGTTGCAAGGTGGTGTAACTTTCATTCTGTAACTCGTGTGACCAAATAGACTGTTCCAATGCATCTAAATAGGCATTTTTACACTAGGCATGGTCCTCTTTCGCACCCAAACATGCAAAATCACTTCGTGCTATGTTCAACCGGGTCGATCCCTTAAGGGTCCAAAGGGAAAAATGGCTGCAAACTTCAACATGAGGTTACTTGGACACCGTGATGCTTAGAAACTTATCGCCTAATCCGATGGGATCAAATTGGGTCCCTCTACAATAAAATATCTCGGTTTTTGTTATCTCAGAGTGGCTTTCCCGTGGTGTCTAGTTTTCATTTGATGAAAAAAGTGTCAAATGGAAGTAGTGGAAAGTTGCAAAGTGGTGCAACTTTCATTATGCAACTCGTGTGACCAAACAAACTATTCCAACATGTCTGAATAGGCATGTTTATGCTAGGCATGGTCCTCTTTTGCACCCAAACATGTGGAATCGCTCTGAGCTACGTTCAACCGGATCGATCCCTTAAGGGTCCAAAGGGGAAAATGGCTGCAAACTTCAGCATGAGGTTACTCAAACACCGTGATGCTTAGAAACTTCTCGTCTAATCCCATGGGATTATGTTGGGCCCCTCTATAATAACCTCTCTTAGTTTTTGTTATCTCGGAGTGGTTTTTCCGTGGTGTTCATATTTCAGTTGATGGAAAAAGTGTCAAATGGAAGCAGTGGAAAGTTGCAAAGTGGTGCAAGTTTTGTTCTGCAACTCGTGCGACCAAACAGATTGTTCCAACACATCTGAATAGGCATGTTCATGCTAGGCATAGTCCTCTTTCTCACCCAAACACGCAAAATTGCTCTGAGCTTCGTTCAACCAGATCGATCCCTTAAGGGTTTGAGTGTAGTATGTTGAAATAGGCCATTCCACCTATTGTTCAGGTTGTGTCTCGGTGATATGGGCCTGATGTAAGTAGGATAGGGAGTAGGAATAAGAAAATAGCATTAGTAAGGGCATTGGAAGAGATTACTAACACTGCCCCTGTTGAAAATTCAAAATTGAGGCCCCTTAAAAGCAAGGTTAGAAGAGGTGAAAAGAATAAATTGCTTGAAAATAAGTTAGAATAGGTTGGAAATAGGCTAAGATTGTGGATTTTGATGTGTTCAAAAGGTTTGGAAGGACATAGGAGGTCAAAATTATGTTATGGCATGACATGCCCTATTAAAAAAATAGGGTTTTGAAATGAAAAAGAGAGGTTTGAGGGGAGTAAACGTGGGTAGTCAAGGGGGGTAACATACTTGGTGGTCAATTAAGTCGCAGTGAAAATGAAGATTGTCGAATAGGTTTTGAGGTTCAAACGGGTTCACTTCATTTGGCTTAGCCAAAATATTTCAGGGGGTTCACTTTGTCGGGTTCATTGGTACAAAATATGTCTATGCAACCTAGAAGCATGAATTAGGATTAGAATATCACATATCATCATATAAACAAAAAAATCACCATAAACTTGAATTTCATTTAAAAAAAAAAAATTGCGAAAAAAATGTGTTTATAACCTACAAAAAAATGTGAATAAAATGATGTTGATTTTCACATGAAAAAAACCATGAGACCATAGCTTGTTTCTTACTATTATGTTTTTGATATATTTTTTCCAAGCATTCATAGCTTGTTCAAAAGTAATTTCTTTAGGATTTTAGCTATAGGACCAAGGCAGTGAA
The DNA here is from genome assembly GCA_007258455.2 of Sequoia sempervirens. Classification (NCBI taxonomy): domain Eukaryota; kingdom Viridiplantae; phylum Streptophyta; class Pinopsida; order Cupressales; family Cupressaceae; genus Sequoia; species Sequoia sempervirens. The sequence goes on from VDFB02086081.1 coordinate 27,197,129, forward strand.
TTGTTTGATAAAATGCTTTGATAGACATGTATGAAAAATGAGGTAGCATAGACAAGGCAGTGAACTATTTGAAAAATACCTCAAAGGAAATGTGGTTTCATGGGCGGATGAAATGGTTTGGTGAATGCCATGGACAAGAAAATTGCTATGGATTGTCATGTGGCATTCCACCACCATTATGCACTACATTTCTTTTGAGGCTTTTTTTCAAACAGTTCGATGCCTTGTCTATGCTATATTGCTTATTAATTATGCTTGATATATTTTTCCAAGCATCCATAGTTGTTTGAAGCACCTATTTTAGGCTTTAGCCCTACCAGCAAGGAGGTGAACCGGGTTTGATAAAATCTCTTTGGTAAACATGGGCGAAAAATGTGGTATATTAAGAAAGGAAGTGAATTGTTTTGGAAAAAATGCCCTCAAAGAAATGTGGTTTCATGGTGATGGAATGGCATGACTAATGCCATGACAAGAAAATTTCTATGGATTGTCATGGCATTCCATCCCATTGAGGACCACATTTCTTTGAGGGTTTTTTCAAACAATTCACTACCTTTGTCTATGCTATTGCTTATTATTATGCTTTTGATATATTTTTCAAGCATCCATAGCTTGTTTCAGCCACCTATTTTAGATTTTACCCTGGAAATGTTAAAAGGGGTGTGAGTTGCTGATAAAATGATTTGGTAAACATGTATGAAAAATGTGGTAGCATAGACAAGGCAGTGAACTATTTGAAAAATGCCTCTCAAAGAAATGTGAACTTCTGCTGGTGATGGAATGCCATGACAATCCATTTGTCTGAAAGAAACTATTTTGTGATTTTAGCCATAGCAGCAAGGCAATGAACTATTTGATAAAATGTTTTGATAGACATGTATGAAAAAAATGTAAATTAGTTATTAGATTAGTGAAGGCGAACTTTGAGAAAATTGAAGAATGATACTCACAGGATGGAATGTCATGACAATCAAAATAATTTTATTTTCATGGCATTCCATCACCACAGAGACCTCATTTCTTTGAGGCATTTTTTCAAAGAGTTCACTACCTTGTCTATGATATTGCTTACTATTATGCTTTTTGATAGATTTTTTCCAAGCATCCATAGCTTGTTCGAAAGCACTTGTTTTAGGCTTTCAGCCATAGCAACAAGGCAATGAACTATTTGACAAAATGCTTTGGTAGACATGTATCAAAAATGTGGTTGTATAGAAAAGGAAGTGAATTGTTTGAAAAAATGCCTCAAAGAAATGTGGTCTCATAGAATGCCATGACAAGCAAATGCAATTGGGAGTTGCTCCTAGTTATTAGTTATGCAATGTGAAGTAATTGCATAACTACTTAGGTTGACTTTGTAAAAACTATATTGTAATTGAAATTTTTTCATCTATCACCATCTAGTTATTAGTTATACAATGTGAAGCAATGCTTTGAATTTTAAATATGTGCAATGCAGTGTAATCAACGATATGAATATAAACTACAAAAATCTATTTTTTACAATTTATTAGTTAAACTCTTTATTTTATTTGCTCTTTATATCTCTATGTTATGGAAATGCCTTTAAATTTTTTTAAAATTTTTTTATCTCTTGTTCTACCTTTTTTACCTTTTTTAAAAATTTGATTTTATTTTTATTTTTTCTAGACTTTTTCCCTATTTTTTCAAAAAATCTTATACTTTTGGTTTGCCAATTTTTTCCCCAAAATATTTTTCCTATTATGGTATAAACAAATCTTTTTGTAATATCAAGGATACTTTTTCAAACTTCCATGCATTGCTAATCTAAAAGGAAAATTATTTTTCCTAATTTGTATGCAGCCATGCTTTAGACATTGTCAAAAAGAGAAAATATGGACACCATTGATAAAAAAGATTTGTATTAACCAAATAGCCATGTACACATACATCAATATATGTCAATATAAGTATAAAATATAGTTACAAAATAGCCATATAGGCTTACGAGAATGCCATATAGGCATACAATGTCAAATATATCCAATACAAGATATGTACAAAATTGCCATGTCTAGGCATACAACAAAAGGCTTTGGAATCAAAATTCATTTCTCTCCATGCTCTGGAAATAAATTCCTTCCCTTTGTTTTCCGATCCGATGGTGATAATTTTGTCACTCATTTCTGCTATGCTCAAGGAGTGCTCCTGTTGCTCCTCCTATAGTTTAGCTCCTGGTGAAGTTTTAACTGTCACAATAAGAAGTAAGGACATTAATATATATTTATTACATTATAAAAATGATATATTTAACAAAATAATCACTTACGACCATCTCATGATCACTCTCTATGATGTAAGTATTTGCATGTCGGCGCTCAGGCATGCTCAAGCCTTGTATAAACCATCCAAAAAGGACTTAAACTATGAATCAATAATGGTTTGATTTTTCACTAGAACTAACATCTATAACAACGAATGTAAATTGAAATTTAGTAATTTTCCTCATACCTCCTCTATTAGAGCCATCAAGGATTGTATAGTGGATGAAACACCGATATCCATTTCCCTTGTAACATTTGGAGGTATTTCCACAACCAACATCTGAAAATAAAACAACAAATTATTCAATCACAAAAAAGTTACAATAGTGATCCACATCATGACTTATAATGTATGAGATCTAATGAACAAAATTTTGAGTACAAGTATTAAACTATATATTTCTGGAAGGCCTTGGCAGTTTGATAGGAAGGCCAAGCATGATTGGGAGAAGAACACATACTCCATTGTGAAGGATGGGAAGACTTACAACTTTTCACCTCTCCTGGAAGAAGACAAGGCAAAGCATGAAGGGCCTAGTGTTTTGATGGTGGGTGAGAAGGAGTTCATGAAGACCTTGAAGGAAGGAGGAGGAAGAGGATTGTTCTTGATTATGAAGCCAAAAAGTGAACCATATCTGCCCACAAAGAAGAAGGAAGATATTGCAAAGGAAGTCAAAGAGTTGTTGGAAAGGTACAAGGACATAATGATGAATGAATTACCTAGTTCCCTACCTCCCATTAGGGATATAAGCCACCATATTGATCTGATTCTAGGGGCTACATTTCCCAATAAGGCTGCATAAAAGATGACACCTACTCAAAATGAGGAGATTGCAAGACAAGTGCAAGAGTTGATGGATAAAGGGCCAGTGAGGAAGAGTTTGAGCCCATGTGTTGTTCCTATTGTCCTAGCACCAAGGAAGGATGGGAATTGGAGGCTTTGAACTAATTTAAGACCCATTAATAGGATCACAATCAGATATAGGTTCTCGATGCCAAGAATGGAGGACCTCATGGATTGTCTATCAAGAGCATCTTACTTTTCTAAGATTGATCTAAAGAGCGGGTACCATCAGATAAGGATCAATGAGGGGGATGAATGGAAGAAAAATTTTAAGACTAATGAATGGCTCTATGAGTGGTTGGTGATGCCCTTTGGGTTATCAAATTCCCCTAGTACATTTATTCACCTTATGAATGATGTATTGAGACCTTTCATTGGAAATTTTGTTGTAGTTTATTTAGATGAAATCCTTTTGTTTAGTAGGTCTAAAGAAGAGCATTTGAAGCACCTTGACATGGTACTAAGGAGGTTACAAGAGGAGAAGTTGTTGATCAACATGGAAAAGTGTGAATTCATGAAGGAAGAACTAATATACCTTGGTTTTGTCATCTCCAAGGGATGTTTGATGATGAATCCTTCAAAGGTGGAAGCTATTCTTACTTGGCCAACACCAAAATCCATGGGAGATGTGAGAAGCTTCCATGGACTTGCAAGCTTTTATAGAAAGTTCATCAAGAACTTTAGCTGAATTTGTGCACCAATCTTGGACACCAACAAAGGAGGTAACAAATGTAAGTTTTCTTGGACCAATGAGGCTGATAAAGGGTTTGAATATCTTAAAATGAGAGTAGCACAGCAGCCTATACTTGAACTCCCTAATTTTGATATTTTTTTTACAATTGAGTGTGATGCTAGCAATCAAGCAATAGGGGTTGTTAGTAGCCAAGAAGGTAGACCGGTTGTATTTTACAGTGAGAGGCTGAATGAAGCAAACAAGAAGTATTCTTCCTATGATTTGGAATTGTATGCTATGGTACAAGCCCTCAAAAAGTGGAGGCACTACTTGTTACCTAAATAATTTGTTGTTTATATTGATAATCATGCCTTGAGTTTTTCGAATGCACAAGAAAAACTCGGTCATGGGCACATGAAGTGGGTAGAGTCTTTGCAAGCCTCTACTTTCACAATAAAGCATAAGAAGGGCCAAGAAAATAAGGTGGCAGATGCTATCAATAGAAGGGAACTTGTTGCGCAAAAGATCCAACTCCAAAGCATGGGGGTTGAAGCATTGAAGGATATGTATCATGAAGATTCGGATTTCAAGGAGGTATACAATGTTTGTGAGCAACATTTGAATTCTTTTCATGGTGAATTCTCTAAATTTGTATTGCAGAATGGTTTTCTCTTCAAAGGAAACCAATTGTGTGTGCATAAATGCTCAATAAGGGAGAATATCATAAAGGAGAAACACAGTGGGAGTCTTGGAGGTCACTTTGGCCTTGACAATACCTTGGAACAAGTTAGGAGATTTTACTATTGGCCAGAGTTGCAGGTGGATGTGAGAAGGTATGTGGAAGGCTACACAATATGTCAAAGGGCAAAGGGAACTTCATCAAATGCAGGACTCTATCAGCCACTACCCATTCCCAATAGGCCTTAGGAGTGTGTAAGTATGGAATTTGTCTTGGGGTTGCCTAGAACCCAAAGAGGTTTTCATAGTATCTTTGTGGTAGTTGATAGATTTAGTAAGATGGCACATTTTCTTCCTTGCAAATGCACCAATGATGCATCTCATATAGCAGGTCTCTTATTTAAGGAGGTTGTTACGATACATGGACTGCCTTTAAGCATTGTTTCTAATAGAGATTCTAAATTCATTTGTCACTTTTCTTCAAAGGACAATCTGAAATCTTATGATTTTCTTTATGTCAAATGTCTAAGAACTTTGATATGTTGTGATGTGCTAGAAAGTGTTTCTAAATGTGCATTGATTTTTTTAATAAACTTTGAGATAGGAATGTAACTAGTCGATTCAATGGTTGAAAAACCTACTAGACGAATATGATATTGTCTGATCAAAACAAAGATGTTTGTTTAAACAGTGGAAAGGATGATATTGAGTGCTTGGTTACTATCAAACTAATGATATGATTGATGTTACTAAATTTGGCTAAGGTGTATAAGACAGGTTTGGTGACTTTGATGGTTGGATGGGTGAGTATTATGAAGCCTTTTGAGAAAATTTGGTGATTAACCACAAGATGATAATCAAGATTCTGTTGTAGAAGGAGTTTGTAACCTGTAAATAGACTACTGCTGTCAAAATATGGTGAGTATAGTCCCTGATAATGGACTGATAATAGTGAGGCATGGTTTAGTTGATTTGTTTCCTTGGTGAATAAATGAAAGGATGAATTGTTCAAGTGTCAATAATAAGGTTTATGTTGTTTTTATGGTGGTTGAGAATGATGTGAATCTAATTGATTAAGTCAAATTTTTCGTTAATATGGTTTTTGCTTTGAATGAGTCAATTTGAATACTGATTAGTGAATTGATGAATGATGGCCTATGGAATGGCTAAGAGAATTTGAGTGGATTTTGGTTGAATGAAAAGTAGATTTGTGATGAAATTATATTTGATCTTCTCCTAATTTTATTTGGGATTGAAATCCCTTGAAGAAATGATGTTGATGGTGTTTTTTGGATGCTCTGTATCAGATGTACCCTGATGATTGAGTGTTTTGATATAATGCTCTACATCACTAATTGCCTTTTCTATGCTATTGCTTACTATTATGGTTTCATAGATTCTTTCCAAGCATCCATAGTTTGTCGTGTTGGTGCACCTTTGCAAGCACATGCCTCCATGTGAATTAATTGCATCGTGTTGCTTATGTTGAATTTCTAAACAACTATATTGTATAGTTGAAATTTTGTCATCTATCAACATCTAGCTATTAGTTATGGAATTTGAAGTAATGCTTTGAGTTTGAATGATGTGTAATGCAACGTAACTAACAATATGAATATAAACTACAAAAATCTATTAATTATAATTCATTAGTTAAGTTCTCTTTATTCTATTACCTCTGTGTACGTTTGAGTAAATCCGTTGGCACTAGGAGCTATTTGCTTGAAACCTTCAATATTAGCCTATTCGACATCCAAAATCACATATTAAAATATACCATTTGTAAAACAATGCTATTAACATGTAATAAATTTATAATTATTTACTAGTTACATACCCCACTAATAGGTGTACTACAGAAATAAGTAGGTGGAGGACTGGTGTATCCAGTCTCAACACTGTGACCCTGCAATTTTATTAAAATAATAAAACTAGATTAGTTAATCTTGCATTTTAGAATTAAAATTTAATAAATTAAATTCAATGAACATGCTAACTTTTACCTAACTATCAATGCCATATGCATGATCCAAAATGTTAGCCATCCTCTCCATCCTCATAGCAGCATACAGATCTCGTGTAGCAGCATACAGATCCTATGTAGAAGCATACAAATTCTGCGTAGCAACCTTCTGAGTGCCGGTGGGGTCATATGAACAAGTCGCCCTGGAAGATTGACACACATGGGTTCGAAGGACACCACTCAAAGACTCCCCTGGATGGCGATGTACAATAGGGCCAGTATGATGGATGACACTCTAGGTCAAAGTGTTGGTCACCTATAATGTCTCTACGTCGGCACTCTCCTTCGCAATGACAGGCATAACAATGTACTCACGAGGCAACCTAACAAGAGGTTGTCTCCCTTGCCATGTAGAATCTGGCTATGCACTGGTCCTATCCTAAGCTGACCCACCATCTCTCCCCTGGAACTCCCTCATATCAAAATAATTTGGGATTTGGTTCAATACGAACTCATTGTATAGTTTCCTAAGAAAATATTGGGGGACTTCACAATTGTTACATGGTGGGTAATCAAAGACCAAGTACCACCTATCATAAAAATGGTTCCTAATCTCTTGGTGGTGGCACCAATGAATAGGAAACCTCTTCGCATTGAGGCTAATATTTTTATTTGTTCTAGGGTCAGTGAATAAAGAGCACAAATCACCTTTAGTAATTTTAAATCTTTTACTTTTTTATATGATAGTTTATCTGCATAATATTCCTTAGCTTCCTGCCTCCTATCTTTCCATCTTATTATTTGTTTGGTTATTGAATCTATAATTTTTAACATCCCTTTCATTGAATTTTCTAGTGTCATCCTTTCTGTAGTTGAAGCATTTGGATCACTCAACCTACTGATAAGATCCTCAATTTGTTTTTTGTTGTTCTCAATTTCACTCCTCAAATTTTGTTGAGTGCCAGGAGGGTGTTGAGTGATTGGTGGGGGAGGTTGATTTTGTTGAGGATTTTCTTGAGGAGGATTTGCATATCCTTCTTGTTGAGGATTTTGAGGATTTGTAAGATCATTTGCATCTCCTACAAATTAAAAAAATAAAATAAAATCTAACCTAAAACAAACAGAATCAACTTGAAACTAAGAAATTCAAAACAAATAGCAAACAATACTTACCTCTTGCACCTCTTTGTCATTGTGGCACCATCTTTGCAAAGGAGAAGAAACTATTGTTTATGAATTTTGTAGAATGCCTCCTCCTAGAATGTGAGCGTGAAAAATGAGGGTTTTTGGCTGCAGGCATAGAAAAAAAATAGACGAGAAAATGAATAGCTTTCACTTTTTTCTTTTCTTTTAAAATGACATAACATGAGTGCATTATAATGCACTTGTGTTATGTTATTTTCAAAAAAAAATTGGAGTTGGCCACAAAAGTGTAACCCAACTTCATGCACCTGCCCTACATCTTAATGGAAAATTTAAAATTTAATGAAATTACACTTAAATTGCTATAACATATTATTCAATTCTTTTAATATTTTAGAATATTTACAGATATATATGTAATATCATAGGCATAAAAAATAAATTCCATTATTAGTAGAAGCCAAAATACATAATAATTATTATTAGTAAAACATATTTTTTTGTCTAAGAGTGGAACCATATCTTTTTAGTATGGGAAATTTTCCAAACCACCACAATAGTTTAAAAATTATAATTAGGAATGATAAAACATTTTTTAATAATTTGATATCCTTTTCTTCTTGAAGTTGTAGGTTTTTAAAATAAATTAAAAATATAGTCTCATTTTTTAAATGATGCATTTTTTAAAGTTGAATATAGATACATAATGTATACACCTAAAATTGGTCTGGAGGAAATTAATTAAATACAAGTTATTTAATTATTAAATCTTTAAGTCTTCTGCTTATAAATAAATTGCAAATTTTATTTATATTGTTCACTTTCTTCAAATTCTTCTTATTCTAAATCATTTTTTTCATGTTTTAATTAAATAAACAACTTTAATTAGTTGGTTTTATTTAATTAACTCCCTTTTATTAAATTTGAACTTTGTATTTAAATTTGAGCAAATTTCTACTAACTTCTCATCTTCCACCTCATCATGTGTCTCATGAAATTAAATATTCTTAATATTTAATTGGAATTTATCTCAGCAAATTCTAAAAAAATTTGAGACACTTGGCTTTCTCCTCCATTTCATTCCTCTCACACTTGGCAATTTGTTCTTCTAAAGGGAACACTCTTCTTGATTCTCTCTAACCTCTTCACCTTTGACCGCCCATCACTCTAGATCAAATCCAAACTGTTGAATCATACCACATCAGCTTATACCTTGGAGAAATCTATAAATACAATCCCATTTACAACATTTGATATAGAGAGTTGAGCATAAGTACATTTTGCAAAAAATTCATCACCATTGTTACCTTAGCATTTTAGTCTTTTCATTTTAGCATTAACATTTAGAAATCATCTAGTTAAATCATGGCTTCGCCATTAGCTGCATCTTAAAGTATTGTAGTTGGATCATAGCATCACCATTATCAATATCATAGCATTATCATAATCTTAGCACAATCATCTACAAAATATCATTTAGCAATCAATCATGTAGAAAGGTTTATTGCATTTCCAACATCTCATTCTTTGGGTTGTCATTCGACAAGTCATGTGCATACACATAATCTAAGAGCCACATAATGACTTGAAAAAAAATACTTGGAGATAGAGGACAATGAGATGACTTTAGAGAGTTTGTTAGTTGTTTTTATTTAATTGTTATTTGAATTCTCTAATATAATGTTTCATTGATAGTGTTGTATTTCTTGCTTTTGCACTCATGTATTTTATACACCACATACATTTTGGCACCCACCGTGGGGCCTAGCCCTGTTTTGAACATTTTTCAGCTAGTTTTCACTCACAGGTTTGATCGTGAATTTCAATGTAGCCCACCCAAAGCATATTTTTCTCACATCTGATTGCTCTTCTGGTGCATCTGGTTCCTATTCTGGTGCACTTGGTCGCTCTTTTGGCGCATTCAGTCCCCATTTTAGCGCATCCATGGGATATTTCAATGCATCTGGTTGCTCTTCTAGCGCATACAGGACTTTGGTTTTCATTTTATGCTTTCTAGACTAACGCATTTAGTCTATTTATTAGTGCATCTAGTTAATCTTTTAGCGCATATGGTTTCTATTTTAGCCCATTTGGTTTTATTTACAGAAACTTAAAATTCTAGAAACTAATTGATGTCTTTCTATTTCGTAGGTGATTTAAATGATATCAAAGACAATTATCTGAAACTATTGGGTATGTCTAGGATCATCATGGAAAAAATAGGCCCTTAAGTGGTGAAAAATTTAGAAAAATCAGAGTTAGGCAACTTGACGTAAAAAATTGAATAAGTTATCTATATTATTTCAAAAATATGTAAGAATAGAAGCTGTAGAAAATTGAATGTAGTTTCTAAACTACTAAGTTTATTTTTAAAAAATAAATTATTTGGTGAAAATTTCAAATTTCAATGCAATAGCACTTAAATTTTAGAGAAAAAATAAGAAGTAGGTGTCTGTTTGACCACCCTAACCACAATAAAATGATAATATTTTTTTATAAAATTTTAGATATAATTAGAGGACTCATGTCCCAATGTGATGCATACTTTTTTTGTAATTTTTTTCCAAGTAAATAATTAATTATGATTTTTTTATTACAACTTTAAAAAAATATAAAAACTCATACATCTAACCACCTTAACCTGGTCAAAACTTCATGAAATTATTTTTTTTGTTCTTTATTCCTATAGTATGTGAAGCATAGAATGCGACGCATGTTTTGTATTCAAAAAATGTGATACCGTTTGAAATCTATAGATCTTTTTCAATTAGCCTATCAATTAGGACTTTAGTCATAATTCAAATAGAAAATGAATAATAATTATTTATTAAATTAAAAGTAAAGAATAATTTATATTGGTGGAAAGCTGAGAATCTCCTTTAAAAACCATTTTTGTTTCATCAATTTTGTGTAAAAAAAAGTCGTTAGCCACATACCCTACATATACCCATCATATCGCCACTTTTTGGCCCATCATGATCCTACACATACCCTACTAATGGTGTTTGTAGGGGCTTGAGTTATTTTTGCTATCCTTTGATTAAATTAGGCATCTAGTTTAATTAGAATGTTAATGAATCCCATGTATGTTGCTCTTGTAAAGTGATAGGCCTATGCTATCCCCTTCACTGGGTGACCAGAATGCTAGACTCACTCTTTCATTTATTGCAATAGCTCCTTTAGAAGGCCTGTCGTAGTGGGAAAAAGTACTCACCCTACGAGAATGACCTAAGTGGGAACAACTAAAGCCAAGTTTTCCAAACCACTATAATCAAACGTGAATTTGAGACAACTCACTTTCAATGGTAGTGTGCACTGATAAACATCCCCAAAGCCTTTGTTCTAAAGGTTGGGAGGTCTCGTGAGGGATTTTATCATTTTGTCGCACCGAATGGAAACTCTTACTAACAAAATTTAAGTGTAGTAGCTAGCCGAGTTAGTTTTTGAACATTTTTAATATTCATAGTGAAAGGGGAGGGAAGAATCTACCCCAAAGATACTCACCATATAACTACTAGGGATTACTAGAAAAAAGTGGAAGATTTTACTTTGGTTAAGACCCAAGAAAGGAGAAAACAAAGGTGCTCTCTAGGGGGTGACATAACTATGTGAGTTGACATAGTTCTAAGATGTGGGCTGTGATATTATAAATGACCCTTGACATTAGAAAAGTGACTGATCTATTTACTATTGTTTAATACCCATGGAAATCAAAGGGATCATACCAGATCCTTCAACATACAGTTAATGTTTAGTTCATAGGGTGAAACAACTATTTTACAACTTGCTGTTGTGTTTGAAATCATTTTTTAAGAGATCATCCATTTAAAAACACGCTTAATTTGCATGGGTCACAACAAAATCAAGAAAACTTACTATTCAAAAGATCTTTCATCTAGAAAACATCCAATTCACTAAGTTGAAAACAAAAAAACTAGGCAAACATGCAAAACAATGACCATTTCCAATTTAACACATTAGCTTCATGTTTTAGCACATCTGGCTCATTTTTCAGCACATATAGCTTCTTTTCTAGCACATATACTCTTTGTTTCAGCGCATTTAGTTCATATTCTAGTGCATATAGGTCATATTCTACTGCATCTAAGTCCTTTTCTAGCGCATTTAGCTCATACTTTGGTGTATCTAGTTTCTATTTCAATGCATCCATCATACCTTTCAGCACATTGAGGTCCTATTCTATCGCATTTGTTCTATCTTCTAGCACATTTTCAAATCTATTTAGCGCATTTGCAAATCTATTTAGCATGTTTATCTAATACTCCAACATAGATCTAATTCAACCATTTTTCAAATAACTTGAATCATACTTGGGGGTAGTCTAGCACATCCCTGGCTTTTTCTAGAGCATTTAGCTCAACTTCCAATGCATATAATTTCTTTTCTGGCACATTTCCTTCATCTTTCAACGCATTTAGCCCATGTTCTAGCACATTTACCTCATTTTCCAAACATCAATTTTTTGTTCTAGCACATATAGAGGGGTATTCTAGCGCATTTGGGTACTTTTCCAGTGCATTTAGCTCATCTTCCAGGGCATCTGGATTCTTTTCTGGCACATTCATTAGATATTTTAGTGCATCATTTTCCTATTGTGGCACATCTAGGGAATATTCTAGCGCATCCATTATATTTACAAATAGAGTGCTAATTTGAATGTTTGTCAGACAATTAACATCAGATTTAGGGACTTTTTCTAGGATACAGATCATTCCTTGTCACCATAACATATTGAACTTGAAGAAATTGGATTTTCCAAGTGAATTATTTTAATTAAACTTGGATCAAACCATCTTAAAGTTCCTAAATCATCAAAACCTATATTTTATTGTTAGTTGAGTTTCATCATCAGGATCTATCATCCTTCATCACAAAAAAACACTGTACAATGAGATTTATCAACTTAGTCATATCAATAGAATCCATCATTCTATTTGACTTAGGAATCTCTTTGGCACTCCTAAACAAAGATTGAAGTATAGTAAATATTTATCACTTGTATGCCCATATTAACAAGATCTCAAAAAAAAACTCAAAGAAAAGGAAATTGAAACTCAATCCGCCATAGTTGAAGCTGAAGAAAATCCCTTTCATATATTCCACCAACTTGAAACTAATGAAATCACTGATTAAGACATTCAAATATCTCAACAAGATCCCAAATTCCACAAGTTCATGGAAAAGGTTTTAAAAAAAGATGGAGAAAAATACTTTTTAGTGTTGGAAAACCAAGGTGTGAAACTTCCAAATGATTTTGACATCAACCAATTAAAAGGAGCTCCCTAGAGGATAAAGGTTTATTCATGAAATACTGATCTAATGAATGCTTTGACTCAACAAATACAAAATCTTCAAACACAAATTCAAGACATGCAAAGAGGAACCACAAAAATATATTTGCTGCAAGATATCTACCCCTATCCCTTTGACAAAAGTTTGAACATGATACCATTTCCACCAAACTGTGATCTTCCAAAATATGACAAGTATAATGGAAAATTTGATCCTATAGATCATGTAAGAGAATTTCGCACCATGAGCTTGGAGTTTTCCCATGAAGAGAATTATTTAATGAGATTGCTTCCACAAAGTTTGGGTGGCCATTGCATGGAATGGTTTTCAAAACTTCCACTCGGTATTAGATCCTTTGAAGAGTTGGTCAATAAATTCATCACCCAATATTCATACAATATCCAACACGAGATAACCATGAAAGATATTTGTAACACAAAATAGAAAAAGGGTGAATCATTTCTAATATTTTTACAAAGATGGAGAAGATTAATTTGTAGATATCCTTGTCCTATACCTAAAAAGGAAAAGATAGAAATATTCATTGACAATCTAATTGATGAGATGTGCTATAGACGCAAATTGCAATGTCCACCCATCTTTGAGAAAATGATTGAAAACATACTCAAAATTGAAGAAGCCTTGGTTAATAGATGAGTCTTAAAAATCTACAATGAAGGAAACAACTCTGCAAACTCCTCCAATCATTATAAGAACAATGAGAAACCCAAATTTTGGCAAAGAAACAAGAATGTCGGTAATGATGGTGTAGCTGAAACACATAATGCAAAACCAGTCTTTAATCTATCAAGAATTACACCCAAGACCAATCAAAAAACTAATCAAAATACCAATAAAAATAGCAATAAAAAATTTCCAAATCTAAATCACCACCATATTGAACACCATCAAATCATAAAAAATTCACACCTTTGGGACAGTCACTAGAATTAGCATTAAAAGAGCTTCTTGCAGCCAAGCTTATAACATTACCAAAGGAACGAGATTGGGAACCAAGAGTTAAACCTTCATGGTGGAATGATGCCTATTATTTTTATTTTCATAGAAACAAGTGTCACAAAACAAATGATTGCATGCAACTAAAAAAATTGATAAAAGACTTGATAGATAGATGTGAAATATCAATAGAGGGACCTCAAACAAATGTTGATCATGGAGCATTCAAAAATCCTCTACCTAACTACGAAAAAGGGGAATCCTCTTCAACAAAAACCAAAGGAGAAAATGTGAACTATGTCTATGATTCTACCATTCTTCACTTTGAGGTGGTTGATGATCAAACCAATGACAAACAAAACTTTTTTGTAACTGATAATCAAATTAATCACATCACAATTCAGCATGAAAATGACATTGTTATAGCTGAAAATCAACTCAATGACATCAACATCAACATCAAATCAAATCAAATCAATGAAATCAAACAAGACATGGTTACAACTGATAATCAAATAAATGTCATTAAAATCAAAGAAAAACAAGACAGCATGCTAGTAAACATGACCACAAGAGCTCAATCTAAGTATGTCTTGAAGGGAAGTACATCTAAAACACTCGTTGCCCCGCCAAATCAATACAACATTGTATACCAATTGAAAAATATCCCAACACAAATATCCATACTAGAACTTCTCAAAATTTCACCAGCTCACAAGGATATCCTAGAAAAAGCTCTAGTGGACACCACGGTATCAACAAATTTGGAAGTCTATCAATTCCAAGCCATGGTGGGAAATTTCACCGCACCTCATTGTCTATTATTCTTAGAAAACAATGATGCATCTCTCACTCGTCCACATAATGTTCCACTTCACATTGAGGTCATAATCCACAAACATCAGGTCAAACATGTTCTAATAGATGGAGGAGCTGGTCTAAATATTTGTACTTTAAAGCTTGTCCATGCACTAGGATTCTCAGAAAATGCCATAGATTCCAGAAGAAAGATCACTATCAAAGCCTATGATGATGAAGAAAGATCCTCCCAAGGATTGATTGTCTTTCCAATTCAAGTGGGACCAATCCAAAAAGATATAATTTTCCATGTTTTAGACAAATATTTGACATACAACATACTCTTGGGTCGACCTTGGATCCATGAAATGAAAGTAGTGCCATTAATGTATCATCAATGCTTCAAATTTCCCTACAATGGACAAGAGATCACCATTTCAGTTGATTCCAACAATCCTCAATATTGCAATACACTTAAGATGGTCCAAGATACTTTTGTGCCACACAATAGAGAATCTATAACTCCTAGTTCATCAAGCAATGAAGTTCAAATCAGTTCTTTGTCAAATCAACCTACGAAAAAGGTTTAGTCAAAAGATAAAAGTATTGGTCATTCTACTTCCTCCAACATTGAAAGTCAACTAAATTCTTTGTCAAAACTATTTGAGAAAAAAGTTCAATTGAAATACAAAGCCATGGGTGAATATTCTTTTGATAAATCTTTATTTATTTCATAGCTACTACCTTCTCCTAAGCCATATGGGTAGCCATCAACATCTAGACAACAATCCTCACAACATATCACACTCCTTGATGGTAAGTTTGTAAAAGAAGGCACCCGAGTGGATGAGTCAGAAGAAAAGGATGTTCTAAATTGGTTGTACAAAGATGAAGAAGTATCACAAGCATCAACTTCCAATGTACTAATAGAGCCATATGGTAAAGGGCTTACAATCTTCGAAGATATAGGATATGAAGGACAAGGTCCTATTGGAAAAAGAAAAGAAGGTATCATAGAACCAATACAACCTATCATAACCAATGCAAAGGACAAGACATGTCTAGGATACAAAGAAGAGTCAAAGGAAGAAACCAAGTAGCATATTTATGAGTGAATCATCCATTTGCAAGATAGTTCTAAAATAGATTCAAATTAATATGAATGAGACTCACTATCTAAAGAATCTTGTCATGATAAATAAATTGATGTGATACAAAGGTATGCACCCATACATATGGAGGGAAAAAGTTCGGGGTCTAGACCACTTGAATTTGGATCATTACACATTGATGACTCTAGTGAAGATGATCAAACTTCAAGCGAGATAGATCAATCAGAGGAGAGTAACATCATAGACATTAACATTTCTATCGAACACTTTGATTACGTTTCCATCATGACACTCACGCCTTTTTACCTTAACCAATCTGATGATTCCTTACCATTGGTACACCCCAAACTAATTGACTGGGACCAAACTAAGCTACTTAATATCCCTATCTTTCTGAATGATCACACTATTGTGAACTTCCTTTGTTCTGAAAATCCCAAAACAAGTTCCACCAGCGAATTTCATAATGAAGCTTCTGACAAGGAGAGTTCCAAATCTCTCAGCAGCAAAATGATGAATATCAAAAATTGATCTAATGGTGAAAACCATTTAATGGCAGTATTAGATCAAGAAAAAAGTAAAAATAAAGAGTGTATCCAATGGTGAAAACCTCTCTAAGGAACTGAAGGATGGGAGATTTAACACTCTTCCAAAGCACTATCATGAGAGATCTTCTGTACTAGTGGAGCCTACACAATCTATAAATATTAGCACTGCAGAAACAATGAAGACCCTACATCTAGCTGCATCCATGATAGAGCAAGAAAAACCAAGCTTCACTAAGTTCTTTGAAGAGAGACAAATAAAATTTTCCTGTACTATGCTGACATGCCAGGGATAGATCCAGATTTGATAATACACCATTTATCTCTACCACATGGAGTGAAGCCAATAAAGAAAAAATTGAGAAAAATGCATCCACACATCTCCCTACTGGTGAAAGAAGAATTGAAAAAACTATTAGATGCAAGATTCATTTTAAAAATTGATTATGTTGAATAGATTTGAAACATTGTACCAGTTTCTAAACCAAACAATAGCATCAAGATATGCATGGATATTAGAGATCTTAACAGGGCTTGTCCAAAGGATGATTTTCCTATTCCTAACTTAGACATCATTGTGGATTTAACAACATGCCATGCAATGCTATCACTAGTCATGGAAAAAAATTTAGGCTATAATGAAATAAAAATTGCACCAGAAGACTAAGACAAAATAACTTTCACATGCCCGTGGGGTACATTTTGTTGGAACATTATACCTTTTGGGTTAAAGAATGTAGGAGGCACGTATTAGCGTGTAATGATGAAAAAATTTCATGACATGATGCACACATTCATGGAAGACTATGCAAATGAATTGCTAGAAAAATCATTCAGTAGAGAAGGACATCTGGAAATCCTAGATAAAATCTTCACCTGGTTGGAAAAGTTCAATGTGCATTTAAACCCAAAGAAGTGTGTATTTGGAGTGATATCAGCTAAACTCTTAGGATACATAGTCTCAGCTAAAGGCTTCAAACTTGATCCAACAAAATTTAAAGCCATCATGGAAATGCTGCCTCCTAAGAATATCAGCCAACTAAGATGTTTGCAGGGAAGATTTCAATCTATCAGAAGATTCATTGCACAATTGTTAGATAAAATTCATCCTTTCACTCATTTGCTACATAAGAATGTTTCTTTCATATGGGATGAAAAATGTGAAGCTTCTTTTACTCAACTGAAACAATATCTAATGAGTCCACCTATCTTGGTACCACCAATAGAGGGGAAACCACTACTACTCTACATTGCAACTACTAAGGTATCTTTGGGAGATTTGCTAGCACAAGAAGACTCAATAGGAAAAGAAAGGGTGATCTATTACATCAACAAAACACTAAATGGCTATGAGATTAACTACACATTCATTAAAAAAGCATGTCTAGTAGTAGTGTTTTCTACTCAACAATTTTGACACTACATGTTAACACATACCATCAAACTAATAGCCAAGATAGATCCATGTAAATATATACTTAGTAAATCCAATTTAACAGGAAGATTAGCAAAGTGGGTAATGATATTGAGTGAATTTGACATCCACTATGTGGATAGAAAATAAATCAAGGGCCAAGCGATAGCCGACCAGATAGTTGAAGCACCATTACATGATGATCATCCCATGCACATTGAGTTTCCAGATGCAGATTTCCTCACAGTGTCAATAGTGGGTATTATACTTTGATGGATCTTATACACAACATGGATTAGGTGTTGGAATCCTATTTGTCACTCCTTAAGGATAGACTATTCCAAAATCCTATAGGTTGATGCTTCCATGAACTAACAACACAATTGAGTATGAATAATTAATCATTGGTATCAAGGTAGCAGTGGAATGGAAAATCACGGAGTTACAAGTCTATGGAGATTTTCAACTAGTCATAAATTAGGTTAATGATGATTATCAGACAAAATATGACAAACTGATGCCATACAAAAGAATGGTGGATGACTTCAAGAAGTACTTTGTTGAAATAAAGTTTGAGAAAATTCCAAGAGTGGACAACAAAGCCACAAATACCATGGAAACCATTGCTTCTCTTCTATAGATACTAGAAAAATGAGTTCATTATGAATTCACGGTGGAACAACTGTTTAATCTTGCCTCTGATGACCCTGAATCCCAAGTTGTGTATCATTTAGTTGAGGTTGATTCATGAATCTATGGGAAGATCTACACCTATCTAATAGACAATACACTATCACTTGATCTATCCCGAAACAAAAAATGTTACTTTATCTTCCAAGCAACTTGACACACCCTAATAGCCAATTTACTTTATCAACAAGGTCTCGATGGTACTCTCCTTCGGTGTCTTGAACATAACGAATCTGAGACTACTTTATGAGAGGTTCATGAAGGTATCTATGGAACTCATTCAAGTGGTCTTACTCTTGCTAAGAAACTCCTATGCTTGGGGTATTACTGGTTGAACATGCAGAAAGAATCTTTTAAATTTGTCAAGAAGTGCCAAAAGTGTCAAGTACATGGAAACCTCATACATGCACCAGCATAGGAATTGCAACCATTCACATCAACTTGGCCTTTCTGTCAATGGGGACTTGATCTTGTGGGAAAAATTCATCCATCTTCCTCCAACGGCCAAAAATTCATAATCATAGCCATGGAGTATTTCACAAAGTGGATTGAAGACAATCACTAGAAAAAAAATTCCCTCTTTTATCCTGAATTACATTATCTGTTGGTATGACATCCCTAGCTCCATTGTCACTAACAGTGGTAGAACTTTCAAAAACCAGGATGTGCAAGAACTTTGTGAAAAATTCCATATCTAGCACTGATTTTCCATAACTTACTACCCTCAAGGGAATGGCCAAGCAGAAGCATCAAACAAAACCATCTTAGAGATCCTGAAGAAAAATATCAATGATGTTGGACGTTATTGGCATATTCAACTAAAATTTTCTTTGTGGGCATACCATACTAGCATCTGCACCCCTATAGGATCCACACCATATGCTCTTGTTTATGGATCAAAGGCTATTTTACCTATTGAGGTTGAGCTACCTTCACTCAGGGTGTCATTGAAAGAAATTACTTTAGAGGAAGCCTATTGGGTATCTAGGCTACAAGAATTGGAAATGTTGGATGAATGTCGTTAGCATGCAGTTGATCATTTGAAAGCCTATCAACAAAGAATGTCAAGGAGTTATAATCAAAAGGTCAAACCAAGAAAATTTCAAGTTGGTGACTTGGTCTTGAAAGAAAATCCTCATAATCAACAAGATAGGGAGAAGAAAGGAAAATTTGAACCAAATTGTCTAGGTACTTTTGTTGTTGTATCAGTCTTTAGATATAGAGCATATCAGTTGTCTACACCTGAAGGGGACCTATTTGAAGAACCCATCAATAGTCTTCATCTCAAGAAGTTCTACACCTAACTCATCTAGTGCATAGTCAAAAGTTGAAAATACAAAAAAAAAAAAAAAGATCAAAAATCCAAAAAGTCAAAAAGATAAAAATCCAAAAAAATCAAAAGATCAAAATCCAAAAAAAAGTAAAAAAGGAAAAATACAAAAAAAGTGAAAAATCAAAAAAATCGTTACCTTGATGAAAACTTGGCAAACAAGCATCTTGATAACAACAAAAAAAAATCTGAAAATCTGAAAAAGTGCAATAAAAACAAGTAGTGAAAACCTAGCAACAGGCGCTATTTGTGATAGATTAGATTTTCCATCTATTCTCACATGTGTCAACCATCAGCTTTTTGCCATCACTATGATTGAACATTGAAGAGAACTCCATGTACATATCTGGGTGTTACGGTCCTGTCTCTCCTTGGCTTGGTTATCATTGTGCATATCAATAATAAAGGGTTGGTTTCTCACTGGGGGAAAAATACTAAACTCATTGGGGGAAATCTACTCTAATTTTAACACAACAGACAAGCAAATAGTAATACAACATAGAAAACACAAAAAATCACACTTGAAACTCAACATTGAACATCAATCACAATTTTCAAAACATCAACCATTCAAATCAACAACAAGATTAGTCAAAACAAATTGAAATGGATGGTACTCTTCTGAAGAATGATTTTATCACTTTGGCATGAATGTTCAACTATTGTATCTTGACTTTTGTCATAATTTCTCTGGAGAAACTCAAGGATATCATGGACTAAAGAAGCTATGACCGAGAATGATATTTTCTTTGTCTGTTGTTTGTGATTTAATCATTACTACTATGAAAATTGTCATGAGACATTCTCTACAAAGTATCATTGATGGCATTCTAAATTTGCATAGGAAGATGATTTACTCTTGTTTGTTTTACACAAGCAATAGTCAAGTCATGTCAGTTCAATTATGCCTAGATGCTTGTATTAACTTGCAATATAAAAAATCCATGGAAGTTGTACTCAGGTCATCATGGTATAATTATAGCATTGATGTTTGTACCAACTTTCAACATAGTAAAGGCTCAATGATGATACCAAGCACACCAAATCGACAAAAAAAATGACAACTTTTCAGATTTAGTTTTGCATGGTTAAGCTAGATTGCATCCATATTAGTTTTGCATCTACATTTTAGATTTCTCCAAGGCTGGAAAATATCAAAATGATGTTATCTTTCTCATCAATGGATTGAGTATATGTGACATTAATAAAAAAACAATCATTTGCATATAGTTGCATAAGCATATTGTACATTAGAAAGCATTATCATATCATACATGCACTATAATCATCATACATCCACAATGCATTAGATCATGCATTAGAAAAAAAGAAAAGAGAGGTGCATCACATCTCATATAGCGTTAAAAGGGCATCATCACATAGAATATAGAATCATAAATCCATACATCATCATTTTAGTATCGCATTCATACATATCCATGGCATAATCATATAGGCATCACATAATATATAGAATGGAAATCAAATGCATCCACATTCATCATAAGAATCCATCATACAAGCATGTAGACAACACATAGATCAATAAGTATTGGCTACATCTCATATATAATCTCAAAATAAATGTCAAGTGTATAATGATATCATAAAACATGGAGAGATACATCATCAAAAAAAATGGTAGAATAATCATCATGTCTCTAAATAAATGTATTCAACATCAAATCTCAAATAAATCAAATGTCAACATCAAAGCTATATGTTGCTCCCCCCAGACACTTGCAGCCTAATTGAACCTCCTGCTACACCACCCAATGGCCCTACACCTAGATCCTTGGGAGGTGGCCTAGTCACACCTTTTCTAGTCATTTGTGAGTGGATCCGACCTAATCTAGCACTAGCAGACTATGCATAACTAACACACTACTCTATAGGAACTACCTCATGATACTGCAGCCTATAATACTTGGCCTCCTTGGTAGAATGTCATACCTCTCTAAGCATATCTGATTTAGTGGTCCCCTCGGCAACTCTCTACAATCTCTATGATAAGGCCTCTACCTACTTGTACCTATGCCTCAGGATATCTCTCTCTGCTATGAGAGTAGAAATTTGTACCTGTGCCTAAGCCTATGCTTGTGCCTATACCTATATTTGTGCTTGGGCTTGTGCTAACTATCCCTATAAAGTCTGTAGTTGTGCCTATAAAGAAACAATCTAAGGCTATTGTTGATGGGAGGGCAAATGAATCTGAACCTGCTATGGTCCTGCAGACACTGTGGATCTCCTCCTCCAAGCCACTCTCACATCAAGTACTGGCCCACCACCTCCACCATCTCCATAATCACCATTATCTCCCTCCTCCCCATCCCCATCTTCCCCATCTCTCCTCTATCTCAGGGCATGTGGTTTCGCCCTCTCATCATCATCCATGGCTAGTATTGGCTCCTCTAGGCTGGATATCCTCAAGAAAGGATGTGTAAAGAAGTATTGTGCATAATCATCTATCATCACGGTATTAGCAATCTGTGGATGGTAATCCCATATCTGTTCATGTAACCCAAAGTACTCCTCATGGGCTACATCATAGGATAGAACAAGTCTCCACTCTAGAATTTTTTGTACCCTCTGAGCATACAATGCCACTACCTGGGGCATGACCTAAGCTTTTCTATACTATTGAAGCACTCTCATGACTAGGAATCTCTCAATAACATATGGTATCCGACCAATCAAATATCTGGAAGAGAACACATACGACATCTCAATGTCATCATCTGGCCAATCCTTACAATCCAAGTATGGCCTCCATGTGACCATCTCTAGATCATCCAACACTTGTCTCCAGTACTCTAATTTTCCTAGCTTATGCTGGACAACTAGACCTATATATCCAAAAACATAGGGCCTCCCAAAAGGATGATCTCTCTTTGCAACAAGTTGAGTGATAGCTATGTGCTTCCACACCCAAATCTGCAACAATGTGACCCTAGGTGATAGACTAGTTGCTCCAACATAAACTACCTAATGAAGATCATGATACAAATGTGCTAGCATGCAAGATCCCTAGGCATATCTGATCCCCTGCATGATCATGCTCTCTAGAATGTGGCCCATCCAACTAATAATCCCTTCGACATATGGTCAAGACATAGAAAACCTCTAATGAATCCAGCTAAAACACAAAGGTAGTGGCTAATATAATGCAACTATCTCCCACCATGGGATCTCATGTCTGCTAATCTCGTCATTGTGAAAAATCCTTCGTAGTGCATCAGTCCCACCCTACTCCCTGTGATCATAAACAACTAGCTTACTGACAACAGGAATCCCCAATATACAATATACATCCTCTGGCATTACAGTCATCTCACCAATGGCTAAATGGAAGGTGTTGTGGTCACTATGCCACCTCTTAGCTAGAGCAATCAAAAGTTCCTTGTTGATCCTATAATGCGGCATATCAATCAAAGAAGTCAAACTGCATCATGAAATCAAATCCAAATCATCCTATGCCAGTTGTGGAATCATGTCCCAGGTCTTCAGGAATCACTCCCGAGACTGAAGAATCCTAAAATCCTCCTATAATCATAACATATCACAGATCAACAATTTATCAAGCAACCTATCAATCAACCAAATTAGCTCTAGTGAGATTTTGATCAATTCTCGTTGAGTGTCTATCATTGACCTTCACCTATCATGAGGTCAATCATCATCTATCATATCATTCATTCTCACCTATCATGAGATAAATCATCAACATCATCAAACATCATCAAAACATCGGCTGATGTGATCATCAAATATCAAAATCAAGGAGAATAATCAAAATTTCATCAATCTGGTGTAGATGTGCTAAAACAGTGCTTATATGCACTAAAATCATAGATGTGCTAGAAAATTTCATCAATGTCCCAAAAAAATCTATCAATAAGCTAAAATTCTATATGCACCAAAATATTCATCAAATGTGCTATTTCGTGACCCATATGTGCTAAATTACCCAATGCGCTAGAACAACCACTCTATGCGCTAAAACATGCCCTACATGGGAAACATCTCTCTATGCACTAAGTCATTCTATCATTGTGCTACTTTGTGCTATCTATGTGCTAATTCTCTGGATGTGCAAAAACATTTAACAGATGTGCTAAATCATCACCTAAATGCACCAAAAATCTAGTTGTGCTAACACATCCTATCAATGCACTATTTTATGGCATCTATGCGCTAACCTACCCTATGCACTAAAGCGAAGCACAAACACGCTAAAACACAAAAATAAAAATTCAAAACATAAAAAATGTGGGAAAACACATTTCAAATTTCAACAAGAGGTTTCTCAGGGTACGTACGGGAGGTCCATATGCGGTTGAGCGGTTGTGACATCAAACTCATTCAAATTTGTGGGTTTGGAATAGGATCACCATTTTGCTCAATTGCTCCAATCAACTCAATCTCCAAAATGCAAATGACTCAAATGAGCTTTTTTTCACATCTTTTTACCTTTTAAGTGGTAATTAAAGGGGTAATTAAGTGGGAATTAAGTGGGAATTAAGTGGGATTTATTTTATTTTTCAAAGGCATCAATTAATCAATTAATCAAAGTGGAAGGTTCTATATTATTTTTCAAGAGATAAATCATCGCAACATCATAAAATTTGGAAATCATCATAAACTCATCAGAAAATCATAAAAATTTCAAAAAATTCAAAAAATCCAAAAATCAAATATTTCAAAAAATTCAAAAATTCACTGATTTATATCCCGAGGGGGCATATATCCATCATCACTCGAAAATCACCGTCTGGGGCATATCAATTTTTTTATCAACACCATCAAAAAAAATTCTTTGAAGCAATGTGTCACAAACACATCACTTCAAAGAGGGGAAAAATGTATACAACTAAAATTGGTATGGAGGAAATTAGCTAAATACAAGTTATTTAATTAATAAATCTTTAAGTCTTCTACTTATAAATAAATTGCAAAATTTATTTATATAGTTCACTTTCTTTAAATTCTTCTTATTCTAAATCATTTTCTTCATGTTTTAATTAAATAAAAAACTTTAATGAGTTGGTTTTATTTAATTAACTCTCTTTTATTAAATTTGAATTTTATATTTGAATTTGAGCACATTTCTACTAACTTCTCATCTTCCACCTCATCATGTGTCTCATGAAATTAAATATTCTTAATATTTAAATGGCATTTATCTTAACAAATTCTAACAAATTTTGAGACATTTGACTTTCTCCTCCATTTGATTCCTCTCAGACTTGGAAATTTGTTCTTTTAAAGGGAACACTCTCCTTGATTCTCTCTAACCTCTTCACTTTCAACCCTCCACCGCTCTAGATCAAATCTAGACTGTTGAATCTTCCCACATCAGCTTATGCCTTGGAGAAATCTATAAATATAGTCCCATTTATAGCATTTGATAAAGAGAATTGAGCTTAAGTACATACTGTAGAAATTTCATCAGCATTGTTATCTTAGAATTTTAGTCTTGTCATTTTAGCATTTGCATTTAGAAATCATTTAGTTAAATCATGGCTTCACCATTACTTGCATCTTAAAGTACTGTAGTTGAATCATAGCATCTCCATTATCAATATAATAACATTATCATAATCTTAGCACAATCATCTACAACATATCATTCAGTAATCAATCATGTAGAAAGGTTTATTATATTTCTAGCATCTTGTTCTTTAGGGTGTCATTCGACAAGTCATGTGCATACACACAATCTGAGAGCCACATAATGACCTGAAAAAAATTCTTGGAGATAGAGGACAATGGGACGACTTTAGATAGTTTGTTCGTTCTTTTGATTTAATTGTTATTTGAATTCTCTAATATAATGTTTCATCGATTGTGTTGTATTTCTTGCTTTTGCACTCACATATTTTATACACCACATACACATAATATTATTAATACTGTAGGGCCTTCTAATCTCTATTTTAGACTAACAACTAATGTGTTTTCACTTTTTAGTGAAGTGCAAACTAAAGTTTGATCTTTTTAAATCACATTACATCTAGTATTGAACTAGAAATTATACTTTTCACTCACTTTAATGTCCCTATAAAAATCCAAATATCATTTATCCTCAACTTTCTTTAGTGTGAAGCGATCTAAATAACTAAAATTAAGTGTTAATTATTGAAATTTAAAAAATATACAATATTTTCCCAATTCCTTATTCTTTGTCCATGGATAGCCATCCAGATGCATCTAATATTTTTTGGATCTAATGTGATGCATGTTTATGAGAAGAAAACATATGTGTTCACTAGCTAAAGCATATACTAAAGCTATAAAAATTGATCAATAACTACTTTCTCAAGCATATAGAGACAATCACTAGTAACTCTTAATTTATTTACACTATTATTAAATTATAGTAATGAAAAATTCTTTAATTTACAAAATCCATTTACTAAACCATGTCCCCATGTTTAGTTATAAACTCCTTAGGATAGATTACTTTTTGTATAGTAAATTCTTTGATATAATAAAAAACTATAACATCTCAGGCTCCGTGATACAATAATTGACTAACATAAACTTATAATTTATCCAATTACCTTTCTTAATGATTAAGAAAGTTGGTCGTTTACAATGAACTATCTAAAATAGATTTCATTTACTTTGCAGATTAATAACATTCAATACATCTCTAAGGCTTATGAAAAAGTTAGCTAGATCCCTCTCCAAAATATTTTATTACCTTTTGGTGTTTAAGTACTTTGATTGCATTGAATAGGTCATGATTTATACGAATTTGGATTCTTTCCTAATGTTTATTAATGCAATTACCTCATCCTTTTTGGATTTGATAGGAATTGGTAGTGCTTATAAAAAAATTTGGCTTTCTAAATTTTTGAATCCTCTAAAATGTCCAAGTTTCCTTTTATTTATAAAGGTTAACAAGTAGACTATATTAGGGTTTTGAAAAAAACCATTTTCCCTAATCATGGTCCTTGCACCTTGTTTATTTTTTCTACCTCGATTACTTGGTCCCTTAAGTTATTTTTTTAAGGTCCCTACTTCATTTTATGACTGGATTTGTTTGTCTATATATTGGTTCATCCCATTCCCTTTATAGAATTTTAAACTACCTCTTAACCTATTATGCTTCATTGGGCTCGACTTGACACAACATTATTTAACATACTTTCTTCAAATAATGAGTAATTTTCATTTTGTTACTATCACCCTATGAAAATGACAAATAACACTTCACTTCCCCTCACCAATGAATTAAAAATTTCCACCTATCAAATTATAAATTTTCTCCCTTCAGTTATTTTTTATTGTTGGTCTCACTATTGGGTCATAGGAGCTAGCTGTGTGGTCCTCTAGATTTCCTCGACATGTACCTCGTCATAGTCTATTATCATCCATGCTATAGGCTTGAATAGGTGGGAATTTCACTCTACTAATGTTGACCTATAGGTGTCTAAGATGATCCCCTAGATCTGCATGAGTGGAGCTAACTTTTCTATGCATCACATGATAAAGGCGATCTACTCTTGTGTATTAGTTGTATCCAGAGAGAAAGTTGATTATATCTATACTAGATCATATCAAAGCATATACATTATATGATAAAAACTAAAATGGAAGTATTGAAAGGAAAAATTACATGTATCACATTAATACTTGGGTCCCTAGCTTGCTAGTGTGGATCAGGGTACTATGCTTCACCTTGCTCTTGCTTTTAAAAGTGATGCAATCACCTAGTCCCAAGGTGGATCCTATAAGACAAGGACTATTAGTGGGGGTGAAGAAACATCTCATCACCTCAACTTCTCTTCTGCTCTAATTGCCACCACCTTACCCTCCTCATCATTACCATCACCAAGATCCTCACCTCCTAGACCGTATGCACCAACATTACCCATGGGAGAATCTATTTGGAAATCAAGGTTGAGTTCCCCTTGACCACCGCTATGCAAAACCATTGATGATGTTTACATCATTGGTCACAAGGATAGGGGTTGATCATCATAATCCAACCTATCATCACTAACTATGACGTCTATGATAGTTGGATGAGGATGATTCCCCACTCGAATTGCAATCATCACTTACTGTACATACATGGGAGATGATAAAGGGATGTTTTGGACCTTCTCAAGCTATTGAGCCACCTGATGTCAATAGTACAAAGTGATGATATGATCTAATTGAATTACCATGATTCGATCACACTGTAACCTTTGCAACTACTACCTATTGGTGGACCAAATCCTCATCATCCTATAAGGGAACATATGATGTCTTGTGCCTAAAAAGAATCAAATTATAGCCACCAAAAAAGCTACATCAACATAGCACTAGTCATGCACTAGAGGATATGCATGCACCATGGATGTACCATGTGTTAGGCCCTAGGGAATGTGATCAACCTCATGCATTGGATGTGCTCAAATTCTCACACCTATAGTAGCATGTTAATGGTGAGGCTATAGTACTTATATTGTACATATCACCCAAGGTAGTGATAGAGATGCACAAGCATACTCTGACCCTATGAAAATATTGTCTCCTAATCCTCCATCACTTGAATGCAATGGATGAGGCAGCTATGTTGGTGTCATCTTCACCCATCCATCACAACACAAAGGGTGACTATCACTATCATGACTTGACAGATGAGTGGCATCACCACTCACCCTTGCTCAATCCATCTCATGTATATGTGGCCCATGGTGTCTATTGGGACCACCTTCACAATGTAATACTACTACCCCTCATGAGCATCCTGTGTTATAATGCCCTCATCATATGTTACCCACCATCCTTGTATAGGTAGCTCAATGATTTAGTAGACATCCTCTTGGGTGATGGTCATCTCCCCTATTGGTAGGTGAAATATGGAGATGTTTGCATCCCAATGCTCCATGAGTTCCATCAACATAGGTGTGTGGTAATAGATTTTTGACATGGTGTAGAATCACCAAAGGCCAACCTTTCATACAGAATCCTGGTTATTTAAATGTAGTTCATTACTATGGTCTCATAACAATGACAGTAGTGATCCACTAGCATGTTCATAGATCTTAGGCCAAGCCTAAAAACACATCAAGATTTAGGAAAGCTCCTTCTACATCATCATAAAAAAATTCTAACTCTACATCAAATCTTTCTTAAGTTCACCTCTAAGATGGAGGCACACCACACAAATGTCTGCATGACATGCTAGTTTTCAAGGTCTACCACCTCATGACAATAATGAGTGAGGGGCACGCTAGCATGGTCATACGTCATTCACATTCTAGAAAGGTGACAAAATTCCAATCAAATGCCTCCATACCAGATGGATTCCTATGCTACATAGAGAGGATGAAAAACTAAAAAAAATAGATCAAAATAACTAGGAGGGTCAATTTTGTTTTTACCTCATTAGGCTCATCACTTGTGGCTACTATTGCACAGATTTTCTCAATCCTCAAGGTTATGAACTCTCATCTTGGAGGAATTTTTCTAACTCTTATCTCACAAAATTCAACAAAATCCTCACTGTGAATAGTGAAAATGACCCTTCCATAGGCCTACCTGAGCATATATATGTCATTTTTCCCACATTTCACAACAAAAAATTTCCTTCCATCATTCCTATTTTCACCCCACCTAGCTGGGGGAAAAAAAAAGAGGGGGCATATATTCACCACTACATATTTTTCTTCTAAATCACTAAATTTTCTTAAGCATTCTTCTTGTCATGGTAGATTCTTCTATTTTTTCAAACTTAATTAAATTTGAGTTTTACAAAAAGAAACGTCGTGTTTGTCATTGTAGTTTCTCACCAACCTCAAAAGATGGTGGCATCATCAGTATCCACCTACTCGACCTCTATGGCCTCTACAATATCCTTTTTTATGCATATCAATATAAATAAATAAAAATTGATCTTGCACTAATGTTTCCTTTTCTACTTTAGTGTGGCTGATTTTTCTCTAAAATTCAGCTCACTAAAGTGGCAGAAAAATGTAGACATAAAATTATACCTCATGGAAATTTCATAGTTGTGCATTTAGCCTGCTACATTTATGGCCACACCACATTAACAAAAAAACCTTACGAGTCATAATTTCACAATTTCAACTCCATAAGGGACAATGAGAAAGCATTAGCAGTCCATCACCTCATTTCTTGTAAATTTTTGAGTTCGACACCTGCACTATGCGTGCAGGTCCACATAGCACACAAGTGTACCCAAATTTTTTGAGTTTTAAATGAAGGAATCTCATGAACTTTGTCTATCAAAAATATTATTTTAGTTGAATCATGAGTGAAGAGTCTTTTCTAGCCCATGCACCCTCATAAAAACTCTTCTTTTAACTCTCATTCTCATTCATTCTTACCTCCTTGCATTGTTTCTTTCTCTCTTTCTCTATTATCTTCTACATCTCTTCTTCACAACAAATCTCTACTAGATTCTCATCTTTTCAATAGCCAAGGCTATCTTGAAAGGAAATGTCTCATCTATCAATCCAAGAGGGAACACAAACTGTTGGTAGCTCTCTCTTATCACATTTTCTTGTCTATATGAAAATGCATACTTATCTTATCTATTTTATTCATGATATGGGTTCTCCTCCATAATAGGGTTTATTTCTATTACATGTATCATCTATTATATTTTACGTCTTTTCTATTTTTCTCTGTCGTTGTTTGTGGAGGTGCAACCTATTAAATGAACAATAAAAATGAGAGGGGGTGATTTAGTTGTATCAAATTAAAACACAAAAACCCTTAAGAGTAATTAGTTCCACATGCATTCATTAAACCCTTAATCTATTATAATGTTTAAACATGAAAAATTAAAACACCAAAACCCTTAAGAGTAATCAGTTCCACATGCATTCATTAAACCCTTAATCTATTGGTGTTTGGTGTTTAAACCAACACCAAACACAACAAAACACCAGACTTATGTGGAAAACCCAATGAGGGAAAAATCACAGTGAGGATTAACTCACAATATAAGTAATTGCAAAACTAGTACAAGGGCTCATTGCCAAAATAGGATGTAATATCCAAAAAAGCTCACAACTAGGGCTCACTTCCACAACAAGAAAAATAATATACAAGACAAATTTTACATAGAGAACAACTTCTCAATGCAATAGAGAATCCACTAGAATAGCTCCAACACCTTCACAGTCTTTCTTGAATGATTGTGGACACCTTCAACTGACTAAATTCAAAATTCCAACACTTTGAAGTTCACATTGCTCTTCTCAAACTCACACTCTACTCTTCGGTAATTCACATCACTTGCATCACACGCATCTATCCTTTCTTTCTTAGCAACCTTCAACATCGCAAATCATACTTATACCATCCTCAACCTTGAAAATTTTCTCTAAGGTCGGAAATACATGTGTCACACTTTACAATTTCAAATTAGGTCAGCACTAAACATTCCTATGGTTGATAGGAACAAAAGTGGACCAAATAAACACTTAACTAGGACCCAAATTAAATCTCACATTCCATGTTATGCCTTCATTAACACTTGAACATCTTTGAATGTAGTGTAAACACTAGGTCAGTTGTTACCCATAATCACATGGTTCGTTTGATCAATCCAAAACTTCTAGAAAACAAACATCACCTAAACGTGATCCAAGAACATCCTGGAAACCAACAAACTTCTTTAAAAAAATATCAATTGAAGATTATAAACATATTGTTTATCAAGACAACATTGCTAGAAACTACAATACTCTATAACTTAGAAGACCTTCTTCTAATATTCCTAACATCAAATCATTTTGACACACCATTAACTCTCCTTCAAAACCACAAGTCTAGAAACAAAACCACAGAAAAAATCAAAGAAAATACATTTCTCCTAAACACATTTGTACAAATCATTACAAAACCATTTAACACACTGGTCAACACAACTTCCTCTGACCAGTGATCCAAAAGAAAAAAAATTAGATATAGAACCTCTAAACATCTCTAACCAACATATCCAAACCACAAAATAATTTCTTGACCCTAGAAAAAATGCGAATCAAAACAAGAACATGTCTACAACACCATGTTTCCTTATTTTATCAATTTTCTCAATATCCTTGACATATAAACCATAAATAGAATCTTATCAAATCAACAATATCTTCTCAACCACTACAATATTATCATCAATGAAAAAACAGGCTTGTTGATATTAATGACATCACCTTCATACTTGCAAGACTCTTCCCCTTTGTCATTGATGACAACACAAGATGTGAAAAACCATCAAAGACACAACAACTTTGAACATACTTATTTCCTTTTCACTTTTCTCCCCCTTTCACAACTATCTTATCACACTTTCTCTCTTTCATGATTTTATTTCACTTTTTCTCCCCTTTTGTAGATAAAAATTTTCACATGATTATTTCTCTCCCCCTTTTCCATCAATGGAAAAGGATAGCATATTTTGCATTGTTCTCCCCCTTTGACATAGAACCAATTGATGTATGGAAAAATGGATACCTAAAGATATCACTCTTTCTCCACCAATCATTCATAGATGTCCTAAGAGCCCTAATTAGATTGACTAACAACCTCATAAGGTGAGTCAATTCACAATGAGGACATAGGAAGGGAGTTCTATGAGTTCTAAGGGGCTCACCACCAAGCAAATGCTTGGAAAAGAGAACGTTGAAAAACACAATGTGATATGGAAATGGCCTAAAATTAGAAATATAACCTACACCAAGTTAGGTTATGCGTACCTGAGAATTATGGAGATGTGAAAAGGACTTTGGAAATGCAAAGAAGTTGTCCAAAAGTGCTATGGAGGACTAAGAAGCCTAGATTGGCGTATTAGTCCCGTTGTTGTTTTTCGAGAAAAATACAAAGTCTTCAGATGTTGGAACTTGATCTAAAGGAATCTCTGAAAAATATTCTTGGGAGGACTAAGATGCCCAAGGTGGTGTATTAGTCCCATTCTGAATCTCTAAAAAAATTGAATGTGATCATGAGCTCCAAGATCTACACTTGCTTCCCTTTCGATCGTAGGTTCTAAAACTTCCAAACTCGACCTGTAGGTGAGTTTCTGTGAACATGACAACTTTGTAATGCAACTTTGCAACTTTTCAATCTTGCAATCCAAATGATCTTCAAGTCTTCAACCTAGATCTTCAATCACAAATATGCAAGATGGGAAAAAATTGTTGTTTGTTAGTGAATGGGGGTTTTCCTTGGTCAAACCCCTTGCAGCTAATTAAACCAGATGATGAAATGAATAAAATAAATCATGAAATCATGAAATATTATAAATGATATCACTTTGGATGATGTTGGGTGATCCTAAAATAGTGGTTTACAATTTTTGGCCAAACTAGACACTAAAATAATTTTTTTTAACTAAATCTTCACTTTCGAGCACCTATAACTTGGATAAACCATGAGGAATTTGAAGATGATGCAAACTAGAGTTTCATGATATTTTTTTTGCAAATTATAAATATATTTTATTCAAAAAAATTGGAATTAGATTGCACTTCTTTTTCCATCTCCCTCAAAAACTAGTTTCTTTTTCAGAAAACAACATTTTTAAAAAGTGACGCTCACCATATAAGAAATAATTTTTTTTCCCCTAAAGGATAAAATTATAATTATTTCAAATTTAGATTTTTAACTCCGATATCTAGTGCTTCCACTTGGTTAGATAGTTTTTTATTGAATACTTTTTGTTTAATCAAGTTTTGAAGTCAAACCAATTACAATTCAGACATAGCGAGACCATATAATGCGTAACTTTTTTTGTATGTATCAAAATTCATTTCTTATTTTTTATTGGATCAAGGACTTCAATATCTGGTGCACTCATATTTTAATAAAAAATGACAATATTCTATTTTTCCATATGTGCAGAATAGAGAGTTTGATTTTTTGTGAAAAACCTACATTCACAAGAAATAAAAAATAAATATAATAATAAAACTAAATTTATTTAAAAATATACTTTTTGGGAAGCTTATAATAAGGAATACATACTTACAAAAAATAAATTTTAAATGAATTCATTTGATCCCCCAAAAGTTAAATCAAAATTTATTTTTTATTAACATTTTGATAGGTGTAAAGGAGACTCTGTTATAGGTATGGCTTAAAACTAGGAGGGTTCTATCCAAGGGGGTTTGATCTAAGGTAGTTTTATCAAACCCTCTTCAATTAGAATACTTTAAATGAAAAATTTAAAGGCTTAAACCATTATATTTTCTAAAAATATGTGATTTGAACAACAAAAATCAAAATCTCCCAAAAATTGTAAACTGGCTTTGTGAGATCACCCTGTCTTGTGAAGCAAATTTTCAATCTACCATGTAGTGCCCATGAAGAATGTAGATATTGGATCCTTGATTATGATGTGAACAATGGTTGTAAATATATCTTCAATGCTACCTCCACAATCTTGGCTCAACAACATGAATGGATGCACTAAACCCTTGACATGATGCTTGAATCTTGATGGTGGCTCCAAATACTTGATGAATTGCTCTTGAATGTATAAAATTTCCTTAGGAATGAATACTTGAATGCTTATTATCTTGATTATATGAAATTATTGAGGTCCAACCTTATATTTATACTTATTAATATATCAAAATTATACCACAACAAGCCAACGTATGAAATCATTAATTAAAGGAGGCTAAATCCCACGAAGATTTGAATCCCGAAATTAAGCTAAGGAGGATTAAGATTCCCTAGGTGAAATATTAGTCCAAAGGCTCAAATCTCAGGGAACAGACTCCAAAAAGGGACCTTTTCAGGTGGTTTCAAAATTAGGGTCCCAAGACCCATGGAGGACAAAGATGCCCTAGGCGGCATTTTAGTCCCAGTCCACAAATTAGGGATACACAAATAGAAATATTAAATGATCATTTATCTTTTGATGTTTGTTAGGATTAGCCATAAAAATATATGGTTTATAGGGATTCTGGATGCAAAATAGGACCAATTAAGCCACCAAGAAGCATAAATAAAGCAAGGGGGGCCAAAAAAGTGTGAAAATACACATTTAACCCCCACTTTAGTGAGATGACAAACTTGCTTCAAACTCACACTAAAGTAGCCAACCACGTAGTCAAGAGGGTTCAAATTTACTAATGTTAGCAAGATAGGATGACAACGATCAAGAGGGATGATCAAGCCCCCAAGGTTGAGATCCTATGACAGACCAACATAGGCACAAAGTAACACACATGTAGATGATATATGAAGACATAACCAGATCACCAACATACACCATCAAGGATAGAAAATGAAAAAAAGAAAGGAAAACAAAAAATGAAACCACATATCAAGCTTCAACTGGTCATCCAATGTGGTGGACCAGGTCTAGGCTGAAAGAGGTTTACAAGTAGAATGTGTTGTCCACTATGCAAACAAAACACATGCTCACGAGGCCAGTGGGAGCTAGTTGTCCACTAGGTGAGCCCCAGGAAGTCCATATAAAATTCATACCCCCATGACTATGATAAGTGAAATAAAAAATGCTCACAAGGGCTAGTGAAGCTAGGTGTTCACTACGTGAGCCCTAGGGGAAGCATATCAAAGCCATACCTCCATGACTTTAATAAGGCACAAAAAGGAAAATACAACACAACAAGAAAGAGATATCTTCAAAGGGATTTCACTTAGTTCATGCAAGGTCTCATCTTAGGGGACTGTGTGCCTAATGTTTCCAAGAGAGGACAAGTCAAATAAATATCACACTCTTGGATGAAATTAGGCCCAATGACACCACCTAGAAAGGACGCATAGCAAAAAGAAAGAAAATCACACAATGAAACATGAGTGTCGATGTATGCCCCCATTTTAAAGAGGTTGATAACACCATATTTGTGATAAATTTCTTTAAAGTAGGAATGAGAGCTTATTCGAAAAGCCCTATTCCATATGTTTCTGATAAGCTATGTCATGAAAAGGGAAGCAATTGCCCCCAAAATGTCACATGTGAGCCAACTTAAGGCATGTCGCCCACATCCTAAGCTTGATCTTATATGTACATGAAAGGTGGTCAACTAGCAAAAAGGGACAATGATAAGTGACATACGAGGACAAGCCTACCTAACCCATTGCCCCCACTTAGTGTAGGACAAGGTTGACCCAATAAGAAACATGCTAGAGCGAAAATTAGTATCAATTAGAGGAATGAAGTTCCCCTAGATAAGGAAGAGCACCAAACTCCTTAAGATGTTCGATTTTACTACTTGAAGCCTTACATTCATTAGTAGCATGACCATGAACACTATGATATGTGAAAAATGAATTCTTGTGGTATAATTTCTTTTATGTTCTTCGAGGAAGAGAGATCAGACGATCTTGGAGGAGTCTTGTCAAGATACTCTCTTGATTAGTGGTAGAAGGCGTTCTTTTATTTTGTGACAAAGATGTTTCTTGCTTAGTATTAGGTGTCATACTTACACAAGACTCTTTAGATTGTGATATTTTGTTCTCTCCTTCACTAAAGGGTGTAAAATCTAATGAATTCAAATCATAAGTGTTTGTGTGATGACATTTAGATCAAGCGAGGATTTCTAAGTTGTTTCTTGCAAATGATAACAATCAAGACCACTAGTGTCTATCAGTTCAAAATGCATGACTATTAAAGTAGGATTAGAAAGATGTTTTGTGATAGTACTGATACTAAGTGAAGGTTTTTTTTCTTTCGAGGGATAATAACCAAGACCACTAGTATTTTCTTGTGTTTGAGGTTCTATAGGGACACAGATAATTTTTTCTCTAGCACCACATCCTTTTCCACTACATCCAAGTTTTTTCATCTTTTTTGGATTCGATGGTCGTTGATAATCAGTGTTGTCAAAGTTTGTTGTATAATTTTCTTCTTTGTCTTTAGTGGCTGAGGTGGATACTTTCAAAGGGTCTTCTGAGTTTTGTGTTGACAGTATTTTTGTTTCTTTTCCCTTATTTGAATCTTTGTTTATGATCTTGTATTCTCCCATGATGGTATGTTTGAAAACTAAGGAACCCTAATCATCTTCTAATATCTTCGTGACTTCTTCAATGTGTTTTTCTTTGTCTTTATGTTGCATGGGTTCCACTTGTGTAGTGGTTGTCAATGTTTTCAAAGGATTCACTTTACCTTTCTCAATGTTCAAAAAATTGTATGGCTCAGGATCGTCTTTGATTGTATAAACTTTGTTGTTATAGAAATATTTCATGATGCAATGAAGGGTAGAGGGCACACCATGCATCTCATGAATCCATGGTCTACCTAAAAGGAGATTATATGAAAGATCATGAGGCATAACATGAATAAGGGTTTGTAAGGTAACCTTTCCAACTATAATAGGTAAATTTATCACTCCAAGTGATTTATTTCCCACATTATTAAATCATTTAATAGATAAAGGAGTTAGGTTGAATTTTTTTATTTATAAAAACCAATTTTATCCAAAAGGCTTTCACTACACACATTTAAGGTTGAGCCATTTTCAACAAGGGTTGGCTTTATCCCTTTTATATTGTATTGAGTTATGATCATGAAAGAATCATATTGTTTTTTCACTTCCAAAGCAGGCAGCTCACTTGGTGAAAAATAATGTCAATATTTATTCCTTGAATCGTGACTTCTATATCATTTGGTTGCACATTAGAAGGGATACAAACTTGTTGTAAGGAACTTTGAATCATGTTATGATAGTGAGGGGAGGCTTGGATAAGGTCCCATAAAGATATCTTAGCAGGAGTATTCTTAAATTGTTCGACAAGATCATACTCCTTTCAATTTTGTGAAAGAAAAAAAGGGAGACTTGGTAAAATGGGATTAGGAAATGTGAGAGACGTTGAAGGTGTTTTTTTTTATTGTGGATTGTCCCTAGTATTGTATGTATGAGCAATGGTATTGTAACTTGGCTAGTGCGAAACATTATGTTTAGGTGGTTCAAGGATAAGGACAACTTTGTTTTGAACTTTTGGTTTTTGAGAGGGTGGATAAATTATAAGTTTAGGCTTGGGAGAGTACTCCAAGGGATATATAATGTGCATAAACTTAGAAGAATTATCATTATTTTCATGATATAAAACCTTACTTCATCATCTTCATCTAAGTAATTACTATTGTCAATGTTCTCATTTTCCTCCACTATTATGTCTTCCCTAGTGGGAGAGTTTCTAGGAGAACTACAAACTAAATTTTCTTGATATTCAAGGGTTGGTTCTTATAAAATAACTTCATCGAATGTAAGGGAGTTATCAATGGTTGAATTGTCTTGTTCATCAATACTGGGGATATTAGGAGAAGGGTATATTTGATTGTAATGATTTTCATGAATTTATCCTTTTTCTCTAAGGTCTCATTATCTTGTGCCATAGTTTCTACCCTAGTAGGAGATATTTTATGAAAGTGACAAAAAATGTGTTCATCATATTTCATGGTTAGGTGTTGTAAAATCACAAATAGGGGAGACATCAAGGGAAGGACAACTATGATTTTCATGTGTGCCAATGATTGGATCCTCTTGTTTAAATAGACCCTTCTGAATGTTAGGAACATTAGGAAGGAGATAAATAATGGTGTAACTCTCAGTCATTGGATCTCTTGATACCAACATATCCTCCTTACAATTTTTTTTTCATGTAAATAATTTTTACAAATAGGGAACGTGTTGGGAGATGAATGCGGATTAAGTAGAGTGGTGGCAATGAATTCATCTTCTATTGTTATACTATCTTCCCAATGGGGAATGAGGAGAAGGGAAAATAAGACCCTCATGATCATCATGATTATCTATGTTTGTATTCTCTTCTATGAAATCATCCTTGCAAATAGGGGAAATAGGACGAGATGTAAGTTTAAGGAAAACATTGACATTTTCACTCTCT
Organism: Sequoia sempervirens; assembly: GCA_007258455.2. Lineage (NCBI taxonomy): Eukaryota > Viridiplantae > Streptophyta > Pinopsida > Cupressales > Cupressaceae > Sequoia > Sequoia sempervirens. The sequence continues at coordinate 27,235,723 of VDFB02086081.1, forward strand.
TCCACTAAGAGAATCTCATAACTAGGGAATGCATTGAATGAATAACTAACATGATTATTGACTAAATTTTTTCTTTGCAAACTTGGAAGAGACCGAAACTAACATTTTTTAAGAATAATCTATGCAAGGCAATGTAAAGGCCTAGAATAAAATGCAATTTTCATATTTCAATCAACGTAATGTACTAATTACTTTATGTAATGATCTAAAAATGAAATGTTGTGAATAAAAAAATGGAATTAAGCAATGCAGGAAATGAAGCATTTTAAACTAGATTTAGTAAAATGCATGAAATAGAAATTCAATCCATTGAAACGGATAACCAATGCTAGCAAGCATAAGCACAAAAATGTTGATTCAGATCCTACAAACTACAATCTAAAATTCCACAGGGACTAAGATGCCCTCCCAAATGCCAAGGAGGGCATCTTAGTCCTCCTGATGAAAATTGAAGGTTTCAAAAGCTACAATAGATAGAAAATACTCAGACAAAGTACTACAACAGAAAACTAGAGAGGGACTAAGATTCCACCAAGGGTGTTTTAGTCCTAATAATGTTTTTTAGTAGAAAATAAGATAATTCTAGGTTGATAATAGTGTTCCCCGGTTGCCTACATAGGGACCTGATGTTTGGAAATAGAGATTTGTACAAATGAAGGCTAGAAAAAGTAACTAGTAACAAGCAATTGGATGCAAAAGTGAATGCAATTTTTTTTATTTTGAATGCAATAAGAATGTTCCTAAATTCAATGAATAATGCACTTTTTTAGTTTTTAAATGAGATAAAATGATGGAAGAAAGAAAAAATGTAACCTATCTACACTTTCACTAATGCACCCTAGATGCACTTTCACTAAATATGAGAAACCCTAGATGAAAGTTCACTAATGCAAGATGCAATGCAAGAATGAATGCAACCTAGATCTAGGAATGTAATGGACTCCAAATCAGAAAACGAATGCTCAAAAGAGTCGGGCTCATCAAAATGATGTGTGGAAAATGGATACCTAAAGATATCACTCTTTCTCCACCAATCATTCGCAAATGTCCTAGGAGCCCTAATTGGATTGACTAACAACCTCACAAGGTGATTCAATTCACAATGAGGACCTAGAAAGGGGGTTCTTTGAGTTCTAAGGGGTTCACCATAAAGAAAATGCTTGGAAAAGAGAATGTTGAAAACACAATGTGATATGCAAAATAACCTAAAATTAGAAATGTAAGCTAAATGGGAGATGCAAATGATGAAATTAAGCTACACCAAGTTAGGGTATGTGTACCTGAGAATTTTGGAGATGTGACAAGGACTCTGTAAATACAAAGAAGCTATCGAAAATCATTATGGAGGACTAAGATGCCTAGAGTGGCATATTAGTATTGCTGCTATTTTTTTTGGGTAAATACAGAGTCATTGGATGTTGGAACCAGATATGAAGGAATCTCTGAAAAATATGCTTCAGAGGAATAAGACACCCAAGGTGGTGTATTAGTCCCATTCTAAATTTCTAAAAAATATGAATGTGATCCCGAGCTCCAAGGTCTGCACTTGCTTCCCTTCTGATCCGAGGTTCTAAAACTTTTGAATTTGGCTAGTAGGTGAGTTTATGTGAAGATGAAAACTTTGTAATCCAAATGATCTTCAAGTATTCAACCTAGATCTTCAATCACAAATATGCATGATGTGAAAAAAAAAAAAAAATGTTAGTGAATGGGGGTTTGTCTTGGTCAAACCCCTTGTAGGTAGTTAAACCAAATGATGAAATGAAGCATGAAATATGAAATATATAAATGATATCACCTTAGATGATGTCATGTGAAGAAAATCCAGAATCTACCTTGTAGTGGCCATGAAGAATGTAGATCTTGGATCCTTGGATATGATGTAAGCAATGGTTGCAAATAGATCTTTAATGCTACATCCACAATCTTAGTTCAACAACATGAATGGATGCATTAAACCCTTGACATGATGCTTGAATCTTGATGATGGCTCCAAATACTTGATGAATTGCCATTGAATGCATAAAATTTCCTTAGGAATGAATACTTGAATGCTCAAGTTATCTTGCTTATACGAAAATGACTGAGGCAATCTTGTATTTATACTTATTCATGCTTAATATCCTGAAATTACACCACAACAAGCCGACATATGAAATAATTAATTAAAGGAGGCTAAATCCCACCAAGATTTGAAATTGAATCCTAAAAATAAGCCATGGAGGACTAAGACACCCTAGGTGGCATCTTAGTCCCAAGGCTCAAATATCAAGGCATAGACTCCAAAAAGGGACCTTTTTAGGTGGTTTCAAAATCAGGGTCCGAAGACCCATGGAGGACAAAGACACCCTATGTGGTGTTTTTTCAAGTCCATAAATTAGGGACACATAGACATAAACATTAAATGATCATTTATCTTTTGATGTTTTTTGGGATTAGCCATTAAAATATATGGTTTATAGGGCTTTTGGATGCAAAATAGGACTAATTAATCCATAAAGAAGCATAATTAAAGCATGGTGGGTCCAAACAAGTGTGAAAATGCAAGGGTATGAATTTTAGTATAGTACACCAATATACTTACAACTGCTCTTAATACTCCACCTTAGTATTACACACCAATTAACTCTACAACCTCTACATCATGAAAACATAAACTTCATAATGCAATGATGTAAATGCCTAATCCCCTTGAGAGGTAGCCACCAACATTAGTCTATAAAATGAATGAATCCATAGATCCACTAGACTGATGCATCTCCATAAGCATCTAGTTCAATGAAGGATGGGCAATAATCCCTAACTTCTCCAGAAGATACTCAAAAGTATCCTTATGAAGAGCCTTAGTGAATATGTCATCAATCTAATCCTTGGTAGGTACATATTCAATCTTCACCCCATTCTCCATAACTTTCTCAAAAAAATGATGCTTGATTGATGTATGATTTTTGCTTTAATGCATCACTAGATTCTTTGAAATGTTAATTGCACTTGTGTTATCATAAAATATAGAAATAGGCTCATCATACACTACTCTGATATCCTTGAATGTTTGTCCCATCCACAATACTTATGCGTAGCAAAATGTTGCTGCAATATACTCATCCTTTGTAGTAGATAAAGAAACATAATTTGTTTCTTCCTTAGCCATGCCACCAATCCGTATCCAAGAAATATTATACCACCACTTGTACTTTTCTTATCATCAACACATCCAACCCAATCTGCATCTTTTTATACACTTTTGGAAACACAAGGGCGGGCAACTGAGAGGGGGGGTGAATCAATTGTCACAAAAATTTAAACTTATTAAAATTATTCTTAGATCTGATAAAATAACATTAAAGAATAAATCATCAACATGTCATAAACACACATAACACCAATATTTTTACATGGAAACACTGTTAGGGGAAAAACCACGGTGGAGGTTAGTCCACAAGATTATATATACCCTGTTAAAAGTATAAGAAAATAATATGGGGAATGCACATGCATTTAGGCACACTGCCTAGAGCACACTACTCATATACAACAAGGCTTACTACCTAAAGGAAGACACACTATCTTAAAGAAACATTCAAATTACATCTGTAAGATTTTGAACTAAGAAAATAGCATTTGCTAATGCCTGATTATAGTTTCGGTTAAGCACATGAACACTTCTTCACACTTTTCTCACTCTTCTTCACACTCTGCTTCTTCCTTCGAATGATTAGGACATTATTAACGCATCTCATACCATCAAATGGAATAACAAATAACTTGTATATATCCACAACAAGAGATTACATTGCTACATGTCGGCTTCAACAACATAATAAAATGTATGCAAACTGTCAGCCCAAAACAATAAATATTTTTCAATGCGAATTGACCAATATCAGCCACAACATAATGAAGACCCAAAAAAATATCCTCGAACATGAAATACCTTCAAAAATTATTCCATGAAGATCCACAACACGCTATCATCACCTTGTCGGCCATGAACACGAAAAACATGAACACGCAAGAGAAAATCACCAATCGTGAGCACAACGATCAATGCGGAAGTGAAACATAGATAGAGCACTATCTAGAAACATCCACGAGCATCATGAATCACCAAAGAATCATCTACAACAACTCAAATTACTAGAATCACGTAATCTTAATTCAAGAACACAAACTAAAGCAACAAAATAACTATGAGAACACAATTGCTCATAACTCAATCAAATCTTCACGCAGATCTCTAAAAATTGACATGGATAAACTAGATATACTCAAAAAAAAACTCTTTAGTCCAAAATATCTTATCATCAACATTTTGAGCTCGCCAACATACTAAATTTCACTACATCACTAACAACCTACAACTTATTTTATTACAATTTTCTCAATATCCTCGACATATACAACCTGAAGGACATTAACGCCAATAGTGTTGACATCAATGACAACCACATATCAAAAAACCAACCACAACATCTAGTAGTCTCCCCCTTTGGCATTAATGGCAACACATGATGTGAAAAACACCATCAACGCAACTTTCTCTTAGAACTTTCTCACTCTAAGGTTTTGACTCTTTTGTCCTCAACTCTTTCACATGACTCTTCTCCCCACAAAGTTTTTCACATTACTCTTCTCCCCCTTTGAAATCAATGACAAAGATAATATGTGTCCTTCTCCACACAAGATCTGAACTACATATCTAAACATCTGACTACTCCCCATGAGTAGCAGCCACCACAACATCAATCCAGATCAAGATATGACTATGAAATTCACAAACTGATGCAAGTCAATGCATCTTAGTTCTGATTAGGAGGGGTAATCACCCCTAACTTCCCTCTAAGATACTCAAAAGTATCCTTAGGAAATGGCTTGGTAGAGATATATGCAAGTTATTCCTTAGTAGGTACATACTCCAATCTGGCTTCCGTTTCACTCAGCTTCTCTCTCAAAAAGTGAAATTTGATAGATATATGTTTGGTCTTTGAATGCAGCACTAGATTCTTAGAAATGTTAATTGCACTTGAATTATCATAGAATATAGCAATAGGCTCATCATACACAAATTTTATATCTTTCAACATCTTCTTCATCCACAATACTTGAGTACAATTGTTAGCAACATCAATGTATTATGCCTCTATAGTAGATAAAGAAATGGCATTCTACTACTTAACCATGAAATTAGCTTCTTTCCCAAGAAAAATGCACCACCACTGATACTCTTTCTATCATTCACATATCATGCCCAATCAACATTAGTAAAGGCATTCAAAGTAAGGTCATCATCTTTAGGATACCACAACCGAAAATCAACTATCCCCTTCAAGTATCTGAAAATCCTCTTTCACAACAGTTGCATGAGATTCCTTAGGATTAGCTTGAAATCTTTCAACAATACATACAAAATTCATGATGTCAGGTCTAGTTTGAGTCAAATAGAGCAATCCACTAATCATGGATCTATATATATTATGTTTTTCCTTCGAAAAATCATCATCTTGAGTCAACTTACATTCAGTCACCATAGGTGTACCAACCGACTTTGAATATTCCATACCAAACTACTTTAGCAATTCTTTCACATACTTGGACTGAGATATAAAAGATCCTTTTATCTAGCTGAGTAATTTGGAATCCCAGAAAGAATTCCATCTCTCCAATCATTGACATCTCAAACTCACTCTACATCTCATCAGCAAACTTCATGCACAAACCATCATCTCCTCCAAACTTCAACAATCAAATCTTTATCATGATCAATCTTGAAATATAGATTACTATCAGCAGTACCTTTATTAAATCCAAGCTTCAAAAAATACTTGTTCAATTTTGCATACCATGCTCTTAGGGCTTGCTTGAGTCCATACAGTGCTTTCTTCAACCAATAAACCATATCTCCCTGATCAATCAATTGAAATCCATCAGGCTGCTCAACATACACTTCTTCCAATTCGTGATTTAGAAATGTTGACTTGACATCCATCTGATAAACCTTGTAGTTTTTGTAAGTAGCATAAGCAAGAAATAGTCTCACAACTTCAATCATAGCAACATGGGAAATTTTTTCTTCAAAGTCAATTCCTTTCATCTAAGAATATCCTTTACACACCAGTCTTGCTTTGTTTCTAACAACTTCACCTTGCTCATTCAGTTTGTTTCTAAAGACCCATTTAGTTCCAATTACATTTTTGTTGTGAGGTTTAGGAACAAGAATCCATGTATCATTCTTCTCAATCTATTGTAGTTCTTCTTTCATTACTTCCACCCAATGTTCTTCTTTGCATGCTTTATTGACATTAGTAGGCTCAATCTTTGAAATCAAACAGTATTCTTCTGTAATTTTTCTCCTAGTCTGAACACCTTTGTTCTTATCACCTATAATCTGATCTTCTAAATGATTTAGTCTTACATACCTTGGAGTCTTGGGATGTTCTTGAACTTTAGGTGCTTGTGATCTTTCTTCTACACTTTCACTAGTTTCTTCCTCTTGATTTTCCTAATTCACTAGAATGATTTGAACTTGATTTGAAGTCTAGACATTCTTTCCTTTATCTAAACTGTCATTCTGATCGTCTAAATCATATCCACAAGTTTTGGATGGTCTGACTATTTTTTCATCAACCTTTACATTAGTACTTTCAACTACTTTCCTCAATCTCTTATTGTAGCACCAATAGGCCTTTCTTTTAGTAGAATAACCAAGAAAGATACCTTCATCACTTCTAGCATCAAATTTTTCTATATCTTCATCTCTTTTGATATAGCATTTATTCCCAAAGATTTTGAAGTATCTAACAATGGGCTTATGACCATACCATAGCTCATAACGATTCTTACGAGTATCACCTTTGATTTGTACCCGGTTGTGAGTATAAACAATAGTACTCACAACTTCTCTCTAGTAGATATGAGGAACATTTCCTTCCAACATCATAGTCCTAGCAGCTTCTTTTATTGTCTTGTTCTTCCTTTCCACAACTCCATTTGTTTGAGGGGTCTATGGTGCAGATAATTGTCTCTTTATCCCATGTTCTTCACAAAAAGAATTAAACTCACTTGAAGTTAATTCACCACCTCTATTTGATCTTAGACATTTAATCTTCGGAGCTATCTCTATCTCAACCATAGCCTTAAAGATCTTGAACTTCTCCAGAGCTTCATATTTTTCCCTTAATAAAGTAACCCACGTCATTGTGGAATAATCATTGATAAGTAACATTAAATACCTATATCCTTGTAAACTTCTGACTCTAGAAGGACCACACAAGTTAGTATGCATAAGTTCCAACACTTCATTTGAACAATGTTGTTTGCTCTGAAATGAAACTCTAGTTTGCTTCCCTAATTGGAATTCCTTGCATATAGCATTAGTAGGCTTTATCAACTTAGGAAGATCTATCACAGCCTGAGTAGAACTTATCTTGATAATATTATCAAAGTTTACATGACACATTCTCCTATGCCACAACCAACTTTTATCAGCTTGAGCAATAAGACAACTTTTACTATCAACACTCAGGTAAAAGATATTACCTTTTTTTTTGTACCTGATGCAATCACATTTCCGAAACTTCCCACTATTCTGCACTTTCCATCCTTGAATTGAAGATTGTATCCCTTATCAACCATCTATCCAACACTTAAAATATTATGCTTCAGACCTTCCACATATAGGATATCATCAATATTATGCTTACCATCAAGAGAAATACATCCTCTACCATGGATTACAACTACTTTTTCATCACCAAATCTTACAACACCCCCATCATACTTTTCCTAGCTCACAAACTTACTTTTATCACCTGTCAAGTGATGAGAGCATCCATTTTCAATCACCCATTCATCTTTTTCTTCAACTTTGGCCACTAGGTATTTCTCCACATTTGTACAACTAGCAGATTTAGTAGGGGTTGGATTATTTTCCTTGATAGAAATAAATACATATTCATCCTTACTTACATTCCCTTTACCAGATTCATCATCTCTCACACCTTCATCAACAGCATAATAACACTTTCTTTGAAATCTAGGCTTGTTAGGTCTTGGTTTAGGGACTCTTTTCAGACACCTTGATGCAAAATGACCTATCTTACTTTAAGAAAAACATTTAATAGGCAATTTCCCTTTATACTTACCTTCTCCTTTGGCTTCCCTTTTGACAATAAGTGCTTCAAGCTTGTCTAGTTTTCTATCTTCTTCTTCAATATCTCTCATTTCCTCCTCTTAGGTGAACACCTTTCTAGAAATAATTTCACCTTGATCATATATCTGCTTATCTCTTTTGGAGGTAGTAGCCTTGAATGCAAATTTTGTCTTAGGAAGAGCATCACCAAACTCACTTAACTCAAAAGCAGTAAGTTTACCAATCAACATATCTTTGCTAATATTTGTCATAGTCCAGAGCTCCTCAATAACAGTAGCTTTGACTTTGTATGCAGTAGGAAAGGATCTGAGCACTTTAGAAACAATCTTTGATTCTTCCAATTGTCCACCAGCACATCTGATACTGCACACATGTTTATTCACTCTTTTCATGAAAGAAGTAATGTTCTCATCATCACCCCTTCTCAACATTTCATATTTCCCTTTAAGACTTTGCAACTTAGAAATCTTCACATTAGCATCACCTTCATACAAAGTTTCCAACTCTCTCTAGATCTCATAAGCAGTCTTCAAATTGATAAATTTTGTCATCTCAGAATTAGTGATAGCACTCAACAACACTTCCTTAGCCCTGATATTGTACTCAGCATCCTTAATCTCAGCAACAGTAGAAGGACCATTCTATGGTATGACATACCTATTCCTTGTAATGTTCCAGTAGGGTTCACCAATGCATCTTAGATGAAACTCCATTCGAGTCTTCCATAGAGAATATTTTTTTCCATGAAATATTAGACTATCCTTCTTATATGTTGCCATCCTGAATCACCTCAAGCTATTCAACTTCTTCCAAGGAACCTGCTCTGATATCAACTGTTGGCAACACAAGGGAAGACAACTGAGAGGGGGGGTGAATCAGTTGTCATAGAAATTTAAACTTATTAAACTTATTCTTAGATCTGATAAAAGAACATTGAAGCATAAATCATCAACACATCAGAAACACACATAACACCAAGATTTTACGTGGAAAACCTCTTAGGGGAAAAACAACAGTGGAGGTTATTCCATAAGATTATACCCTATTAAAAGTATAAGAAAATAATATGGGGAATGCACATGCATTCAAGCAAACTGCTCAAATAAAACAAGGCTTACTACCCAAAGGAAGGCACACTATCTTATAGAAACATTTGGATTACATCCGCAAGATTTTGAACTGATAAAATAGCATCTGCTAATGCCTGATTACAGTTTTGGTTAAGCACATGAATACTTCTTCACACTCTGATTCTTCCTTTGAATGATTAGGACATTATCTATGCATCTCATACCATCAAATGGAATCGACCAATGTCAGCTGCAACATAATGAAGACCCAAAAAAAAATCCTTGAACACAAAACACCTTCAAAAATGATTCCATGAAGATCCAAAACAGGCTACCATCACCTTGTCGGCCATGAACATGAAAAACATGAACATGCAAGAAAAAATTACCAATTGCGAGCACAACGATCAATGCAGACGTGCACCATAGATAGAGCATGATTTAGAAACATCCACAAGCATCATGAATCACTAGAGAAGCATCCACAACAACTCAAATTACTAGAATCATGTCATCTTAATTTGGGAACACAAACTAAAGCAACAAAATAACTCTCAGAACACAACTGCTCATAACTCGATCAAATCTTCACGTGGATCTCTGAAACTTGATGTGGATAACATAGATATACTCAACCACAAATCCTTTATTTCCCAATCTCTTATCATCAACATACTGAGCTCGCCAACATATTGAAGGTCACTGCATCACTGAGAACCTACAACTTATTTTATTACAATTTTCTCAATATCCTCGACATATGTAGCCTTAAGGACATTAATGCCAATAGTGTTGACATCAATGACAACCACATATCAGCAACCCAACCACAACATCCAATATACACTTAATGTGAAATCAATATCCTTAGGATACCATAAGTCATAATCCAAAGTGCCTTTTAATTATCTTAATAGCCTCTTTACTCTAGAAACATGTGACTCTTTAGGATCTTCTTGAAATATAGTCACAAGATAAATTGCATGCATTTATCTAATCTAGTATTAGGGTATGTGCAGGATCATCATGGAAAAAGAAGGCCCTTAAGTGGTAAAAAATTCAGAAAAATTAGAGTTAGGAAACTTGACGTAAAAATTTGAATAAGTTATCTATATTATTTCAAAAATATGTAAGAATAGAATGTGTAGAAAATTGAATGTAGGTTCTAAACTACTAGGTTTTTTTTTTTTTTTAAATCTATTCGGTGAAAATTTGAAATTTCAATGCAATAGTACATAAATTTTAGGGAAAAAATAAGAAGTACGTGTATGTCTAACCACCCTAACCATAATAAAATGATAAAAAATTTATAATATATTTTAGATATAAGTAGAGGACTCATGTCCCGATGTGATGCATATTTTTTTGTAATTTTTCCAAGTAAATAATTAATTATGAATTTTCATTACAACTTTTAAAAAATATAAAAACTAATATGTCACCACATTAACTTGGTCAAAAATTCATGAATTTTTTTTTAATCCTATAGTATGCAAAGCATAGAATGTGACATGTTTCAGATTCAAAAAATGTGATACCATTTGAAATATATAAATGTTTTTCAATCAGCCTATCAATCGGGGACTTTAGTCGTAATTCAAATAGAAAATGAATAATAATTGTTTATTAAATTCAAAGTAAAGCATAATTTATATTGGTGGAAAGCTAAGAATTTCCTTTAAAAACCCTTTTCGTTTCATCAATTTTGGGTAAAAAAAAAAGTTGTCAGCCACATACCCTACACATACTCATCATATCGCCACTTTTTGGCCCATCATGATCATGCGCATAGCCATTAGTTATATATACCATTCCACCAACCATAGATCTGTACTTGCTCTAATAAGCCTTAGGTGATTCTTCATCTTTTCTTAATTTGAAATTAGTAACCATAAGAGTACATACCAGTTTGGAGCGATCCATTCAAAACTTCTTCAATATCTCTTGAACTTATTTTGATTGTGAAATGAATATACCTTTACATGTCTGACTGATTTGTAGCCCAAGGAATAAATTCATCTCCCCAAATGTAGACATTTCAAACTCATTTTTCATCTCTTCAACAAATTTCTGACACATATCTTCATTGCCTCAAAAGATAATGTCATCCACATACACAACCAATATTAATATTTTATCTTCCTCAACTTTAAAGTAAATATTATTATCTACGATAACCTTGTTCAATCCAAGTTCTATCAAATATATGTCCAATCTTGCATACCAAGTTCTAGGATCTTGCTTTAATCCATGCAATGCCTTTTCCAATTTGCAAACCATTTCTGATTGATCTGACAACTAAAATCCTTTTGGTTGTTCCATGTAGACTTCTTCCTCTAATTCTTCATTCAAGAAAGCATACTGTACATCCATTTGATAAACTTTAAATTATTTGTATGCTAAAAATGCCAAAAACATCTTGATTTCTTGCATTCTATCCACCAAGGAAAATATTTCTCAAAGTCTATTCCTTCCACTTGTGAGTAACCCTTACAGACAAGCCTTCTTTATTTCTAACCACTTCTCCATTCTCATTCAACTTGTTTCTAAATAACCACTTCAAAGTCTAGGATCCAATTCCCATGTTTATTTTTTCTCAAATTTTTCCAACTCTTATTCCATTATCTTCATCCAATATTCATCTCTACATGCCTCACTCACTATTTTTGGATCATTTTTGGAAAGTAAACATAGATTTACCTTAGTTGTAGCAACTCTTTTTCTTGTCAATACACCTTTTCTTTTATCACCAATATTTTTTTCTTCAGAATTATTTCTTTACACATACTTGGGGGTCTTAGGGGTCTTTCCCAAAGCTTCTTCCTCTTCATTCTTCACTTACTTTTCCTTAGATTTGTCTTCTTCTTCTTCTCCACAAACAGGTTCATGTGACACATCCGTCTATAACAATTGAATTCTACAAATATTCATCAACCTTGACATTTTCACTTTCAAAAATATTTCTTATCCTTCTTTTGTAACATATGTAAGCCTTTCTTTTAATAGAATATCCAAGGAAGATACCTTCATCAAACCTTGCATAATTTTTCCCCAAGTTTTCTTCATCTGTTCTGATATAGCATTTACTTCCAAATACTCTAAAGTACTTGACAATAGGAATCCTTCCATACCACAACTCATAGGGAGTCTTGATGTTGTTAGCTTTTGCTTGAATTATGTTAAGTATGTAAATAGTAGTATGAATTGCTTCTCTCTAATAGACTTATGGTATTTTATCTTCTTTCATCATAATCCTTGCAACTTCTTTAATATATTTTTTTTCTTTCAATGAATCCATTCGACTAAGGAGTTCTAGGGGCAGATAAGTGCCTTTTTATTCCATGAACTTCAAAAAACATGTTAAACTACTTGGAGGTGAATTCTCCACCTTTTTTAGACCGCAAACATTTGATCTTCAAATACATTTCATTCTCAACCATAGCTTTATATTTTTCTCTAATAAAAGTAGCCCATGTCATTCTTGAATAATCATCAATCAAAAGCATGAAATACCTATCACCTTGAAGACTTCTCACCCGTGTAGGACCACAAATATTTGTATGTATTAATTCCAATATTTTGGTAGCAGATTGCTCTTTTTCCCTTGAACTACTCCTTGTTTGTTTTTCAAATTGACAATCTTTGTAAATGGCATTGATAGGCTTTGTGATTCCTGGTAGGTCTCTTACTGCTTAAACTGAATTGATTCTAACCATATTGTCAAAATTCATGTAACACATCCTATGAAGCCATAACCAACTATCATTAATATGAGTTATAAAGCAATTACCATCAACACCCTTTACCTGATAGATATTTACATTTGTCCTTTTACTAGTAGAAATCATAGTCCCAAATTATTTTCTACTATCACAACTTTCATCCTTAAACACAAATTATATCCTTTGCTACACATTTTTCCAAAACTGAAAAGATTATTCCTTTACCCTTTAACATAGTGTAATGATGGAAAGAGGTCCCCCTAACTTGGCCTTGATTTAGTGTTGTAATATTCCTAACATATTTCTATTAAGTATTGGGCCCTTGTGAACTAAATTACCTTCATCCTACCTTATTTAAAGTGTTGTATAGTGTTGTAATAAACTTTCACACTTTTCTAGGCTTCTCATTAATAATTATGCTTCTTTATGCTTTAATTGGCCTTGTTTTTCATCCACAAGCCCCATTTAATGCATCTTTTCAAGGATAATCATGAAAAAAATCAATACCCAATCATAATTTAGGTGTTTCAAGCTTGAATGCCCAGATTTAGTGATCTGAAACTCATCTGCCACCTTGAGCAAATGATTCCCACCTAAATGTTTTGGTCTTGATCCTAATTTCACACTTTCTAAGCATTTTTAAAAATGGTCCCAAAAATTATGCCTGGTGGGACTCATTCTCCACCTAGGGTGAATGAGTCCCGTGTGGCCCAAAATTAAAATTAATTCAATTTTTTGGTGGAAATTTATCTTCCTAGATCTGATGTCAGCTTGTAGTGTTGTAATTTTGGAAATTCTTTCATAATCAAGTATAAATAGAAGTTTCTTTCGCTCATTTTACACCTGGAAAGTTGAATGAGAATTCTTATAGAAAATTTAAGTTTCCAAGAGCATTCAAGAGAAAATTATAAATATTTTTAGAGCAGCATTCAATCATCAAGCATCATGTCAAATATTTCATGCATCATGTTTAGTTTTGAGCTAACAATTTTGATGTAGGGTTTCATTATTCAAGCAAGCATTTCATTCAATATCTATCACCTTCAAGCAAGATTCAAGATCCACATCCATTCGATCCATCTCACACATGTTTGCAACACTCCATTGATAGGGTTTGGTGAGTTGCAACATCATATTTTTTTCATTCATCATTCTCCAATCCTATTTCTTTCTATTTCAAGGTTTGATTACCAAAATGGGGTTTGACCAAGATAAATCCCTATCCACCAAAAAAAAACATTTTTCCCTCTCCTTTGTTTGTGATTTGTAGGTCTAGGTTGTAGATTTCCTAAGGAGCAACATTGGAGAAAAATTTTCAAATCATTCAAATTTTTTGAAGGGTAAGTGCAAGAAGTTGAATCCACTTCTAGTGGAAGTGTCATTTTTCAGCTTTAAAATAGGTACCTGTTCATTTTTAGAATAAGTACCCATCTTAAAGTGGGTACCCATTCTAAAAGGTTTGAAAATAAAAATCCATGTTTCTCATTTAGATTAATGCTTATAAAAGGAATGGTAACCCAACCCTTAGCCTTGGACCTCCAAGTACAAGGTCATGACAATAATGAGAAAAAACTGACTGTCAATATGGCTAACGAGTTTTTTTTTCAGAAATAATTCATGAAAATAAAACCAAAATGTTTAGATGAGATTGTGTAGATTATAAATATGTAATTATTTCTACATTGGATAATTTTTTCTATTTTTCAAGTATTTTTTTATGAAATTGGTCCATAAAACCTAAAATATCAAGTTTTTTATTATTTTAATATATTTTTATTAAAATAATTTTTTGAAAAGAAAAATTATATGTGAACAATATTCAAACAATTCTTTTTCAATTTGAAAAAAAATAAAAAAATGATAAGTTTAGGTCACCTTATGCGTGATGTACACGTGGGATTTTCAAAACTTCAATTACAGCCAATAAAAAAATAGCAAAAAAAATTACAAAAAAATATCATGAACATTCTTTAATGTGTTAGAGATCATTTCCCAATAGGATTCAAAAAAACACAATTATTTAGGTCAAAATATTGATAATTTGTACACATGCATGGTATGGTAAAAAAAAGGTGACTTTTAAACAATGGTTTTTAGACATGCCTATAGAAAATAAATTTGTGTCTCCTAGGTATTAAAATAAATTACATAGTTGGAAACTAGACTCTGAGTACTACATTTCATATTATTAATTTTTTTAAAGATTCGATCTCTAAGTGCTTCAAAATTTTAGGTCAATTTTGACAAATTCTAAAAATCAGGGAGAACACTTCCACTTTTTGGATAAAAGGTGGACTCAACTTCTTGCACACACCCTAAAATTGTCATCAAGCCTTAGAGAACATTGGAGAAGATCTACAAGTTGTGAATCATGGTTTTAGATCTAGAAATCAATCAAGAAGGATAGAGAAGACATAGAAGAGCAAGATCAAACATTCAAGCTTCAGAAAACCCTAACTAGATTAATTCATCACTATTGGAAAATGAGTCCTAGTTTCAGTCAAAATTTATATTTTTGCAGATTTAGGTACCCATTTGGAAAATTCTTGTTCATGCACAAAAACCCAAATTCAGGATTGATTTGCACAACTTGGTGAATGATTCCTACTCAGCATTAAATTTAGATTTTCCATTGTTTCAGAACTCCATTCAACCATCTCTAGATTTCTCTGTGCATGCATTCTATTCCATATCTTTTCATTTTGTTTCATTTGCATTTCTAGGTTGAATTTAGTGTTACTTGGCATTAAATTAGGGTTTAGTGTTGCATCTTGCATTTCATTCATCTTTCCAAGTTCTTACTTGGTGGTGAACCCTTTATTAGTTTACATTTAGCTCCTAGTACAGTCCTATTGCAAGATCTCATTCTCCTTTGCATTAAGTTTTCTAGGGTTACCCCTAAATGAAATTGGAGAAGTGGGTGTGCTTTATGTCTTAAAACCATATGATAGCACCATACCACCTTTTCTATATTTCTCATAGTAAACATCTTTAGTATTATGCTTTCCATCAAAACTAGTTGAACCTATTCCACAAATATTAGCTCCTTAATCATCTTCAAATTTAACTAATCCTCCATCATAATTTTCAAGTTTAACAAACTTACTTATGTCTCTGGTCATGTGATTAGATCAGCCACTATCAAAAAACCAATAGTTCTTATCCTATCTAGCATGAAAAGAAAAACCAAAGTACCTTCAATCTTATCCTTCTTTTCTAGAATACTTTCCTTTACACAACTTTTGAAGTTAGTAGAAGTAGATTCATCTTTTATATCCAAGTACAAGTATTCATCATCATCTCCATAATCAGATTCATCATTAAAATTTTTAGCATCTTCTCTAACATAATAACTTCTCTTAATTAGATTTCCTTTGTTCTCCTCACTTTTCTTGTTTAGAGCTCTATTTGGGAATCTTGAATCATAGTGACTTATATTTCCACAACTAAAAAATTTGAAATGTAGTTTACCTTTGTACATGACTATGCCCTTTTTCATTCTTCTTACAAAGTTAACTTCCACATCATTAAGATCTTCTCCATCTAAATATTCAACCTTTTCTAATTTTCTTGCCTTGAAAGTAGACTACACTATTGTACCATTTTTCAAACCATGTTTTCTCATTTCAAATGAAGTTAGTGTACCCAACATCTAATCTCTTGAGTAAGTATTAAAATTTGTAACTTCCTAAATATAAGATACCTTTTCACTATAAAAATCAGGAAGAGATCTGAGTAATTTCTTTACCACTCTTGGTTCTCCACATCATTAAGATCTTCTCCATCTAAATATTCAACCTTTTCTAATTTTCTAGCCTTGAAAGTAGCCTTCACTTTTGTACCATTTTTCAAACCATGTTTTCTCATTTCAAATGAAGTTAGTGTACCCAACATCTGATCTCTTGAGTAAGTATTAAAATTTGTAACTTCCTAAATAGAAGATACCTTTTCACTGTAAGAATCAAGAAGAGATATGAGAACTTTGTTTACCACTCTTGGTTCTTTGACTTGTGCACTAAGACCTCTCATCACACTTACCATCTCGTCGACCCTCTACATGTACAGTATAGTTTTTTCACCTTTAGATATTTGCAGGGTCTCAAAATTTTCCTTCAAATTCTGCAACTTCACTTGTTTAACCTTGTCATCTCCTTCATAAATGCTCTTTATCTTATCCCAAACTTCTTTAGTATTCTTAATATTCATAAATTTTACTAATTCAAAATTTGAAAGATTGTTCACAAGAATAAATCTTTCCTTACTTATTTTTCATGTGCCTTGATCTCATCACTTATGTTCGGACCATTCACAAGTGCAAAATATTGATTCTCTATTTCCTTTTCAATCTCATACCCAAAGGATGCTAGATAGGCTTCCATATTTGTCTTCCTAAATGCATAATCGATACCCTCAAACTTAGGGCAATCTATCTTGTTCACCATCTAGGATCTCACTCAAGTGGTTAAGCTTTTCTCCAAGGAACCTTGCTCTAATACCAATTATTAAAAGAATAAGACAACTGAGGGGGGTGAATCAGTTGTATCAAAATAAAACATCAAAACCCTTCATAGTAATCAAATCCACATGCATTCATTAAACCCTTAATATGCTATAATGTTTAAACATGAAAAGTAAATAACAAAAACTGAAATACCCAACTCCATACACAAGACAACACCAAATTGACATGGGAAAAAAAATGAGGGAAAAAACAAGGTGAGGATTAGCTCAAAATATAAGTAATTGCAAAACTGGTATAAGGGCTCACTGTCAGAATAGGATGCACTATCCAAAAGGCTCACAGCCAGGGCTCACTGACACATAAAGAAAAAGAAGATAAAAGAGAAATGTAACATAGAGAAAAACTTCTAAATTCAATAGAGAATCCACCATAATAGCTCCAACACCTTCACATTCTTGCTTGAATAATTGTGGACATCTTCAACTCATTGCATTTAGAAGTCCAACACTTTGAAGTTCACACTGCTCTACTCAAACTCGCACTCTACTCTTTGAAAATTCACATCACTAGCATCACACACATATATCCTTTATTTCTTGTAAACCTTCAATATCTTAGTTAAACTCATACTTATACCATCCTCAACCTTGACAACTTTCTCTAAGGTTGGCAATACATGCTTCACTAGTTAAGTGTGAAGCATGTATTGCCAAAGAAACACTTAACTATGACCCAAACTAAATCTCACATGTCATTCTATGCCTTCATTAAAACTTGAACATGTTCAAATGTAGTGTAAACAATCAACCGACCATTACCTGTGAAAACACATTAAACTTTGAATTGCATTATTCCTTTGATCAATCTGAAACTTGCAGACAACAAAATTCACTTGAACATGATCCAATAACATCCGAGAAACCAACAAACTCCTTCACAACAAATCTCACTTGAAGATTATAAACATGCTATTTATCTGGACAACACTGTGAGACATTGCAATACTCTATAACTCACAAGACCTTCTTCTAGTATGCCTAACCTTGAATCCTCTTGACAGAAACAAGAGAACAACAAAATCAAATCTATTTTAGGATCATAAGTCCTAAAAAAAACTACGAAGAAATTAACTAAAAATACATTTCTTTCAAACACCTTTATGCACATCACTGTAAAACTAGTTCACACACTGGTCAACACAACTTCCTTTGACCAATGATCTGTAAGACAAAATTATAGATATATAACCTCTAAACATCTCTAACCAACATATCCAAACCACAAAATAAAATCTTTACCCTAGAAGAAACGCGAAGCAAAAACAAGCCACCTTTGCAAGCTAGAACACCTCTGCAACACCCTGTTTCCTTATTTTATCAATTCTCTCATTATCCTCAACATATAAACCATTAAAAGAAGCTTATCAAATAAAAAATATCTTCTTGACCACTCCACTATTATCATCAATGACAACACCTTCATACTTACAATAAAAAAACAAAAATGTGGCTTTGACTAAGGAAATCCTTGAAAGAGCCCAAATAGTTTTCCTCATCCTTTCTATGTGCATGTTTTTTGATTCAAAGAGTTGGGTGCTTGTAAGATTCAAACTTTCATCTCTTTATTTTATAGGGATGACAATACGGGGCATAAAATTCCTCACAATGCACTATTGTCTATTGGTATGACTTTGTCCTTCTAAGGGTAAAATTTGTAAGTCTTGATCTTTTTGTTTCTATAATTTATGTTCTGTAATTCCTCACTAGATTCTATTAATTTATAGTTTTCCCATTCTATCTTAGTATTTCATTTGATTAGGTTATTATGACATTCTTTATTTCACACTTTGTCACTTGAGCTTGGAATTTATGGTTTAATCAAAGTCTATTTCCTCCCTATAGACTCTTCTATATCCTAGAGACTTAGGAGTAGTGAATCCCCTCCTTTACTATGGGGAGGAAAAATAAATTGGAGAAGATGAAGGTTATGGGAGAGTCTTTGGTGAACTCTGGTGTTGTTAAGACATTGGAAACTCACATTTCATCCTCTCATAAACAATTGTGATCTCCTGGAGGTTATAGTTTTAAGTAGCATCTCTAGGAAAAATTCTTCTCGAGATTTCGTTTGTGATTACAAACCTAATATTTTATTCATTTTGGAAGCTTAACTTCCTATAGAAGATATGATGAGGCATTCATGCAAAATTTTGATGAGGGGTTTATATTAGTGTGTGGGCTCCCAAGGATTTATTGTAGATGTTTGTTGTCTCTAGGATCCTTGTAGGATTATGCATCTCTGGTGGATGTCTTGCAGGAATTTACTTCCTCTATTGGAATCCATCTTTGATTAGGGTGTAGTTATTCTCCTTACCAATGTCTATGTGGCTAATTATGTTTTGTATAAGATGTTTCTCTAGTCTCATATTAGGTGTATTCATTCTCTTGCTCCTTATTGTTCTTGGATTTTGCTAGAAGACTTTAATTTTATTTGCAATTTAGGGGAAATTTTTGGGAGAGTTAGTTGTTTGGTTCCTTCTTCCTTGCACCACGACAACATCTCATTTCCTAAATAGGTGGATATTATAGCTAGTAATGGAACTTTTACCTTACATAATCTAAGGTGTGGGTAGCGGTCTATTTCAAAGAGAATTAATAGGTTTCCTATTTTTGAATTTTACCTTGATAATAGTTGGACATCTTCCTCTGAAATATTGAGTGGAAAGGTTTTGATCATTGGCCAATCAAGTTAGCTTCCAACTTGTTCTCTTTATCTAAACAAACACCTTTTAAATTCAAGCTTATGTGGCTCTGTGTCCATAATTTGCACTAGTTTATGGAGAAATTGTGGTCTGAAGGGAGGTCTACATTTGGCACTACAATATTCTCCTTATTCAAGAGAACCTAATTTGTCAAATTCATGTTTTAAAAATGGAATAGAGCAACTTTTGGTAACCTCCTTCTTTTGAAGAATCAAGTACAAGGACATCTGGATAGTATCAAATTCAAAATTAATGAAGAGGGAATGAAAGTGGATTTTATTCAAGAAGAAACTATATTATTTAGGGAAATTGTTGAATGAGAGCTATAGGAGGAGAATTTTTGGAAGAAAAAATCTCATATTTATTATCTGAACATGAAGTGGATAAGAATACTACATTTTTCATAGTTCGATAAAGAAGCATACAAGTGGCAATATTATTGCTTCTCTCATATCGACCCAAGGGGAAGAGATAAATTAGTACCAATCTATTATAGACGAGGTGGTTAGGTTTTCCTCTTCTCTTTAATAGAGAATGCTTCACATGCTTTGGATGGGGGGAATCTTGTCTTGGGTTGTCTTCCTTCTTTGCTATTAGATGAGATGAATAACTATCTTCTTGCATTTTCCTCTTTGGAGGAGCTTGTAAAGATTGTGTTTCAGATGAATAAACGTAAGGCTCCCAAACCTTATGGCTTCCCTATAGAGTTTTTTCAATAGTTTTAGGATACCATCAAGTCAGATTTGTTTGAATTTATTCGAGAATCTCAAACTAACAAAAATTGCTCAAGCCCATTAATTCTACCTTTCTTTCTCTAACTCATAAAAATGAGCACACCAATTCTTTAGATTCTTTTTGACCTATTGTGTTGTGTAATGTGATCTTCAAGATTATCACTCAAATAATTTCCTAAAGATTGAAGAATTATTTGACTCCTTTTATTTCCATGAAAGGGGGAGGCTTTGTCAAAGAGAGGCATATTGTTTATGGAATAGTGGTGGTAGCTGAGGCTATTCACTCCATGTCTTCTTCCAAGGATAAATCCATGTTCATTAAATTGGATATGTCTAAAGCCTATAACAAGGTTAGATGGTCCTTCCTCTAGTGGTTGTTATTAGATTTTGGATTTCAATCAAAGTGGGTCTCTTGGGTCATAATTTGTATGAACTCTTCCTCTTTCCGAGTTTTGTTTAATTGTTCCCCCTCATCTATCTTTTCCACTTCTCAAGGTCTCAGGCAAGGGGATCCACTATCCCCTTATCTCATCATTTTAATGGCTAAGGGTCTTGGGAGGTTGTTGAAGTGGAATAAGGAAATGAGCATCATTCATGGTTGGAATTGGACTCCGGGTTTGGATTCTCAATCCCACCTCTACTTTTTAGATGATACTACTTTCATGGGCCTAGCTAGAAATGATGATGTAGTTAACTTTAGGAAAGCTCTACATATATACATGGCTATGTCTAGTCAACAAATTAATGAGGATAAGTCTAGTATCTTCGTATTCAATACTCCTATTTTAATCCAAAATAGAATTTTCAACAATCTTCACTTTCACATTGGTAGATTTCCTATAGATTATTTGTGTATCCCCTATCTGCTAGTACATTGAAGAAGAGTCATTAGTAGAATATCCTAGATAATTTTTTGTCAAACGTTAATCATTGAACCTTCTGGTCTTTATCCTTTGTTGGAAGCCTAACTCTTTTATCCTTTTTCTTGTAGGATCTCCCTTTGTATAGGTTCATGGCACTTTCTATTCCCAAGACCTTCCATAAAGATCTTGATTCCATTAATAGATTTCTTTTATGGAATAAAAACCTTAATTATTTAATATAGATTTTGGTGAGTTGGGATCATATTTGCAAACCAAAGGAGAAAAAATAAATTGGTCTTAGGTAGACAGAGTTGCATAATCAATCTTTATTTCCAAAATTATATTGGACTTGGTGTAAATTTTAAGAGAAATTGTGGGCTTGCATTCTAAATTATTAATATTTAGGAGTGGCTAATGAGAACATTTTGTGAATGGAATTCACTGGTGAGGGATATATGATTTGGAGCACTATTGAAAGGGGATCCTAGGTAAGTGCACAAAGTTGATTCCACAAAACGTTTAAGTTTTTTCCTTAGCCAAGAAAATACAATTGGCATTGCAAAAACGAGATCCTGATTTTTAAAACTCAAGATTTTGCTTTTTAAAAATTGGGATCCCATTTGTTAAAGGGTCCCGAAATGATGGACAGGGAATGAGATCCTGATTTGTACAAAATGGGATCCCAATTTATAAAAAATCGGGATCTCGTTTTGTAATGGTATTTATTTCTTAAAAATGAACAAACTTGTATTTTACCAGTGCATGGGATTCCAAGTTGTGAGCAATAGTGACCACCAAAAATAGCCTCCAGGTACCCGTCCACCCCCATTTTTTTGCATTTTTTCATTTTTGATTGAAATTCTCAATAGAATAATTTACTTATTTTTATTCAAGGGGTAAACGCTTTTGAACCGGAGCTATGAACCGGAATACAACCATTCAAAAATACCACCCAAGTGGGGTTTGAACCTTGGTGGCAAGAACAACAATGCCACCTTTAAACCAACACACCATGCCAATACCGACTTGTCAATAGAATAATTGATTTTAGCATGTTTTTTTTTAATTTATTTGATGTTTTAATAATTTTATTTCTTGTTATAGTAGAAATGAGGAATTGTAGAAAAAGATGAAAAAATGCAATGAAACTTGAACATATTGAACAAAAACGAAAAAATGGACCTTGAATTGTATTTTAGAAGCAAAATTTAGCTTTTGAAACCTAAATTGTTTGCTCAAACAAAAAAAAAATGTATTTGAAAACCCTAATTGAAACAAAACAAAAAAAAATACATTTCAAAACCTAGAAATTGAAATGAAATAAAAATTGCATTTAGAAACCCTAATCAAGCTTTTTGAAACCCTAAATTCAAATCAAACAAAAGAATTTGAAAACCCTAGTTTGAAATGAAATGAAAAAAATGCATTAAAAACCCTAATTGCTTAGAAATTAAAACCCTAAATTGAATTGTAACAAAAAAATTTGCTAAAACCCTAAATTGAAATTGAACAAATCATTTTGATTTTGAAAACCCTAATTTCAAGCTCAAGAAAATTCATTTGCATTGCTTAAATGTTTTAAATTTCATTTACATTGTATGGAAAAAACAATATGTTAAACTTTAGTTTCAGTGTTAAATTATAATTTGATTAGAAAACAATATGTTAAAGAATAGTTACAATTCATAAATTTTATCAATGTTTATTTGCAAATTTAGTTAGCAAATTCGTAAATCCAAGTGTACAATCGATTTCCAATTGTCACTTAATTAGATAGTATTCAACATTCATTTCTATTTTATGTTTTCATCTCTCTTAGTCATGCATTGTTTCCATTTCTTGTTTGCATGTGTTGTCTGTTGTCTTTTGACAATCATAACCCTCATTCTAATCAGTTACTTTTTAATTAGGCTTCGAGTTTAGTCTAAAATCTCAATTTTTGCACTAGTTACCTAGACACTAAAAGAATCTAAATATTTTTCTTTTCTTTCTTTTAGGTTCTTTCAATTCCAAAAAATTGAAAAATAAAATACTTGATTCAACATTAACTAATTTTATATTATACATTTTATATCATAAAATTCATTTAAGTGGGAAATATTAATGAAAAAAATGTTAAATAAAATAATCTTATATTCAATTAAAAAAAAATCCAGTTAAAATATACATCAAACTCAATCTTAATAATACGTAATTATGTGTTTCTATTATGCAAATAGTCAATCTATTCATAAACTAGGCATTAAATTTCAAGTCCATTATTCCAAGGGCCACCCAAACTTTACCCTAAGTTCGCTAAACCCTAAACCCTAAACTCTAAAATCTAAACCCTTAACACTAAATCATTCATTTTGTCTTAGGATCTTAAAATGAATTTGGTTTCCTTAGGAAACTCCACCAAATTTTATTTCGTTAAGCCATGTCATTTTGTTGTAGGACCTTACTACAAAGATACCCTTAAGCCATCCTATTACCCTAAACCCTAAACTCTAAAATTTAAACCCTAAACTATAAAGACATCATTTTTTCCTAGGCCCTTAATGAAAATTGGTTGCCTTGAACAACGTCACCAAATTTTATTCACTTGAGCCATGTCATTTTGTCCTAGGACCTCACTAGACATAGATCCCCTTAAGCCATCCTATCACCATAAATCATAAATCGATGTCTTAAGGGGTCCTAATATGACATTTCTTAAGGGGATCAAAGAAGTTCTCAAAATTTGGTGAAGTTTCCCAAGGCAACCAAATTTAACAATAATAAGATCATGCAAGATTATATTATGAATGAGATTTCATGATCTAGGTTCGTCAGTTGAAATAAGAGCTATCTCAATCAACTATTCTACAAGAAAATGTTCTTCACTAACTTGCAAGTTCATTATATTCCAAGGGACACCAAAACTTCACCCTAAGTTTCATAAACCCTAATCCCTAAACTCTAAAATCTAAACCCTAAACACTAAAGCATTCATTTTTCCCTAGGACCTTAAAATGAAATTTGGTTGCCTTAGGCAACTCCACCAAATTTTATTCCCTTAATCCTTTTAATTTTTTCATAGGATCTTACTACATAGATCCCCTTAAGCTATCCTATTACCCTAAACCCTAAACCCTAAAGCCATCATTTTTTCTTAGGCTCTTAATGAAATTTGGTTTCCTTGGGAAACTTCACCAAATTTTATTCACTTGAGCCATATAATTTTGTCCTAGGACCTCACTATACATAGATCCCCTTAAGCCATCCTATCACCCTAAACCATAAATCAATTTCTTAAGGGGATCAAATAAGTTCTCAATTTTTGGTGAAGTTTCCAAAGGCAACCAAATTTAACAATAATAAGATCGTGCAAAATTATAATATGAATGAGATAAATCATGATCTAGGTTGATTAATTTATGGCTTAGGGTGATAAGATGGCTTAAGGGGATCTATGTCTAGTAAGTTCCTAGGAAAAAATGACATGGCTCAAGTGAATAAAATTTGGGGAAGTTTCCTCGGACCTTAATGAAATTTGGTTGCCTTGGGCATTTTCACCAAATTTTATTCACTTAAAAGCCATGTCATTTTGTACTAGGACCTTACTACATAGATCCCCTTAAGCCATCCTATTACCCTAAAACTTAAATCCTAAATTCTAAACCATAAACCCTATAGCATTCTTAAATTGTCCTATATTAATAGTTAATTGTATTTTTATTCAAGTAACATGCCTTAGACATAAATGAGGCTTACATATTTTATCATTTGTATTCAATTAGGCCATTTATATTGAATGGTTTAAAGGTATTTCCTAAACATGTATCTTACATTTTTAAATTACAAATCTAATGTAGGTTCACTCATATCTTAGGGATCACATGGATAGATTCAATAATATTCACGATACACCTCCACGCCATCCATCTCCACCACCTCCACCTCCACCTCCACCACCTGAAATCGATGGTGCTCATTTGCAAGCACGAATCAATGCCAATGTTAGAACCATCCAAGATAAAATCAACATTATTCAAAATGAAGAATGTGTCGCACCACCTATGAGGATGTTTGCATCTACGATGCAAACCCTTGTTGATGTTGCCAAGGCTATAGATGGGATCTTAGATGAGCATCAACAATGGCTAGAGGAGAGGAGAACTTCTAATTTTGTAAAGGAAAACAAAAATAAATGAAGAGATGTAGTAGAGAGCCACAATAGTTTCTTAATTAAGACAATGATCTTAAATAGTTATGAATTTATGAATTTGGTGAACAATAGATGTTTTGTGTGATGAATTTATAAATTTGGTTGGATGGATATTTTTAGTGATGTGAATTTATGATTTTGGTTCTAGACGGATATTTTTAGTGATGTGAATTTATGATTTTGGTTCTAGATGGATATTTTTAGAGACATGGATTTATTAATTTGGTGGAATTTATGAGCTTATAATGATGAATTTATAATAGTATATATTTTATGACTGAAGCTCTACAAATCTGCAAACACTTAAACTTTGACTACACATTAAATAATGGGTTAGTTCAAGCCTTGCATACCTACAAGCATTTCTATGGAATAATACATCATGCTTCAATAAAAAAATCAATTAAAAACATGGAAGAAGCAAACATGATCTATACCTATTCCATATTGGATTGGTTTCAAATGTGTCAATGACCCTTTCCCAATCCTTGCTAAAACTTGAAATGATGAAATTCAATGGTCAAGAGCAAAATTAGTTCTCAATTCAAGAGAGTAACTTTGCATAATAGTTGTAGATGGATTTGATGAAGAATCAGCCCTCTATTTAAAGATTTTCAAATTTGAAGAATCCTCATAAGAGAGAAATGTGGGATAAAGATTGAACAATTGAGATGAAGCCACTTGTCACATTATGATAGGTTGAGGAATGTGCAAGTTTTGGCCAATGTTCCCAAGAGGGAGAGATTCAAATTTCAATTTGTGAAATAAATGTTGAGTGGGGGACATGAAATGGAGAAGTTAATGCAATGTTGGGAGGGACAATTCAACTTGTCTTTTCAAACTTGAGGGAATATTCCATTTTTATACCAAGTTGAAAGAAAATGATGAATTTATAAATGAGTTAAAATGATTTATTGGTGCAAGTGGGAAAAGCTAGAGGATGTGATGGGTGGTTAGGTTAGGCTAATTAGGATTAGACTAGCTTAAATGATGCTTAGGTGAGTTTGACCTTTTTGACTTAAATATTTTGATTTATTTAAATAAAAAAGGGATGGAATATGCATTTGGATTTCAATTTAATAAAGTTTGGTTTATTTAATTAAAAGGTTGATGTTTGATTTGTTTAATTTAAATGAACAACCTTAGGAATGAACTTAATGAATTTAATTTACCTGATGAATGGATCAAGGTGAACTAAGTTTAATTGATGAATTGACCTAATTAAATGCATGATGCTAATTTTCCATGTGTACATTTTGCCCCTCTTTGAAGCAATGTACTTGTTGCGTTGGTTCAAAGAATAAACTTGCCGCGATCAAAATTAAAAAATTTCTAATTTTTTTGGTTGCCCCAGTGGAAAGAAGTACACTAGTACATTGCCCCCTCGAGAGATCAAGCGAAAAGATTCAATTTGAGGGTCGATCTCGTGATAAAGAGGTTCAAAATGGATGGTTATGGATGATGATGTAAATGAGATGATTTTAAGATGCTTAGAATAACAAATCTATATTATCTTAAACAACTTAAATGATGATATGATGTGAGATGGATGAGATTGATGATGTGATATGCCATGATTATGCAAATGTGTGATTTTATGAGATGCTTAGACTAACAAATCTATATTATGATGATGATATTTTGTGATTATGCAAATGTGATGTTTTATGAGATGCTTAGACTAACAGATCTATATTATGAAGATGATTATGCATGTGACATGATATGCAGAATGTTGATGGTTTGTGGATGCAGGATCAATGCACTGGGGATGATGATTAACTATTCATGACGCGATGTTAGTGTGGAAAAGAAGAAATTAGATGATGACAAGAGGATCCAACAAGCCAACATTATGAGAGATGATGATGAGAAATGATGATGATAGATGGATGATTTGCTTATCAAGGATTGGGATTTTAAAAGGGTCACTTACCTTATGTTTGATAACACGCATAAGCATGATGCATCAAGGTATAAAGGACCAGGATGGCATTGTACTTAGTGTGATGGACTTTGACTTGACAAATAGATAGGAGTATTCTTGTTCACACCTGACATACAGAAACCTTGCTAGGATGCACTTTAGAAGTTTCAAACATCTCAGACCAAAACATGGAAATGTATAACCAGTCAATGCAATAGTCAACAAGCTATCCAAAACATCCTCTATACATATCTAACAAAGAAAGTATTTGCCAAGGTTATTTTACACGAATGTCCAACAAGCATAGCAGACAAAAGGATAATGATTGTTGCCCCATTCCTATCTCTCTAAATCCTTCGTCCGGATATCATCAAGAGGTCCTTGGACTGAGCGCAATAAGATAAGTCAAAATACAAAGATAAAGTACACAAACAAGTTGATGCTCTTCAATACCACTAACCAAAAGGGAATGTGTTTTCAAGGATAGGAACCGAAACTATTGCCAACAGATAATTCCCATTGTAGGAATGATGCATCCTAGGACATGTTAGTGGATGATGGCACGTCATTTCATTTATCCAAAGTGCTCTTTCTGATAAAATATGCCTCTTGTAGGAAGGATACATCCTAGGACATGATCTTATTAGATGATTGATATGGGACTATTGGATGATGGACTATCGACGCAAAGAATTGACCAACTTGTTTACGTACTGTCTTAGACTTGAGACTTGACGTTTTTTGAGTTTTATTTTTAACCTGCTAGACTTGTTTCTATGTTTAGTTTCACCAAAGGTTGAGGATGATGATCAATTTATTATGGATGGTGTTATTGCAGGTGCAAGCGAGATGAGGTGCATGAATTTTTTCAAATATTTGGATGTTTTTGGAGTTTTTCAATGTTTTGAGGCTTTTTTTGGTATTTTTCGAGGTTTTCAAATGTTTTGATTTTTGATTTTCCAATGTTTTGGGATTTTCTAAAATTTTGACCAAGAGACTAACCTAAAGACCTATCCTAGGGGCCTCGGGGCTGATCAACAGATTAGCCTTGCCTACATTATACACGAGACCACGTAGTTTGACTGATGACTCGACCGATTTACAGATGAAGATATACATGATGCAATGTCAGTTTATTATGATACACTACTAAAGGACTGACCTAAGTGTCTCAGGGGATGATCAATGACCAACCTTTCCTACATTCAAGCTTAGAGATGATGTAGTTCAACAAGACAACTTTGTTTTTTACTTTTTGACTTTTTGACCTGTTTTTGGATTTTTAATTTATTTTTTTGATGTTTTTGGATTTTCTGATATTTTGATGTTTTTGAATTTTCTGATTTTTTTTTATGTTTTTGGATTTTTTGATATTTTGATGTTTTTGGATTTTCTGGTTTTTTTATGTTTTTGAATTTTCTGAATTTTTTTATGTTTTTAGATTTTATGATTTGAGGACTTTAAGATCATACAAGTATCCGATCCAATAAGAACATGCCCCCAATGTGATGCAATAGACTACTCCAATAAAGGAAGGACAAACTAACCTTAAGGATGAGTCAAGTAGTTCTAGGAAGGATCATGATACGAAAACATGACCAAGCTATGGTGCGGATGTGAGTGGATCAGTGATGGACGGAGACCTGAATGTGATGGATAATGGAAGCGAAATGGATGGATGATGCAAAAAAAGCCGTACAAATCCTGGTGGATGGAAAGTGCTTATTTATGCAAGGTGCCTGTTTGCCAGGTTTTCACCAAGGTACTTGCCCAAAGTGCCATCGAAGTATTTTTCACTAGAGGATGATTTTTTTCTTTACTGTTTTCAATCCTTTTTTTGATTTTATGGTTTTTTTGTTTTTTTATTTTTTGTCACCAAGATGCCTATTTGCTAGGTTTTTGCTGAAGTAACCATTTTTTCAGGACATTTTCTAATTTTTTGGATTTTTTTGTTCTATACCTTGAAAGATTTAGGCATAAAACTTTTTGAGATGAGAGCTATTCATGGGCTCTTGTAGAGGTTCCCCTTCGAGTGTTGATAATTGATATGCCCCTGACTTATAAGTTGTTGTGATCATGAATGGTCCCAACCAATTGGGTTCAAACTTGCCTTTGCTTCTTGGGTTTGGGACATTCTTATGATTTTCTTTTAATACTAGTTCTCTGACTTCGAACGTCCTGCTTCTGATTTTCTTATTGTAAATCCTTTTGAGTCTATTCTAATATACTTGCAAATGATTTAAGGAATCTATACGTCTCTCATCGAGTAGCTCTACCTCATTTATTCTTGATACCCGGTACTCTTCATCCGTGATGAGGTTTTGCAGTGATATCCTGAGGGATGGGAGCTTGATCTCAATGGGAGTACCACTTCTGATCCAAAGACTAGGGAGAAGGGGGTGGCATCAGTGGGTGTGTAGATGCTGGTTCGATAGGCCCAGAGGGTGGGATTAAGAAGTAAATGCTAGTCACGACCTGCATCATTGACTGTTTTCTTAAGGATTTTCATAATGGTTTTGTTTGTAGCTTCTACTTGGCCATTGCCTTGGGGATAGTATGGGGTGAAGCGATGTTGGATTTTTAATTACTCGCATAAGTCACAAACCTCCTTATTTTTGAATGGTGTCTCATTATCTGAGATAATGGCTTGTGGGACACCGTAATGACAAATGAGATAGTTGAGGATGAACTTAGAAATCTGCTTCCCAGTTATATACGTCATGGGTATGGCCTCCACCCACTTAGTAAAGTACTATGTTGTGGTTACGATGAATTTGTGGCTGTTAGATGAAGTGGGAGTGATTTTCCCAATTAGATCGAGTCCCCACTATGAAAAGGGCCATGGTGTGATGATAGGATGAAGCTATTGAGCTGGAGCATTGATGAGGTCCCCATGATGCTGACATTGTAGACACCTTCTGGAATGATCATGTGCTTCTCTTTCCATTGTGGGCCAATAATACCCCATCCTCAACAGTTTCTTAGCTATGGTCATTCCATTTGAGTGTGAACCACATATATCGTTATGTACTTCAGTTAGAGCGGTTAATGCCTCCTCAGCATTTAAGCAGCGTAGTTGGGTTCCTTCTGGATGCCTTTTTAACAAAGGTTCATTTTAGGTTTGAAGGTAGGTCAGCAAGTATGACTCCTATATGAAGGTATGTGTAAATGTCGTGGTACCAAGGATCACCAGGACCAACAATTTCACACACGAATTCTGATTCTGGTACCTCGAATGTGGGCACGAGAAGCTGCTCTATCAAGAATTCATATTTTGGAACATTGTTGGGGATGTCCAGTAGGGACCCAATTGTTGCCATGGCATCTACTGCTCTGTTGTTGGCTCTAGGTATCTGCTC
Organism: Sequoia sempervirens; assembly: GCA_007258455.2. Classification (NCBI taxonomy): domain Eukaryota; kingdom Viridiplantae; phylum Streptophyta; class Pinopsida; order Cupressales; family Cupressaceae; genus Sequoia; species Sequoia sempervirens. The sequence continues at coordinate 27,266,956 of VDFB02086081.1, forward strand.
AAATGTGATTTCAATGAAGGATTCTTTTAGAGTCTCCACCAATTTCTTGTATGGAGTGAGCTTGTCGTCCTTGGTTTGGTATTCATCATTCACTTGATTTATGATCAATTGAGAATCCCCGTATACTTTGAGAGCCATGATGTTCCACTACACTACTATTGTGAGACCTATGGTTAAAGCCTCATATTCTGCAATGTTATTAGTGCAAGGAAATGCCAGTTTATAAGACCTTGGTATGCAATCCCCTTGGGGTGATGAAGAAGACACCAGCTCCTGATCCATGCTGTGTGTATGAACCATCAAAGTATAGTTTCCAATGGTCAGCTATATTGAGATTAAAAATGGATTCAGCAGGAAATTCTGAGACGAGAGGGTTCTCTGAATAGATTGGTGCCTCTGCCAGTTGATCTGCAATAACTTGACCCTTGATTGCTTTCCGCTCAACATACTCAATGTCGTACTCTGACAATATCATCACTCATTTGGTCATTCTTCTTGTGAGCATTGCCTTTGATAGTAAATATTTGAGGGGGTCCATTTTGGCGATGAGCTTTATCTTGTGTGCCAACATGTAATGTCTGAATTTTTGTGATGCAAACACTACTGTGAGGCATGCTTTCTTGATGAATGAATAGTTTAGCTCATGCCCAACCATTTTCCTACTGATGTAATAGATAGCCCTCTTCGTTCCATTTTCGTCGTGTTGAGCCAAGAGAGCTCGAAGGGTTGTTGTTTCTGATACATATAGAATCAACGATTTTCTTGGGATTGGTGGGGTCAATAGATATTCCTTGATTTTGTTGAATGCCTCTTCACACTTGGTATCCCATTTGTACGCTACTCCCTTGTGCAGTAGGTGAGAGTATGGGTTCTATTTTTCTGCCAGTTGTGCTATGAATCATCAGATGGATTGGAGTCTACCTTGGAGACCTCTCCATTGTTTTAATGTTTTTGGTGCCTCCATCTTGAGGATTGCTTTTACTTTTGTTGGATCCACCTCAATGCCTCTCATTGAAACTATTTATCCTAGCAATTTTCTCAATTATCTGTCAAAGATGCACTTCTTTGGGTTTAGTCTGACCTTGTACTCCTCTAGTCTGTCAAAGATGGCACTTAGGGTTGCTATGTGATCTTTTCTCTTTTTAAATTTAGCTAGGATGTCATCCACATAGTCTTCAACCGTCTTATGAATCATGTCATGGAATATCAATGTCATGGCCCTTTGATATGTTGCTCCTGCATTTTTTAAGCTGAATGGCATCATGTTCCAACAGTATGTCCCCCATGGACAAGTGAAAGTCATCTTATGTTGGTCCTCCTTAGCTATCATGATCTGATTGTACCCTAAGAATCTATCCATTAGTGATAACATCTCATGTCCCGCTATCATGTCTACTATCATGTCGATGTTGGGAAGCGGGAAGTCAATTTTTGGACATGCCTTGTTCAAATCTCTGAAGTCTATACAGATTCTAATGGCTCTATCAGGCTTTGAAACAAGTACCAAGTTTGATACCCATTCTGGATAATCTATTGGTCGTATGAATCCTGCATCTAGTAGCTTTTTTAGCTCCATTTTGACCAATAAGGTGATTTGAGGGTGCATTTTTTGAAGCTTTTGTTTGACAGGCTTTGCTTCTGGATACACTGCTAAGTGGTGAACCACGGTCTTTGGATCAAGTTTTGGCATGTCAGCATAACTCCATGCGAATTTTATCTGTCTTTCCCTTAGGAATGCTACTAGGAGCTCTTGCTCTTCTGATAGTAGTGATTCTGCATAGAATGTGATATGTGGGGTCTCCTTTGTTCCTAGGTGACCGGATTGCATTTTTTTGCCAAGACTGCTGACTTTTCCTGATGAATAGCTCTTAAACGAAGATTGAATCCCCCATCCTTAGGTTCCTTAGAGAGGTTTTCACCATTAGATGTGTCCTTTCTTTTTACTTTTTTCTTGTTAGATAGTGTCACAGTGTGGTTTTCACTCAAGGACTTGGATATTATTCTTAATTTCTCACTTTTGTGACTAAAGGATTCAATCATTTCCCCATAATAGGCATGTGTTTCCAACTCCATTATAAACCCTGCTTTGTGATCCCCATCTGGAATGTTGTCCCGCAATCCCATGAATTCCAAGAGCACCTCATCATTTTTGAAAGTATCAAGAACTAGTGGTCCTCATTGGTCGTAGTTGATGAGTTGGGGATATACCAGGCAGATCTCATAATTTTGATGGTTTGTTTCAAAGGAGAGGGTGCTAATAATTCAAAGGGCGATATCCTCAAATAAACTAGGTAGATTGGTCATGGTATCCTCGTCATCGCTACTATTATAAATGTAAGTTATAAAGTTATGTATGTCTCTACCTATGGATATGGGTAAGCGTACTTCTACTATAGTTGGCTGAGGAGGATTATTAACTATTCTCACCAGAGGAATTCGGCCACATATGGCTATACATAGAGGGGTATATCCAAGGCCAAGATTTTTTATTGGTCGTGTCTCTAGTATGATAGGTATTATAAGCCCATTGTCATTTTGTCCCAGTCTTTGATTTTTGTCGTAGCCCATTGCGAGCATCATTTGCAGACCCTTGCTTTGGTCATCCATTGGTAAGTCTGGTACTAGTCTTTCATCTTGATATAACATGTGAGATGGATCTACCTCAATAACCTCCCGACCAAGATCTCCTCAACTTGCAAATTCGGGATAGTCTGTAGGAGACGTTTGAGATGTGGAAGCCTCATTTATTTGTGCACGTCCCCATGATCTAGGAGATTGTGGTAACTCTCCTACAACAAAGGCATTATTAGGGAGCTTGTAGCTTCCACAACCATCATCCTGGATGATGAGCTTGATGTCGGAGATGGTGGGAATGGTGGGAGTGGCGGGTGTCTTTGTCACATAAGTGGATGCGAGGGTGGTGGGATCGGTGTATGGTGTGGATGTGCCCTCATCATTTTTTGGTACTTGGGGGATTTTGTAATACTTTTCTTCAATATTTTTACAATACGAGAAAGGTTTGGGATCTCCATGGATGGTAACTTCTTGTCCATTATGTGTAAATTTCACACATTGGTGGAAGGTTGATGCTACTGCTTTCATCACATGGATCCATGGACGTCCTAGGAGGATATTATAAGGCGTCAAGGTCCAAGACCTGACAAGTGGTTTCCATGACGGTGGGCCCTACTTGAATAAGGAGTTTGATTGTGCCTGAGACACTCTTTCTTGGTCATCATATGCTCTTATTGTGATACCCTTTCCTTTGTTGATAGAATCCTCTGATATTTTCAATTGCTTGATGAGACTGAGAGAACATATGTTCAAGCCTGCACCTCCATCCACCAAGACCCTTTTGAATTTTCTCTTATGCATGATGGCTTCCAAGTGAAGTGAACAGTTGTGAGATGGTTGAGTGGGGAAATCCTGGTCAAAGAATATAAGAAGATTAGGCGTAATGATATTTCCAACCATAGCTTGGAATTGCTCCGCATCAAGGTCTGCGGGGACAATGGATGAGGCCAACGCTTCTTCAAGGATTTTCCTATGGGTAGATGAGATTTTTAGCAACTCCATGATGGAGATTTGTGCTGGCGTTCTCATGAGCTGATCTAGAACATTATAGCCATTAGGAATGGATCTAGATGTAGGGACTCTATTTGGCTGGGATGATCCTACGATGGTTACTTTGCCGCATCTTGTGGTGACTCCACAATCTTTGGCATAGGCGCCCTTGATGGTGATGACCATGCAATTTTCATCTAGGGAGGTGACGATTGTTTCATACACATGATTTACATTTGAGTGGGTTCCTTTCCCTTTATCATTTTTATTCCCTTTGTTGCCATGATTCAACATTTGATTTATATATATCTTAAGATCTTGATTTCTCGTAGGTTGTTCCACATTTATGATTCTTTTATCGATGAGATCTTGGATGATTCTTTTCAGTATCGTGCAACTATTTTTGGTATGGCCTTTGATTTTATGGAATTCAAAAAGTTTATTTTCATTATACCAAGGAGGTTTCACATTCTGTTCTTGGTAATTCTGAAATGTAGGAGGCTTGATTAGTTTTTCATCTATCAACTTTTTCATTATGTCTTCAAGTGGTTCCCCCAAAGTGGTGTATTTTTGGTTGGGATAACTCTTTCGTTGGGGTGGTCCTCTTTGCTCATTGAGATTATTGATTGTTGGATTATTGTTTGGTTGGTGTGTTATATGATGATTGTTTTGGTGTTGTGTTTGGATTTGTGGTGTGGGTGTATTTTGGCAAGGGGCACTAATGACCACCTTGGCATCGACGACACCATCATTAGTAATGTTTTTGTTCCTTGTCCATGTGCGAGGTTTATCATTGTAATTAGATGGTGGGCGGTTGTTTTGTTGTTTGGGGTATGATGTTGATTCTGTGGGTTGAGTCATAAGGGCTCTTTCGATGCTGAGTGCCTTGGGGATCAACTGATCATATGTGGTGATGCCCTCAACCTTGAGATGAAATGACAAGCAGCCTTCAAGGTTGGCTATGATGGTGCAAACTTGTTGTTCTTCTCGCATGCTCCACTTTCTCCGATTAGCCTTGGATCACCATCGTTGTAGGAATGAAGTGAAAGATTCACCCTTTCCTTGTTTAAGAGCTGAGAGTTCTTCTAGGCTAACATCCATTGCAATGTTGCATGCGTAGTTTTTAATGAATGCATCTATAATTTCTTGGAATGTTCTAATGCATGAAGGTAGGTGAGAAAACCATTCCATAGCATGGCCTACCAAACTCCTAGGGAATTGCTGCATCAGATAAGTATCGTCATATGTGACTTCCATGCAATGAACCTGGAATTCCCTAATGTGATCTTTAGGGTTTCTCGTCCCTCGATATTTGTCAAATTTGGGGATCTCAAATCCCTTGGGGAATGGTTTCATTACTAGGCTCCTATCAAATAGATACATACACAAGCTACTTGGTGTCTTCGTTGTTTGCCCTGATTGAAGATCGAGCACTTGTTGCGAGAGCAACGTGATTTGTGCCATCACATCATTTTGTGGATCAGGGGGTGGGATGAAAGTGTTTTGGGGTGTTTCAATCGTGGGTTGGATGGGTGGGTTGGTTGGTGTGTTGTTTGATGGTATTTGTATGTTTTGTCGAGCTAGGTAGGCCTCCACCTGCTTTTGTATGAACAACGCCTGTTGTTGATCTTATTGTTGTTGCATTAAGATTTGTACTTGTTGTTGCGCTTGTTGCTGTTCGAACAACACTTGTTGTTGTGCTTGTTGTTGTTCCAACAATGCTTGTTGTTGGGCTGCCAATTCTACTGCTTCTTGCTCCTCTTGATATTGCTTTATTGCTTGCTAATATGCTTGCAATTGCGTTGCTTGTCTTTGTGCAAGAAGTTGTGCTTGATATTGGGCTTGTTGTGCCTGATATTGACCTTGCGCTTGATATTGTGCTTGTGCTGCTTATTGTTGCAATAGAAGTTGTGCTTGCACGGCTTGTGCAGCTTGAGCAGCTTGTTTTTGTTGTTGTAGCAATAAAGCTTGGGCTTTCACAACTTGTTTCACTTGTAATGCGGCTTGTGCAGCTTGGGTAGCTTGAGTAGCTTGTTGAACAACTAGTTGTACAACCTTTTGTTTTTGCACTTGTTGTAATCCTCTTTGAAAATCTTGTAATGTCGTGTTGTATTGGTTTGATGTGGTGGAAGTTGGTGGTGGTGGGGGTGGTGGTGGATTTAGAATGGCGTTTGTGGTAGTGGTGAGTGGTGATGTCATGTTGATTATTTGATTGGTGGGTGGTGTTGTTGATGTGGTGGTTTGAGTGATAATTGGTGATATTGATGTGATTGGCCTTTGAGAGACTATGCTTTGCGATGTTAGGGGGTGTTTGATCATGTTGCGATTGCTTGTGGATTTGTCGTCTGTTGTTGCGATGTCGACGACAAATCTTGAGCATTTGGCATAATGCTTTGATTGATATTTGGGATGTTGTTTTGATCAATACTTGGTAAAGGGGGAAGCCCTAATCCAAGGAGTGGTGCGGATGATGATGGAAATGGTGGAAGATATGGAAATGTGAGGGGTGTGAGTTGTTGCGAACATACCTCCTGGTCCGAACATGTCTCCTTCCTCTTGTGAATTTGTGAGGAGAGGTACTTGAGGTGTTGTGTAAAAAAATGATGATGATGGGTCATGATGGAATGTGAGAGGAACATTTTTGTGTAATGGGTTTTTGAGTATGTTTTGCTCCAATATGGTGTTTGCATCCAAGTTTTGATTATTAACAAGGGGGTGTGTTTTAATATTATTGAGGAATGCATTTCCCTTATTAGCGTTAGGTTGGGTTGGAGCAAAAGATGTCGTGATTTGCAAAATTTTCTGTGTGATGTTTTGGGATGGGGGTGTAGATGAAATGGGAATGGTAGATGAGATTGGAGGAAAGGATGTCTCCACTATGGTACTCACGTTGAAATCCAAAGGTAACTTGGCTCCTTGTTTTGATAATTCAAGCATGTATAACGAAGGGTTGAGCCTCATCATGATGTTGATGATTTTATGGTTTTCTGAATTTTGAAGCATTTTAGTCATTTCGTCATGAATCATTCCAAAGGTAAGATCCTCTCCTTGGTTTTCCTCTTGTGGATTTTGCAACAATGTCGGAAGGTTAACTGTGAGATTTCCAGACCCAATGGGATTCGTTTTAGGAGTGCTTTGACTCAAATCACTTGAAGCGGGTGTTTCTTTCTTGGCTTCCATGCTCTTCTTGTATTGAGATCTAGTTTGAACCATAAAACAAGGATCAATTTTTAAGAATGGGAGATGAATCTCTTGATTCTTTGGATTGATCTTTATTTTATGCCTCAAAGTGGAAAATTTTAGGATATCTAGAGGATTGAAAGGTGATATGATGATGATGCAAAAGATGAATGATGTGGATGTTATGATCTTTTGGTAAATCTTGAAGGAGATACTAGGCGTTTGGGACTTTCGGATATGTTTCGGATTTGTCCTTGATTGATTTTGATTTTGATTTGAATTTTGAACAAGTAGACCCTAAGATGTTTGGATGATTATCTGAGGGATAGATTTGATCAAAGGATGATAATTTGAATATGTGTGGGGAGAAGGATGCATCTACCAACACCTATTCAAACAAGATGATAGTTTCACTAAGCATATGAAGTAGGATTCATCTACATATACTAAGCTAAACAAGATTATTTTGATAACTTGGTCTAAGCATATGCAAAAGGATGCATCTACACATACCTAGCCAGAGGTGATTTTGATGATTTTGATTTTTCCAAAAAAGCCTAGCATTAAGGATGATTTCAAGATTTTCCAAAAGTTGATTGTGAGATGATATTTGTTTTGATGTTTTGAAGGATGGATGAATGAAGATTTTTTATTTTCCTTTGATCCTAAGATGAACTTAAAAAAAGGACACTTTGTTTGCCTAGACCTAGGTATTGAAGAACAAGCTTTTCTCTAAACAAGATGTTCAAACTCTCTAAAAAGATTTGGGTTTTGGCAGTAATAGAATGAATACAAACTGGGATTTTTCCTTCAAGCCTTTTTGTAAAAGTTGAAAATCATTCTTTGTCTAACTTCGTATAACATAGAGAGACGTTCTTGACGGGCTTTCAAACTAAGGGCTTTCACCTTTGGTTTCTTGATCTTGATTTTGCATGAAATCATTGGAGACACATGTGTGGGGTCCAATTTTTTTTAATCTTTGCTTAATAGATTATTTTTACCACAAACACTTCTTGATTAGCTTTCAAACTGAATGTCCAATGTCTCAACTTCGTCTCATTTCACAAGGTATATTATGAAAAACTTTGATGAAATTAAGGCAAGGGTACCTATTGTTTAACTTTAGTGGGAAAATTGAGATGTAAATTCAAGTGCTTAGAAACCTCTAAGGATGTTATCCCAAGGACAAGCAATAACACGAGAATTTGGTCAATGGTATTTTCCTCCTAAAGGGTTTTGAATTTTGAGGACCATGTTGAATGTTTGTTTTCAAATGTTTTGATCAAAGAACTGTGTTTTCAAACAAGAAGAAGTACAACCCTATGGATGTGAAAGATAGTATTTGGTGGATCCCCACTTGGACAAGTCCAACTATGCTTATCTTTAGTGAATGCTTAGATGCTTGACCCCACTAGCACCCCTCCACAGCACTCACTTATACAGGGCAGCCAAGCATCAACACCCATGAAACTCCCATGGCATGTTTTCCATTTCTACTCAAGACAATAAAAGTGTGGGGCGGCTTCAGAACGACCATTATTGCACCAACAAATAGATTGAAGGATTTTGGAAAATTCTAGCACTTGGGTTTTAATAAGTACTTTTCATTCATGGAGATTGACCCATATGGCAAGAGTCCCCTTTCGGATCCATCTCGTCAGAATCAACTGCGTGATATTAGCGTTTACTCCAATACCTACATTTATATCCCAGTTGGAAATACTCTTGGCTTTAGAGTGTTACCGGTTGAGTCATTCCCTTGGGTGAGTACTTTTTCCCCAAGGTAGGCCCTCTAGGATAAACAAAAGCAAGTAAAGACAAAATCCGTAACTCGATCAATCTTTGATAGCAACAAAGAGAGAGAATATACGCGATAATGCCCCCACTCACACTCGCACAAGATCTTGTTCAATTTTAAACCCAAATCAAAGTGTGGAGGTGATGGCTTTGTCTCACCCTAAAGTCATGAAAAAGGCCTTTTGATTCTCAAGATCGCTATAAAGCACGAGAGAAGCGCATACGTCCTTTTTCAATCCCTTTAGTTTAAGTAAGCTTTCACGAAAAACAAAGTTTGCACTTGTTCTTTTTAAATCGACAAAGCAAAATGTGAGTTCTTTTTAAGCACCAAAAGACGAGTGAGAGATACTTTGTTCAATTGTTAATTCAAGAAACAAAATCTAGTAAGTGGTATCCCTAATGTTTGTTTTAGCCTTTGCAAGAAGAAATTGAAAGATTTTTTTTAGACCCAAACAACCTTAGTGTTCTAAGAAAGAAAATACAACAATTTCTTGAAGAAGTGTTAAACAAACACTTGAAGTGTTTAAAAACACTTTGATCTTTCAAAATATCATCTTCATTCTTCATTTTCCTTCTTCACTTTTCTTTGTTCTCCTTCCTTTTCACCTTCGTTGTCCTTTGTTATCCTTCATTATCCTCGTTTTCCTTGTACCTTTATACCTATAAGATGGAAAAGACAATAAATGTGAGGTCAAGTTACCCAATTGACTTAAACGATTTCACAAAATGACAAAATTAGTAATGATCCTGATTTCAATGGCTTTAAAGAAAAGATTAGTCAAAAGTATGCAATTTGTAAAGAAAAGGAGGTTCCCCTAATAATACCTTGTGCTTACCAAATTAAATTACTTAGGCTTCCACAAGCAACTAGCTTCCTAGTTTCTTCATTTTAATGAGGTGAAAGATAACAAAATATGTGTGAACCTATTTAATTTGCAGTCCTACACAAATAAATTTGTATAAGAACATTATTACATATTTATATACCAAGGCTATTATATCATTTCTGTGAAATCACTATTATATCTCTTGATCTAGGTGTTGTTCTATATTTTTCGTAGCATGCCCATTAATCATATCAGTAATAATGATGATATCAGCCATGATCATAATGTACATATCGACCTCCTTTCTTAGGGATTTCTTTGCATTCAACGTTGCAGCCACCTCTTTTCACTAAAGAGAATGAATCTGGAACACACAAATAGATAATGGCATGAAATAAAAACTTACTGAGACCATTAAATCTCAGTACTAAGGCGCAACACCTTCACCAAACCCTGGGATAAAAAATGAGGCTCGACTGACATCTTGTCTTTTTTTGGTTTGGTCACACACACATCGAGGCATGGGGCTCTTGTTGTGGCTAATTAATTCCAACCTGTCACTCTATGTTTTAGAATACATTTCCTTGCAGCTGCTATTGGACGGTCACTGGCAAGAGTTTATGATCTTAACTACCCACGCTTGAGTTGTTCCAAGTATGCACAGAAAGAATAAAAAATTTGGCTAATTAATTCTAACCTGTCACTTTATGTTTTAGAATACATTTCCTCATAGCTACTGTTGGATGGTGACTGGCAAGAGTTTATGATCTTAACTGCCCACGCTTGAGTTGTTCCAAGTACGCACAGAAAGAATCAAACATTTCTTAGATAGTGGAGGATCAAGTGTATGGCAAAGAGAAGTGTGATGGATTAAAGAACTAAAGGAAGAATGTGTGGTAGAGGATTGATGACAATGAGCCTGCAATGACTTCCACAGTCGAAGTGGGTGTTTACACGAGCGTGATAAATGGGACCAAGAGAGCTTACCAAAATTCAAGCCAATTTGGGGGATAGAGCGGCACAATACCTGTCTTCATTGCTACCATATGTTACCTATCTTGATGGGCAGACCCGCCACCTACTACTCAAAGCACACTGGTATTTGGGAAATGCTTTGTTTCAGTCTAACAGTGCAAAGAGTCTTCTAAAAGCTCCTTCTGCGCCCGCCTTTGTGTCAGTTAACAAGAAGACAAAAGACTTTGTATATCTAGGAAATGACAAGCAACTCACTTCAAATGCAAAAAAGACGCCTCTAAAAGCAGACAAAGAATACCTATGTCGACCAAATAATGAAATTTTTGAATGGCACATAAAGGAATCTAAATCTAGACAGAATAAACACATCTTTCTTATTTGTTCCCCCTGTGGAAAGATAAATACAACAACAAATAGAGATAGCAATATGAACTGCTCAACTTGTAAGAGTAGATAGCGAATTCAATGGATATGGTGCACAATACTTATTAGCAAAAGAACGTGGACAAAGCATGGCAAACAGAAACAACGTATTTCTTAAAAGTTGTAGATTAGTTAAAACAAATCTGATAAAGGGTGTCGTTCAATGCTTCAACATCAATTCATGCTAAATATATATGGCATTTCAATAAATGCTTCAACATCTATTCATGCTAAATATATATAGTGCATCAGCCCTCCTTCTAGCCCCATGATGAAGCTCTGCAAATTTGCAAACACTTAAACTTCGACTACACATTAAATAATGGGTTAGTTCAAGCCTTGCATACCTACAAGCATTTCTATGGAATAATACATCATGCTTCAATAAGCAAATCAATTAAAAACATGAAAGAAGCAAACATGATCTATACCTATTCCATATTGGATTGGTGTCAAATGTGCCAATGACCCTTTCCCAATCCTTGCTAAAACTTGAAATGATGAAATGCAATGGTCAAGAGAAAAATTAGTTCTCAATTCAAGAGAGTAACTTTGCATAAGAGTTGTAGATGGATTTGATGAAGAATCAATCCTCTATTTAAAGATTTTCAAATTTGAAGAATGCTCATAAGAGAGCAATGTGGGATAAAGATTGGACAAATGAGATGAGGCCACTTGTCACATTATGATAGGTTGAGGAATGTGCAAGTTTTGGCCAATGTTCCCAAGAGGGGGAGATTCAAATTTCAATTTGTGAAATAAATGTTGAGTGAGGGACATGAAATGGAGAAGTTAATGCAATGTTGGAAATGACAAGTCAATTTGTCTTCATTTTCAAACTTGAGGGAATATTCCATTTTTATGCCAAGTTGAAAGAAAATGATGAATTTATAAATGAGTTAAAATGATTTATTGGTGCAAGTGGGAAAAGCTAGAGGATGTGATTGGTGGTTAGGTTAGGCTAATTAGGATTAGATTAGCTTAAATGATGCTTAGGTGAGTTTGACCTTTTTGACTTAAATATTTTGATTTATTTAAATCAAAAAGGGATGGAATATGCATTTGGATTTTAATTTAATAAAGTTTGGTTTATTTAATTAAAAGGTTGATGTTTGATTTATTTAATTTAAATGAACAACCTTAGGAATGAGCTTAATGAATTTAATTTATCTGATGAATGCATGAAGGTGAACTAAGTTTAATTGATGAATGAACCTAATTAAATGCATGATGCTAATTTTGCATGTCTACAATGACTATCTACTAGATCATGATTTCTCCTGTTGGAAAATTGTAATATATATATATGTGTTAGACATAAAATGAGCTTTTTGTGAATGTTTCAAGTTTATTGTTAGTATGTACACATGTATTAAAATTGCATATAGTTCTTAAATTTTGAAATTTGTATGTATGTACATAGTTTAGTTTAATGATGTATGCATGCAAATTATGCATCGTATTTTTTATTTTAAATGTATGTACATGTTAAATTTTGAATTTTGTATGCACATTCTCAAGTTCAATCAATGTATATGTGTGTTTAAATTTCATATGATCTTAATATATGTATGCACATCCTCTTTAAACAAATTTGCACATGTGAATTTCAAATTTAACTATTTCTTGTAATTTTTTATGTTTTTATGTTAATTTTGTATAATTTAATGAAGGTGCGCACTTATATCTCATATCATGGCTGATTTTAAAATTGATGATATCATCAATCCACCACCTCATCCATAGCCACATCCACCTCCCCATCCCCCTCCCCCTCCACCTAATATGCCACCTCCAGCGCCTGTCGCATCTGATGAGGCTTGCTTGCGAGCACGAATAAATGATCATGTTGCATCCATACAAAATCAAATAAATGCTATGTAGATTCAAGCATTGATTCCAGCACATGTCATACATTTTGCATCTATGATGCAAAATGTTGTGGATTCCATCAGGACCATTGATTCTGATATATATAGGCATTGACGAGACAGAGAACAAATGAGACAATTTTATGCTAACGGTCTCTCTTACAAACAAATTTTAGACCTTAACATAATGAAAGCCCACCTAACCCCCTACTTTCTCGACCCCGTTACTCAATAGCCCATTCCTCCCAACAAATCTAGAATATCCATGAGGTGGTGCATACATCCACAGATGAGTGCACATGTTTTGGATCGACGGTATATGGTTTTTGATAGTCCCCCACATGCTAATTGGGAGTGCCCATTGTATTTTTTGAGAAAAATATATGTAGAGTTTGTTATGGGGAAAAAGCCTAATTATTTTTTAAATCATTTTAAGGTGTTGGTGGCGGCATGCCACAATAGAGGTTAGGGGCAAGGGTTGATCCCTAGCACCTGATACATGCACAACCCCTTGTTGCTACTCCTAGTCCTCCCATTCCCGCACTTGTCCATCATCAAGTTGTGGTCTCAACATTAGGTTCCCTTAGTACACTCACAAGTGACCTTAATCAACATGCTTCTGCGATAGCAGGTGGGGAGCATAGAGACCATGATGATGGAGTTTTTTATGGGGCTGGTCTAAGTACCACTCAAGGAGTGTCAAGGCCCATCCCACATGTATGTACTAGTTTCCATCAAGTATGTTATGGACCTGATTAGGCCACACCTAGTTCAGGTGGACGTGGAGATTTTGGTGGTTCATCAGGTCACATTAGTTCATTTGTAGAGTTTCTTACATGTATTCGAAACATGTATTTAAATATAATTTAACTAATAATTACATGTTTTTACCAAGTATTCCATGTTGTCTAGGTTGAATTTGCATGGACTAGATCCTTTTTTTTATTATGCCTTGAATATCTATAAAAGGAAAATTTAAATCAATTTCAACTAATAACACACTTGACCAATATCGAAACATGTATTTAATCTGTTTAAAAGGATAATATAAAACTAAAACTATATTTACCTATATTTACTTATTCCATTGTACCATCTACATCCTCTCTTTTTTGCAATGCATATATGATTGTCTCATGCTCTTCCATATAAATTGTCCATAGCACTTTATTTGAAGGTCTTCCACGATATCGATCTAGTTTTATATTTGTTGCCACCACCAAATGTGAATAATGTATAATCTATTTTATGCATTTCATAATCTTCGAATGCAGGTAGACCATTCTTCCTTGTCAGGTATTTTCGTAGCCAAGTTCCAACAACCACCACCAATCCTATTGGAAAACATGAAAACCATCATCAAATAAGTTCTCAAAATTTTCTTAAGGGGATTAAAGACTTGTTCTAAGAAATTGCTTAAGGGAATTAAAAACTTGTTATCAAAATTTTATTAAGGGGATGTCTTAAGGGGATCACTATACTTGTTGGATAATGATAGCCATCATCATCTTCTCAAGGTGCTATTAACTTATATTTAGTTTCCACACAACGAGCCCACCAATATTATGTTTTCTCTTCATTATCCTTAGGTGCAACAATAGCATACACATGTCCTGCAAACAAATTTTGATTTAATAACTTGCACATATCTATATAAATAATTTAGTATTACAAAATAACTTAATAAAGTGAAATAAAATGAAATAAATTGAATTAAAATTACCTTCTTGTACAGGGTCTGAAACATGGTCATAGTCTTAAGATGCAAACACTTGATCATTTTCTTCAATAATTCTTTCATATTGATCATGTGCTTGTGCAGGTGTCAATGATCTTTGCTCCCACTATTCAACCCATTCTATATTTTCACATGCTTCCTAATCTCCTAAGATACAAAACTGGCAAAAAAATGCAAGCTCCCTTGTCCAAATAGTCCATGTTCTTGTTTTCAAACTCCTAAATGAATGCCATTTAGCAGATCCATTGATTGTCTCATAGTCAACTCTAGGTACAATGTTCTCTTCTTCAACCAACCAAAAGAATCGATGAACTGTAGAGTACTCACTCAAACCAGGTCCAAATAATCTTGTATTACACCAATCCACAATCCCACGTGCATCTTTCAATTTTACTGCACCCTCAAATTTTAATTGTTCTCTAGCAAGAATTCTTTTGACACACGCACAAGCTCCATCATGTTCTCCTTTATCATTCCCAACTTCAAAAAAACTCCATATATGCTGGACATTAAGTTCCTTGTGAACCCTACATAACCAATAGAACATTTGAGCATTCTTGAACTACCCCATATAATTATCTAACTCTATGAGGTGTTCTTTCATCTAGATTCCTCTTTATCTTAAATTTCTATAAAATATACTGAAACAGTATTGAACAAACTCTGATGAGTGTAACTGATTGTCACTCAAATAAAAATGATACTCCCTCAAAAAAATTTTATCATCCATAGTGCTATCATCTGCATGTCTATAAACAATATGGACAAACATAGCTACTTGCGCTGAATTATAATACTATGATTGAATTTCCTCTTGCGGAGCTAGAGTATAATTCTCCGCAAAATCAACCACTGAAAGTATAGTACCAATTGGAAATGTCTTTCTACATGCGTGAAATTGGCCATCAAGCCATCAAGCATGTTGAGAGTGCATGACATATTTTGGTACAATTTTATTCTTAAATTCACTCATGAATGCATGCACACTAACTTTTTCTGTAACTAAATCACAACACTTTCCTATATTTCCATCTTTTAAAGAACAATGAACATTCTTAAATCTTTTAACATCTACTAATTGTTGTCCAAAATCATTATCAACACTTTCATGCATACAAATTCTTAAGAATGAAATATTTCCATAGTTAATGCATTGTCCAGAAATACAAGAACTTAAATAAAACAATTTATCATTAGATCTTTCACAAAACAAACCTAAAATAAACTCCCTTATTGCTTCAAGTGGCATATTAATACCACACTCTTGTATAATCATGTTAGTATGCAAGGTACAACATATATATCGAAAAACATCATAAAAATAATGAAATTGAACATGCTTTTTACAAAAAGAAGATATTCGTTGCTTATTAATTTTTACATACCAGGGTTTACAATTTTCAAAAGACCTTTGACTTATTTTAATATTACCAGGTACCACTGAATCACCACAAAATTTTCTATAAAATTCAGTTTTTGTTGTATCTAATAGGTGTTTTGGGTGAGGATCGCGAACTTTGGACCCCACCCTTAATTTTAAAACATCTCTAGCATTAGATGAAACCCTAGTATTATCATGCCAATATTTTTTGATCAAAGATTTAATTTCAACATTCATTTTCATATTAGACCTCGGGAGTCAACCACTGAAACTCCAACATTGGTTGATAGGATCATTTTGGATACTTTCTCTTCTTTTTGTCACTCTTAGCAATGTTTTAGGATGTATTTTTAAAACTTCACTAATATTACTTACCATTCTTTTATTCAAAGTTTCTTTATTAACTATAGCAGTTGTTATAGCTCTTCTTGCTGCATTTTTATCTTTTGATCGACTATTTTTTCCAATAGATTGAATGGCACTAGCAATAGTAGACATAACATGTTTTAATAATTGATCTTTTCTTTTTGGTTTAACATAAAAGCCTAACCTTTTCATTACTTTCCTCATTTTTTGCATTCTCATCAATTGCATCAATAGTTGACATTGAAATGCAATTTTTTTACGGTAAAAGAATTT
Organism: Sequoia sempervirens; assembly: GCA_007258455.2. Classification (NCBI taxonomy): domain Eukaryota; kingdom Viridiplantae; phylum Streptophyta; class Pinopsida; order Cupressales; family Cupressaceae; genus Sequoia; species Sequoia sempervirens. Next base: position 27,283,351 of record VDFB02086081.1, read on the forward strand.
GTTGTATATTCTATTCATATGTGTTCTTATTTTCCTCCAAGAAATTTGACCAGGAAGATTATTGAAAACACCACTTTTAATTTTAAAAAAGTATTTTCATTAAATTCAACATCACATTCTAGATTTTCATCTTCATCTTCATTTTCATTTTCATTTTCAACTTCAAAACGATTTACATCTTCATCAACAAAACAATTTTTGTTTCCATTTTCAACAAAAGGATCATTCTCATTTTCAATTGCAACAAAAGATTTTTCTTTTTCATTTTCAAAAAATTCTATAAAAGTTTCATCTCTCCGAGTATCATCAATTTGAACATCATTAAGTCCAGCATCTTGTAAAACTTCTACATACGAATTTACCATTTCACTAACATGTGGATTTGAAGACGTACCTGGATTTGTGAATATTGAAACATTTCCATAGCATTGAAAGATGGATTTGAAGACATACTAGGACTTGCTTGTATAATCATATTCTTCTCCAAATTGACTTCTTGCAAATTAGCTTCATCTACAACCATGGTCTCCTCAATGTTTTCATCTTCAATAGTTGTGGAATTGGATGCTCCACTATCATTCATTGATTTAATTCTCATTCTTCTTTCTCTTTGTCTTTGTCTCTCCTTCTCTCTCTTTGCTTCAACTTCTTGAGGAGTCAATGTCTTCCTTCTCTTATTATGAGATTTATCTCCCATGATTATAAAATTCTCAAGCACAAATGAATGTCAATAGTGAAATTCTTCAAAAAAATTAATCCAAATTGGAAGTTGAAGACCTATAAGAACAAAATTCTTCCTCTTGTGTTCCTCAAAACAAGTAGAAAAAAAGCATAATTCCACTTTAAAAACTATTTTCTTCAAGCCTCCTTTGAAAAAGTCAATCCATATTGCAAGTTGAAGACCTTTTGTTCCTCCAAACAAGTACAAAAATAACACAATTCCACTTCAAAAATGGTTTACATGATGCCTCCTTTGAAAAAATCAATCAAAAATCAAGTTCACCACCTGTAAAGACAATAGTTGATGAAAAATAGCCCAATTTTACTGCTCTCAACCATACATGTGAAGTTGCAGACTTCACAATAAATTTAAATAAAATAGTTTTAAAAAATGGGATCCCATTTTATAATCGGGATCTCATTCCCCCATATTAAATGTGGTGACCATTGACAAAGGAATGAGATCCCATTTACAAAGCGGGATCTCATTTCCCTATCAACAATCACAACATTTAATATTGGGAAACAGGATCCCATTTACAAAACGAGATCTCATTTACATCCCGTTTTGTAAACGGGTCCTGTTTCCAAAACTTTGAATTTGGATTTTCTTTGCGGTCAACTTTCTACCTTGTATTTTGGTTCGAAATAAGCATTGGGAATCTGAACCTAGGCCTTCAACCTGGTTTGACCTGCAAGTTGAAGGTCCTAACAATGTTAGAGAAAAATACCGAGTTTGGACATATGGCTAATGAGTTTTTTTGCAAATTTTTTTGACGAAATTAAAATCCATTTTAAATGAGACAATGCAGATTCTAAATATGTGATATTTTTTACAATTGGATTTTTTTTTGTTTTTCAATTAATTTATGATGAAACTGGTCCCATAAACTTTAAATATCAGGGTTTTTTACTATTTTAATAACTTTTGATCAACATAACATTTTGACAAACGAATTGCACGAGAAAAAACTTCAGACAATTCTTTTCAATTTAAAAAAAATCAAAAAATGATAAGTTTAGGTCATCTTATGCATGTCGTACATGACGATTTTTCAGAACGACTAATATGCCTAATAATTTTTTATTTTTTTTAAATGTTCAATAAAAAATTACAAAAAATATCAAGAACAAGCTTCAGTGAGTCACAAATCTTTTCCCAAAAGGATTTAGAAAAATACGACAATTTTATCAAAATATGGATGTCGTACACGTGCATGGTATGGTAAAAAAAATGACTTTTAAATAGTGGTTTTTAGAAACGCCTATTGAAACACAATTTGTACAATCTGTGTATTGAAATAAATTACATATTTGGAAACTAGACTCTAAGTACTACATTTTATGATTAGTGAATTTTTTGAAGATTCCATCTCTAAGTGCTTCAAATTTTAAGGTCAAATGTGTCAAATTCTAAAAATCGGGAAAAACACTTCCACTTTTTGGCCAAAAAGTGGACTCAACTTCTTGCTAGCACCCTTCTCTCTTATTAAAGATGACTTCTTTTGGATTATTCAAAATGGTGAGCATGCTTTCTTCTAAATTGATTCCTGAGATGGCCATCCTCCTATCCTTTCTTCTTTTCCCCAGTTCCAACCATTATGTTATATTTTGTGACCATTGGGTGGTCTAGTGTGGATAGATTTAAATGTGCCTTTTCTTTAGGGGACTCTTGACTTTATTAATGGAAAAATCTAGAAAGTACTCTTTGAAGGTTGCTCTCAGGAAGAATGAAATACTTTAGCCTTTATTCATGTGGAGCATCCTTGTTGCTTCTCAAATGATAGGGATATTCTTGCTTGGGGCCATGATTTTAGGGGTATTTACCCAATAACTTAGGGGTACGTTATTTTGGAATCTCAATATGCTAACTTGGGAGTGTACCCTTCGTGGAAGCATACTTGGAATAAGTTTTCGTGGTCTAAGTGCAATATATTCTTGTGGTTGTTGAGTCATAAAAAATTCCTCACTTGGGAAAATGTTAGGAAAAGAGGTTTCTATGGCATGTTTCTTTGTTTGCTATGTGGGTGTAGTGTACTTTTTCCACGAAAATTTGGAGGATTTGGTGGACAATTTAGAGGACACCTTTTATGCATGAATTTTGGGAGAACATGGACTCTCCTCCATCTTCTACCTCCTTTTTGGTAGCATCTTGAGAGTTGGGTCATTCTCTTATTATTTTCAAGATCTGGTTGGAGAGAAATCAGCACATCTTCTAGGAGTGTTAGCGGGTGGCTCTTTAGGTTTATTATAAGATTAACAGCATGCTTGAAGATACGATCGAGTCTAAATTTGACATGGGGAAGCCTTTTTCTTCGTCAGAAGTGCATATTGCTACTCTCCTTGAGCTTTCCCTTCCCATGGCTTCTCAGGCTCATTGAGAAAATAGGCAGAAACTATCCAAGAAGGTGGATCAATTGGACAAGTGAAGTTCTCCTTCTAATGGTATCTTCAAAATTAACATCGATGGCTTTGCTCAAAGAAATCCAGGGATTGTTGGGATTACAAGAGTTGGTCGTGAGAGTAGGGATTCTACTTAGTTTTTCTTTTCCATTTAAACGAGGATGCACTCTAATAATTTGATGGAGACTTGGTTTATTGTTAAGGCTTTGGAGAAATCGTCTAGGCTAGTTTGGAAGAAGGTGATTTGTGAAATAGATTCCATTATTCTAGTCTCTTTTCTTAATAAGAGAGATTTCAAAGATTCTTCATGGATATTGGCTCTTATTGCAAAGAAAATTCTCTATCTTTCTTCAAACTTTTATATTATTTCTTTTGTACACATCACCAGGGAATGGAACAAAGTTGTGGACTGCTTGGCTAAATGGCCCTCTATAGAAAGGGGGGCATGGAATGTGGTGAATTGGTGTTAGTTAGATCAAGACAAAAGTCAAACTCTACTATAGGCTCTTCATGAAGATCAGATTATTTAGTTGTGTTCGGTCTAGATAATTTCTTTCTTGGTTGTGGTGTTTGTTGGTTGGGTTGTATCTTGGACTCTCTTTGCATGCATTCTACTTGGAACTCAACTCTGACATATTTATTGATGATTATGATCATCTAATATTCTTGTTGTACTTGTTAAATTTCTATTGACTAAAAAATATTCATCCTCTTAAAAAAATAAAAAATCAAAATCAAACTGAACACAAAATTAAATAAAAAATTGACCATTACAACATTTTAAAAATATTAATAATGAATAAATCACAAATATTTAAAAATTGTTATATGCCACATGTCCATATATTATTACATAAAAACAAACCACCAGAAAATTTTGCCCAGTTGCAAATACTTGAAATACGTAGAAGACACCTAGATACCAAATATTCAAAAAGTACTTATAAGCATTCTAAGTCTAATTGCTTCACGACTTCTGAAGTGTCTGTACTGGAAAAAGACTCAGACTGTTTCCCGTAAGTTTCAAGACAATATAGTCTTCATCGATTTAGAAACAGATTGAGATCTCTCTTCTATTGTCACAGGACAATAGTCTGCTATCGATTGGCTTACGAGAAGATTGTGCACCACCATAAGAAAAATGGGGTGTTGGGCCTGCAAAATTATTACGATTCTTTTTTAAAACATTTATTCAAGTCAGTTTTCATTTGGTCTGCATGACGTACAAACAACAGATGATACTGGAAGACAGTTAAGCTTTTTATCCGGGTCATCATGGTAATGGATCGATATGTCGCCCGATTGACCAAGGAAATGGCCGCTATTTGTGAATTGGGAGATTATATAGTGATATTTTGCATTTACACAATTCTGAGTCACGGCGCTACTTTCGGTTAATATAATCTGACGCGCTAACGAGCAAATGATATCGAATAATAAAAAATAGGGGGACAGTCCGTAACAATCAAGTCGACAGAAGAAAAGGCTGAAGTATTTACCGATATTTGCAAATAAAAACGTTGACGTGCTCTTCTGAAACACGGATTTCCTATTCCCACTATAGCTGGATGCCCCACATCGCGTTGAAATGAAAGGGACGCAATTTCCCTCTGCGCATCATAACGAAATTATTATGACATTTTGGAAAAAAAAAATTATTAAAATAAGTAGGGAAGGGTCTTGAATCCATTTACCAACAGTAAAATATAGTGGAATTCAAAAGAAGAAACAACGTAGAAACAGTAAATCAGAGAGAAACTAAATCAAATCAAACTAGAGCTTGAGCCCAGTCTACAACTTCACACCCAAAGGCTTGGCATGTCAAAGAGATTCTATCATTGTTAGTTGTTATGATGTAAATGGGGTCGAAAGAGAGTCTATTTTTCTTAATTGTCCATTACGTATTTGGGGTGGAAAGAGAGTCCATTTTTCTTAATTGTCTATTATGTAAATGGGCTCGAAAGAGGGTCCATCTTTGTTAATTGTTATTATGTAAATGGGACCCAAAGAGAGTCCATCTTTGTTAGTTGTTATTACGTAAATGGGACCCAAAGAGAATCCATCTTTGTTAATTGTTATTGTGTAAATGGGGCCTAAATTAATTAAGCTTTTGAATTGACATTAGCACCAGAAGAATGTAGATTATGTTCACATGATTTTAGGTTATATTTAAATTAATAGGAAGGGTGAATTTGAGTAGTGGAATACAAATATATTTTGTTTTAAAATTTTGGTAGGATTTGATTTAAATTTTAGAAAATAACTTAATAATTATTTTACGTTTACATTTTTTTATCTGTTTTTAAATAACTTTTGAATATACTTATTAAAATTAGGATACTTTAATATTTAAGGTAAAAAAATTACTTAAAATACAAGTATTCTTAAGAAACTATTAAGAGGAAAATATATTTGGGGTTTCTATATGTTGATTCCTTTTTTATTAATAAAAGTTTTAAGGACGCATAATAAAATTATAGAGAAATTAATATATTTCTAGTATGTGAATTTTTAATCAACTTTTAATTTTGATATGATTTGAGAAATTTTGTTATTAATTTAACATGAATTTAATATATTCAAAATAATTGAATTGATATAAAATTAATATTTATATAGAAGAATTCGTTTGAATAAACAAAACAATCTAATTCTAATGTGAAACTACTATTTTTTAAATGATAAAGATAATGATATATTTTGTTAAAGACTATTGATTTCTTAGGATCAATGTCAAAAAAAATGAAGAACATGTAATATAACTTCAACATGATTTTTTAATATTTAATTTTTCTAGTCAAAGTTTATATTACCACAAATGAGAATAAGAAAATATAGCATGCCAAAATTAAAAAGAGTTTGATGAATGTTTGCATATCTATCTTTAGATACCAAATCTAAAGGAGAAACAAGGAAGATGCAAATGCAACATCTCCTATTCTAAACTTCACACTACACCTCTATTAGAACAATGAAGGAAAGGAATGTACAAATACTCAAAGAAATCCAAGTATCATATTTTCTTAATGCATAGATGAGCTCTTTTATGTGGATGAAGGATTGATAGGTGTAGAATGTAGATTTATCAAGAGATATTCTTAATGTAGAATCATCCAAGAGGTGTGACAGTTTTCTTGCATCAGTTGAACGATTAGTTTTCATTGTGTTGTTTATGTGCAATTCATAAATGAAGTACAATATTTATTTGTAAATTATTATCGGTTCTCAGGATTTGGAGATTATTTTGAGCAAACATGGGATGATATAATATTTTTATGTCAAGGGATTTGTGTCACCATAAGATCATGAGGTGGTCTCTAAGTCTTGAATAGGCTTATAGAGTACATGATTTCCTCTTGTGTTATACTTTTGGAGGTTTGTGGCAAAGGAATTATTATTGTGGAGAGACATTGGGCCCAACGGTAACAATGAGGAGCATTTCATGAGGATATTCGATTCCATTACCATCGCATTTTATTTTGGATTTGTTAAAAGTTGGTTGACTACAAATTTTATCTAGTCTAGAGCTTTTTGTCGCCTTGTAGCTGATGTGGATCATCTTTGACAACTAATATTGATATATGTATACTACTTATCACTATTTAAGGATCAGTAAGGGGGATAAAAAAATATCATGAGCCAAGTTAATCAAGAAGTCAAGAATTAAACCATATGAAAGGATATCGTGTGAACCCTATAGTGTTATTTTGTACTTGAATGTATCCCTTATGGAAATTTTGGAATTGATGTTTTTGTGACTAGTGGTTTGTTTATGTAAAATCATACGGTGGAAATTACATATTTTTATAATCTTGTTGTAATCAAGTGGTTGTTTAATAGCATGTGAGAGGGACAATGCTGGTAGTTTGTAATGTGTTCAAGGATTCAATAATATGCTATGAAATATTTAGGAAGAGTGGTATTTTTTCTCATTAATACTTTCCAAAGATAAACCTCATGTTTTATGCTATTACTTTATTGTGTTGGTTGTATTCTTTTTATTGGCTATATTGTGAAATAATCCTTTATTATATCCTTTGGTGATTAAATAATTAAATGGTATTAGAGTGAGGTGGATTATAAATTAGTGTTGGAGTATTGATGTGGATAAGAGTGTACCAAGGAGATATTTTTTTTAAATGATTTTAATAAGAGGGGTGGTGAGTGCTAGTGTAAATCAAGGTGTAACTAAAAGATAAGTAAGTTTGCCATGGCTAGTTGATACATTTCTAAAACTAAATAAAGTATCTTCATTTGCAAGAGGCTTACAAATAAAATTATAACCATGAGGTGGTTTGTAAATGGATGATTATTGATATAACACCAACAAAGAGAGGTTGATATGTCATTGAAGAGAGCACAAGGAATCATGATAGATTGCTTAAATTAGGTAGCTTGTAAATATGTCTTGCGTATAGATCACCATATGGCAGGAATTTGTAAGGTGAGCATATTATTGAACTTGAGGTACTTATAAGTGGTTTATACTTGTTGAAAAGACATAAAAAGAAAGATGTATATAAAGTTGTTTTTTGGATAGATCACTAAGTGTAAGGTAGTTGCAAGGATTTACAAGTATATTTTTGAAATTGAGGTAGTCAACAATGGATTTTGAGGTTGAGAAGTTAAAAAGTAGGGGTAGAAAATATTTCATTGACTATGAGGTGATTTCAACAAGTTAATTGAGAACCTAGGTGATTATTCTCTAGATACATTCCCAATGCCAAGGTAATCTAATGGGATGTACACAAGAGAGTGTGAGTGAGGAGATTTAATGAGATTGTTAAAGGAATAAGGATGGCTATAGGTGACAAGTGAGTGAATCAATTTTGAAATGATCTCAAGATTCAGATGTAGGAGAATCCTAAAGGTGAGAGAGTGATCGTGCTTCAAATGAACTATTAATGTTAATTATGTTGTTTGTGTGTAGTTAACAAAATAAGCTACCATATTCTAACGTAAATGTTTATTGGGTATCACAATTTGGAGAGTATGTTTTGAAAGCATGAGGTAATTTAATGTTAATGTTTTAAGGTATTTGGGTCATTCCAAGAGTGTAGAATGGTATTTTAGTCTTAACTAGGCCCATAGATCTATATGGTTTTATCTTGCACTAAAATTTTGGGAGTTTGTACAATTGAAAGAGTTGTTGTGAAGGTACATTGAGCCTAGAGGAAGATATTAATATTAAAACATGAGGATATTCCCTTTCATGACCACTACATTATTTTTGAAGTTTTTTCTAGTTAGTTGACTACATATTTCACATCTCTTAGAAATTGTCTCCTTCATGTAGCTAACAAAAATTATATTTAAGATCTAAGATTACTATATACACACTATATATGATTGTTTGAGTATAATTAAGGAAGATGGAGAATAAATCATCATCCAATGATTTTACTAAGAAATATTTCAAGGATTAAGTAGAGGATAAGTATAGTAGTAAGAAAACAAGGTTAGATAATTAGAGTGAGGTAAAATGTATCATGATGTAGAGTTGAACCATGTGCAAATGTAGTGTTTAGGCCTTTTGATGTTATTTTTCTTTTGAATGTAGCCCATAAGACAAGTTTGGGAATTGCATTTAAATGAATAGAGGTCAATTTGTGTAGAAGCCCATAGTAGCAATCATCGATTTGTGCATTCTTAGTGTAATAAATTGGTTGTGGCATAGCATGTGAGAGGGCCCACCATGGTAGATTATAATATGTTCAATAATTCAATAATATGTTGAGAAATACTTCTAGGCTTTGTTGTTCCCTCATTGAGATTTTTTCCATGATAAATCTTATGATTCGTGTGAATTTTTTTGTTTTCTTATTTTTGTGGGCTACAAAGTTGGATCATCCTTCAATAAACCCTTTGGCTATGATTGTATGAATCATCAATTTGATATCATGCAACTATGATATTTGAATCACCTTCATGGAGGTTGAGTGTCTTTGAAATAAGGTTTTATATATATGTTTTTAGTGCAATATATTAATAATTGAGATCTTGAATCAGATTTGTTGGCTAGAGTGATTTTTTATGTGAGGAGGGATACAAACAATGCAAGTAGATGCATAGTATTAAATGAATTTGATGGAGGGATATGATGATATTATCTTGCACGGAGAGATAGGATACACACATGTAGATTCTTAGGGTGAGGAAAAGTGAAGGAGAGAGGTTGAGTTGAGATGGATGGTCAAGATTATCATAATTGCAATGAAGGGTCAATATGTAAAATATAATTTTGAACCTTTTTAGTCAAGTGGAAATACTTTATTTATTTAAATCATAAAAGGAATTTGAATTATCCTAATTTATTAGATAAGGAATTATCTAATTAGTTAGTGATGAAAGATGGTTAAGGTAAATAGTGAAGGAAGGTTACTTTAATCAATTAATTAAATAAATAATCATTAGCTAGTGAAAAAATGACATATATATTGATTAATTGAAAAATAATGTAAGATTAATCATTGTGATAAAAATATGATTATGTTAAAATGTAAAAATAGATTTAAAATGCCTACACTATCCATCTATCCATATATATTCCTTTTATAATTATAATAATTATAAATAACCAAAATTATAAAATATTCTTATAATATTTTCACTATATCTAATGAAAATTATAAATACATGTGCTAACATTTAAGACTCTATTTAACCATACTTTCATTTCCATACTACTATCACCCTACCTAGTCCATAGAATCTTCTATTTAACTTTGGCACAAGTTAGAGACAATAAAAAAGAAAGAAATAATAATGCCTTCATTTATTATTGAAGATGGCCATTATTTGTCCCATATTCTAGTCATATTCAAATACCTTAAACTGAATGGAAATGAATTAAAGACATAGATATATGCAAATATATAGAAAATGAATCCCAATATAGAAGTAGACCATACTAGTATAAAAATAGTTATGTAAGACAAATGGTATAAAATTGAACTAAGAGTAATAAAGCATATGGAGATAGAATAAAGAAAGGGTTGAGTGGGTTTGAACCTACAAAGACTATGTGATGAGATAAAGTAAAGGATAATTGTGGGTTCTAGGTAGGTTCTAATTTAGAAGTCACAAATTGTTATTTTTTCAAATGTTTTTGAAAGAGGAAAAAATGGGTTTTACAGGGACCCAAAAGCACGAAGTTTACAAATTAAAGATAGAATCATTAAAGACACCAAAGTTGGAAAGGCTATAAAAATAACAACAATAAAATAGCATAGCCACCAAAAAGGCCAGCGAAGGCCACAGAACCAAAAAACTAGAAAAAAGACAACAATAGCTAAATTTGTGTCTTTAATAAATCTGCAGTCTCAGCTTCCAGCTCGTTCATATCCTGAACCCCCCTCTTTAAGATCTGAACCATCTAGGTAGTGGGAGGTTCTTTCCTTTTGAGAATGACACAGGTCCTTTTCGAAATACATTGGTCCTCGTTCTCGCTTTCCTTATTCTCTTCCAAGTCAAAAACCAATGAACCCTATTACATTTGTTGTAGCTTTTCAGACATAGCATTGATAATAATGGCATTGTGCCTAGCCATTTTATGGTTTTTTTCCACAACTTTTTTCAAGTTATTTTTAATTTTAACCATTTCTACTTCCAGAGACTTGTAATTTTCCTCAATGTCACCTCCTTCCTTTCCAATATTGTTCTTATTTTGTTTCCCTTCTTCATTGTTGAGAGTAGCTAGCTTCAGTTCCAGCTCCTCCGATTTACTATACAGAGCCCTATTTGTTTGATTAAGATCATTAATTTATTGATAGGCCCATTTGAAAACCTTGAAAATGTCATTGATGTCATTTCTTGCAGAAGCCAAAATGTCACCAAACTAAACCCAGTCTAATATGAGGTTAACATCACCCGAGTTGGGGAAGCTAGGAAATCTAGTACCTTCAAATATGAAAGAGGCGAGAGGGGAGGGCACAAAATTTTGACTAGCTTCAGGGTTCTCAGCTTTGTCTTCCAAGGATTTCATAGAGTAGGAAACTAACTTGTTGGCAGGGGAGCCCTTAAGAACATGATTCTTTAAGGAGACAGAGCTATTGGGGTGGGTCTTAGGGTTAGCTTTATCAAGCTGGGGTTTTTTAGACTGGGTTTTCTTACCAAAAATCTTAGAGGATAGGTGGGTTTCAACAATTCACTCCCAGTTAGGCCAATTCTCTGAACCCCCACTATCTGTGTCATAGTCCTCAGACATCGCGAAGGCAACAGGTTTAGATAAAGGCGTCATACTTGGATAGTGTTCATATATTAACCTAATAAGACTAGGATGAAGAATAGGGTATCTCTTGGGATTTTTCTTATGGTCCTCAAGGCTATTACTCAATGAACATAATAGGTAGTGAGGAAGAGAAATCCGTATCTTATGGAGGAAGTGGTTAAGAATGGAAAAATGATGACCATACACTTTGGTAAATCTCTCATCCAATGTGATATACTCTATTATAACATGAAGTACCTTTCTCCACAATGCCTTGATGGTGTTAATTTCAAAATAGCTATTAGAAATTTTAACCAGTTTTAATTTCTCCTTGTCCTTCTTAGGAAATCTGATGACCACCCCATCAGAAAACCTTTTGTCGTGATAAAACTTCACGCCCTCAGTGGAAATTCTAGTAATCTCCCCTATAATTTTCTCATCCAACTTCACCTTTCTTCCAAAGAGAATTATTTCACTGTTGTTTCAGTTCTTCTCGAAGTAGTCCATGGGCATAGTATCATGCCCATGAAGTTTTTCCAGAAATGGAACCAACCCACCTCTTTCAATCTACTTACAAACCTTGTCATTCCTAGTATGCACGTCATAGCTTTTTTGTTCAACTCTTTTCCTGTCCCCCCCCATTTTCATTTGCACTTTGCTATAGACTCTACCAGTGTCGAGTTCCTGTTGCGAAATTATGTAGTTGTTCCAATGCACCCACAAAGTGTGCTGCTTTTTCTTCTCTTCTAAGTAACATGACATGGCCCCATAAAATCTCTTAATTTCGATGAACTTGGCCCCTTTCCCTTTAATCATTAAATGTATTTGCCTCTTTCCCATGTTATTTTTTCAAATTTTATTATAGTTGAATTTAAAAGATTATATAAGCTATTTAAATTTAGATTGTAATTTTAAAAAAAAATTATAATTTTCAAAAAATTTATCTTATATTTGATATCAAATTAAAAATTAACTTATTATATTTTTAATAAAAATTTGAAAATAAAATTGCATTATTATTAAGTTTAAATCTTATTTATTGCATTATGGTTGTAATTTCAAGAAAGAAACACAAGTAATCTTTAAATATGGTCATTCAAATTGTCAAAGAGATAGGGATGAAAAGGGTTAAAAAACATTTTTGTAATGGTTGTTTCCTTTTACAAAAATATTCTAGATTCAAGATAAGAAAAATGAACTTTCTTCTTACATGTTTTAAAATAAAAGTTGACTAGCACTTACGATGCACATTTGACCATATTTAATTAGTTAAAAATGAATATCAAATTATAATATAAATTTCAATTAAATAATAAATACAATCAAATATACATTCAAAATGTTGAATAAACAATACAAAAAATTATCATAGTTTTAAAAGTTACATTGGAGCTAAAATACTGGCACGATAATTTCAGAAGTTCTCACATTTCATATATAGTTTTCTACATTTCACTTTTTACATATATTCCTAGATTTTGTTAGTGTTAAAATTATTTTCTCACTTAAGCTTACATGGCATCTAAAATCTTCTAGATCTAGTGATCAAACTTAGGAGATTGCATGCTACAGTTGGGATGCTCTAACCATGAGCTTTGGCCCTCTTGGTTACCAGTCCATCGTAGGCTTAGGTGTGATTCACTTGTTTTATACCTCCCATTGAGTCACTTTGTGGGTGCTCAAGGATCCTTGTTTTAATGGGTCCCTTTGGCCTCATACATTGCTTTCATATAGAAATAGAATGTTGCAACATTCAACAATATTTATTTTTAACAATTTCACTTATCTTTTCATAATAGACATCTGCTATCCTCCTTGATGCTCTCATCTCACTTCTCAATTCTTCATTCTTACATCACTTTACAAATTTTGGAAATGCTCTTCACAATTTTGACTCTCAACCTAGACACATACTTATCCAATCTCCTCAAACTTCCTACTACCTCATGATCTACAAAGACAACTTCAAAATAGATAACAGAAAACATACTATAACATCTTCTTAATACTGTAGACATAGACATCTACTCAATCAAATGAACTTTCAGACTTTTATCCTTCACATATCATCTTGAGATCACTTTCCTCATACATAATCAACCTTTTCAAAAAAAACAAAAAAACCTTTTATTTTTTAACAACTATGGATGCACTTTGGCAATGGCTTGATTTTGACTTCATCTGTAGAGGCAACATACACCATAACCATAAACACTTCTTTCAAAATACCACATCCTTTGGAGACAAAAATCTTCTTTGCAACTTTTATGTGCCTGCCAACTTACTTCTGCATCAACTCTTCTCCAATCTTCTACAGGCAACTTGGAATCTCCTATCTTTACATTGAGACTACCAACAATCTCATGAGAGGCACCTTTCTCTTGGCTGCTCCTTCTCTGGCAACAATGATCTCTTGTAGCGGTGTCTTCTTCTTTCTTGCAATGACATTCCAGATCTACTTCTTTCTTTGCCTGATGATAGATCTCCTTCATGTTTCCTCCTCCATCTCTGTGCATACCTTAGCTCTTTAAATCTTCTTGATTAGCTGCGGCTAATGTCTTCTTCTCATGACTTCATTGAAAATCTTTAGATACACCTATGTAGTCATAGCAACAACTACCAAACTCAATTCTTTAAGACTCGTTGGATTCATCTGCCTCTCCAGTCTCTTGCCATTGGCTCTCATACCACTTTGTTTGAGTGAAGATAGAGCAGAATAAAATGGCAAACACATATTAAATAATCATAAAACATTACATATATTATCTCTTTATAGTTGTACGGAGCTAGACTCTAAAAAGAGTAAATAGCCATTACATTATATTTTATTTATAATCATATTGAGGTCCTTGGATTTTCCTAGAATACAAAACAATAGACAAATGTGAGAAATGAGGGTTGGTGGGAAGTTGGCGGTAGAGTCATCTAGAATGTCAGTGAGAAATTTTTGTTTTAAATGCTCAGCATACGGAACTAGGGTAGTTGAGATTATAATCTCCAACACAACACACACTCTCATTTGCTATATAAAATACAATTTATTCTATCATATTTTTTCTATCATGCTTTCCTAATCTTTAATTGTATTTTAGGTTTATTTAACAGTAAATATTGCTTAAAATTTGAGGTAAATAGTATTGGTGAAAGTTGGATAGAAGGTGTGCCTAACCTTTAGGCAATACACAAAATGCAAGAAAGCCAAGGGAAGTTTGGACGTCCGTAACTTCCTCTCCCAATAATCAACCTAAATAAATAAGAATGTAAATCACTGAAAGCTTAGGTGTAATGTTGATGGAAAAGCACGTAGCTTAAGTCCCTTCGTTTTCATATTGCTTTCAAGGAGCCCACGCTTGGGTTGAGTGGTGACACCTGCTGTAAAATCATTGAATAACTATGGCCACAACAATCAAGAAGTTTACTAAATTTTAATATATTCTATGGTCAGGCTAAATGTATGGACTGTGGATCTCTTATTTCTTTAACCTATATTCGTATTCGTTTGGTTGCTATTCTCCTTGCTCAACTACTTATAGACCTGATTTATAATGGTATAGCTTGGATTATAAAATCTTGAGCAGCGACTGTACAATTAATAACTCCCATGGGTAGCATCCAACTATTTTATTTATCAAGTTATATGGCTTAATTTCAATTCTTAGTAACAATAGACGAAATTGCATCCATTTAATTAGGCCAGGATACCTATGTTTAGGAGGGATTATTGAACTAACCAGTAAGAAGCAAATTTACAGTTTTCGTTTGGAATTTGTCTTAATAAAGAGAAATTTCACAAATGATAATTGGTCATAATGTTGAAAAAACTGTAGCGAAACATTCAGATATAGCAAACACAATGAACTAATGGACAGGTATATGAAAAGGATTTGGAACATATCTCAATTGCCTTGGAAATACTAAGTATTATACCAAGATATCGGCGTTTTCTTTTCGTCTCTAGTGAGACAGCTTCTCCATATCCGTGTTTTCCGTGCTGAATATGTAAATTTGCCCGAGTTGCCCTATTTTGCTTGCACTTGAAGTTTGGCAAGTAGTCACAAATAGCACTTCCTAAACTTGTATGTACCGTTCCAATAGTTTTCATTAGCTTAAAAATTAGGTGTGCTGAACCCTCTGATTCTCTCATCCCCAAGTTTTGTAGGTCATCCAAATGACTATTGAGTTGGTATACCAACATTACAGATATCAGCAATTGATCGCTTCCTTTCTCTACTTGACTTGTGATTGTGCATTCTACCTTGTCTCGTATATGCTTGGGCAAGGAAATCATCAATATCAGCATTCACAGCTGTTATTTTAGTTGAAGTAAATGTTTTCCAAACTAGGTAAGTTTGACTGCAGAAGTTTCATCATTGCTAATGTTAGAAAGGTCATGTAACTGACGCGGATTTAATTGCTCGAGAATTCAGAATTCCAATATTGCTTCGCCCAGATTGCTTCGAAACGGATCCTGCTAATAACTGATCACGTGCTACTTCTGTAGCCTTTCCTGTTGCCTCACGGATACTTAAACTCATAAATATTCGGTAATCCCTTTCCCTCAAATCAAATGTAAAGCTCCGAGCTGGGCTATGCTTGAGGGAATATTTGCGCAGAGCAGTATCCTGTTTAGTGTTCTTGTTTTGGTTTGCCGGGTTCCTAGTGTCAGGCACTGAGAAATGGCGCCCTAATAATTCTGAAGGTAACAGTACACATTCAATTTTTCCTCTTTAGATTGCTTTCTCATTTTACCATCTTCGTCTTCAGCAGCACTGTCGTCCTGTCCGGTAATTTGAACTGTGCTCTATTTTCTTATTCGTTCTTACTTATCCTCAGAAATTTTTGCATCCCCATCTGAACATGAGCCTAAACCGACGGTCATTTGCCGGTCTTTTATTCCGTCGCCATGCTGAAATTTTGCCGGCGGAATACCATGATCCTCCGACTTGTGAAATGATCTCTCGAGGTCGTGCTCCCCAGCACAATGTTGGTAGGTACACGATTTGTTACAAGGCGCTTAAGAGGTGGAAGCGCGTGCTCTCCACCTCCGCATAAACCGTCTTCTAGCAAACTCTTCGAGAAAGGCCAACATTTCATAATGTTCATGATCCTCATTTTGCACACATATTCGCTGCAAAACATATGACCGTAGATGCTCATCATTTGCACATTCATATTGAGTAGAATGTTTTGTTTTACCGAATCGAAAAACCTTTGCATAACCCGCCTTTATCGTCAACAATCCGGGGTTTGTCGATGAGTAGATCACTGGGATTTGTGATTGAATGTGAAGAGTGCCCAGTTTTCTGACAGAGTTCGGAAGCATTATCTCTCGCACATGCTTGCGAGTTGGGTAAGCTTAAAGTTTCCACCGTTACACTGTCAGGAATAATTCTTCCCTCACCATTAATTCAATTCCTCAACACTTTTCTTCACTAATTTATACGGGTCTGTCTGTAAAGGGAAGCAGAGAGTACAGTTTCAAAGGATTACAAGATCTTTTCTATTGAAACGGTCATGGTAGTTGTTAAGTTTTTGGGGATCAGTTTATGGTAATTGTTTATGGCAACTGTTAAGTTTTTGAAAGATCAGTTAGAAATCTAGGATTTAGGATTATTTTTTTTTGTTATTGTAGTGTTCTATTACTGGATTATTAGTTATTACTGGATTATTAGTTCTTTTAAGAACAAATTCATCTTTCTTAAGAACAAATTCATCTTTGATCCTAATGTGGCTTATTTCCAACCCCTCCTTTAAACTATTCTAGAATATTTGAGCCTCATAACCTGACATGACTTTGCTCTACACTAAGCTATTGTCTCCGACCAATTTATCTTTGATCCCGATATGACTTATTTCCAACAGCAATAACAATAATCTGTGAAAGCCATTGACTACCAAACCAATCAAAATACTAATTAAATTGCATTACAAATACAATTTAAAATTTCAAACATTTATGGGACGATGCCTTGAAATGAAATGCAAGTTTAAAATTCCTGAAATTTTCAACCAAAAAGCCCTCAGCAAAGAATGTGCCCGCGAAAGAGGCGGAAGAAAACTCATGTTTTGAAACAAAATCAATTTATGTATCTGGAATCCTCATAAGTAACCTCTTTGCCCGATCCAGGAACACACTATGCGAGTTGAAGTAAACATTGTACACCGTAGAAGGTCAGAGCTTACAGTTTCTTAAACTTAAATTGGCCAGAATGACAGAAAAATACGGCCATAGATGAATCTCTAAATAATGATGTTTCCGGTACAGGTGAAGGCTATTCTCAATATAAAACCATTGTCTGCAAGAAAACTCCTCAGCCAGAAATATAAAAGGCATTTCGAAAGAAACAAAATGCGACGAACGAAAAACAGTCAGCTGAGATGAAGGAAAGAAAAATTGCAGCAGATTCGCCCGAGTTGAAAGCTGACCATCCAGCAAAGCAGCGGATCAATATCTCACGAAACGCGTAATAGAGAAAGCGAGAGGGAGCCCCCCTTCTTCGTCTCCATTTTCATCGTCCGGAGGAAGGTAAAAAGCGCGGCTCATAATGAATACCAAAGACATCCGACGTTTGTGTTGGCGAATGGAAATGAAGTGAACAGGTGATGTAGGACCTACGCAGACCTTAACGTATGGATGTATATGCTACTTCATTATTTATCATACGCATCATCAGGACATACCATCCATAGATGGTGCTATAAATGACTATGATAAAGAAAGGCTGTACGTACGACGTGGGGCTAGCCGCTACCCGACTTCTCCGCTGGTTGAGCAGCCGCCACATGTGGACTGCATAGGCCCGAAGATATGAAATACAATTGAGATTCTGAAGGTATATGCGTCTTAGTCTTATTGAAGACCCGAGAACATTCAAAAAAGTTTATATATATATATATATATATATATATATATATATATATATATATATATATATATATAAAAGTTTATTTTT
>VDFB02086081.1:27301735-27350545 GCA_007258455.2 Sequoia sempervirens
TCACCTTCATGGAGGTTGAGTGTCTTTGAAATAAGGTTTTATATATATGTTTTTAGTGCAATATATTAATAATTGAGATCTTGAATCAGATTTGTTGGCTAGAGTGATTTTTTATGTGAGGAGGGATACAAACAATGCAAGTAGATGCATAGTATTAAATGAATTTGATGGAGGGATATGATGATATTATCTTGCACGGAGAGATAGGATACACACATGTAGATTCTTAGGGTGAGGAAAAGTGAAGGAGAGAGGTTGAGTTGAGATGGATGGTCAAGATTATCATAATTGCAATGAAGGGTCAATATGTAAAATATAATTTTGAACCTTTTTAGTCAAGTGGAAATACTTTATTTATTTAAATCATAAAAGGAATTTGAATTATCCTAATTTATTAGATAAGGAATTATCTAATTAGTTAGTGATGAAAGATGGTTAAGGTAAATAGTGAAGGAAGGTTACTTTAATCAATTAATTAAATAAATAATCATTAGCTAGTGAAAAAATGACATATATATTGATTAATTGAAAAATAATGTAAGATTAATCATTGTGATAAAAATATGATTATGTTAAAATGTAAAAATAGATTTAAAATGCCTACACTATCCATCTATCCATATATATTCCTTTTATAATTATAATAATTATAAATAACCAAAATTATAAAATATTCTTATAATATTTTCACTATATCTAATGAAAATTATAAATACATGTGCTAACATTTAAGACTCTATTTAACCATACTTTCATTTCCATACTACTATCACCCTACCTAGTCCATAGAATCTTCTATTTAACTTTGGCACAAGTTAGAGACAATAAAAAAGAAAGAAATAATAATGCCTTCATTTATTATTGAAGATGGCCATTATTTGTCCCATATTCTAGTCATATTCAAATACCTTAAACTGAATGGAAATGAATTAAAGACATAGATATATGCAAATATATAGAAAATGAATCCCAATATAGAAGTAGACCATACTAGTATAAAAATAGTTATGTAAGACAAATGGTATAAAATTGAACTAAGAGTAATAAAGCATATGGAGATAGAATAAAGAAAGGGTTGAGTGGGTTTGAACCTACAAAGACTATGTGATGAGATAAAGTAAAGGATAATTGTGGGTTCTAGGTAGGTTCTAATTTAGAAGTCACAAATTGTTATTTTTTCAAATGTTTTTGAAAGAGGAAAAAATGGGTTTTACAGGGACCCAAAAGCACGAAGTTTACAAATTAAAGATAGAATCATTAAAGACACCAAAGTTGGAAAGGCTATAAAAATAACAACAATAAAATAGCATAGCCACCAAAAAGGCCAGCGAAGGCCACAGAACCAAAAAACTAGAAAAAAGACAACAATAGCTAAATTTGTGTCTTTAATAAATCTGCAGTCTCAGCTTCCAGCTCGTTCATATCCTGAACCCCCCTCTTTAAGATCTGAACCATCTAGGTAGTGGGAGGTTCTTTCCTTTTGAGAATGACACAGGTCCTTTTCGAAATACATTGGTCCTCGTTCTCGCTTTCCTTATTCTCTTCCAAGTCAAAAACCAATGAACCCTATTACATTTGTTGTAGCTTTTCAGACATAGCATTGATAATAATGGCATTGTGCCTAGCCATTTTATGGTTTTTTTCCACAACTTTTTTCAAGTTATTTTTAATTTTAACCATTTCTACTTCCAGAGACTTGTAATTTTCCTCAATGTCACCTCCTTCCTTTCCAATATTGTTCTTATTTTGTTTCCCTTCTTCATTGTTGAGAGTAGCTAGCTTCAGTTCCAGCTCCTCCGATTTACTATACAGAGCCCTATTTGTTTGATTAAGATCATTAATTTATTGATAGGCCCATTTGAAAACCTTGAAAATGTCATTGATGTCATTTCTTGCAGAAGCCAAAATGTCACCAAACTAAACCCAGTCTAATATGAGGTTAACATCACCCGAGTTGGGGAAGCTAGGAAATCTAGTACCTTCAAATATGAAAGAGGCGAGAGGGGAGGGCACAAAATTTTGACTAGCTTCAGGGTTCTCAGCTTTGTCTTCCAAGGATTTCATAGAGTAGGAAACTAACTTGTTGGCAGGGGAGCCCTTAAGAACATGATTCTTTAAGGAGACAGAGCTATTGGGGTGGGTCTTAGGGTTAGCTTTATCAAGCTGGGGTTTTTTAGACTGGGTTTTCTTACCAAAAATCTTAGAGGATAGGTGGGTTTCAACAATTCACTCCCAGTTAGGCCAATTCTCTGAACCCCCACTATCTGTGTCATAGTCCTCAGACATCGCGAAGGCAACAGGTTTAGATAAAGGCGTCATACTTGGATAGTGTTCATATATTAACCTAATAAGACTAGGATGAAGAATAGGGTATCTCTTGGGATTTTTCTTATGGTCCTCAAGGCTATTACTCAATGAACATAATAGGTAGTGAGGAAGAGAAATCCGTATCTTATGGAGGAAGTGGTTAAGAATGGAAAAATGATGACCATACACTTTGGTAAATCTCTCATCCAATGTGATATACTCTATTATAACATGAAGTACCTTTCTCCACAATGCCTTGATGGTGTTAATTTCAAAATAGCTATTAGAAATTTTAACCAGTTTTAATTTCTCCTTGTCCTTCTTAGGAAATCTGATGACCACCCCATCAGAAAACCTTTTGTCGTGATAAAACTTCACGCCCTCAGTGGAAATTCTAGTAATCTCCCCTATAATTTTCTCATCCAACTTCACCTTTCTTCCAAAGAGAATTATTTCACTGTTGTTTCAGTTCTTCTCGAAGTAGTCCATGGGCATAGTATCATGCCCATGAAGTTTTTCCAGAAATGGAACCAACCCACCTCTTTCAATCTACTTACAAACCTTGTCATTCCTAGTATGCACGTCATAGCTTTTTTGTTCAACTCTTTTCCTGTCCCCCCCCATTTTCATTTGCACTTTGCTATAGACTCTACCAGTGTCGAGTTCCTGTTGCGAAATTATGTAGTTGTTCCAATGCACCCACAAAGTGTGCTGCTTTTTCTTCTCTTCTAAGTAACATGACATGGCCCCATAAAATCTCTTAATTTCGATGAACTTGGCCCCTTTCCCTTTAATCATTAAATGTATTTGCCTCTTTCCCATGTTATTTTTTCAAATTTTATTATAGTTGAATTTAAAAGATTATATAAGCTATTTAAATTTAGATTGTAATTTTAAAAAAAAATTATAATTTTCAAAAAATTTATCTTATATTTGATATCAAATTAAAAATTAACTTATTATATTTTTAATAAAAATTTGAAAATAAAATTGCATTATTATTAAGTTTAAATCTTATTTATTGCATTATGGTTGTAATTTCAAGAAAGAAACACAAGTAATCTTTAAATATGGTCATTCAAATTGTCAAAGAGATAGGGATGAAAAGGGTTAAAAAACATTTTTGTAATGGTTGTTTCCTTTTACAAAAATATTCTAGATTCAAGATAAGAAAAATGAACTTTCTTCTTACATGTTTTAAAATAAAAGTTGACTAGCACTTACGATGCACATTTGACCATATTTAATTAGTTAAAAATGAATATCAAATTATAATATAAATTTCAATTAAATAATAAATACAATCAAATATACATTCAAAATGTTGAATAAACAATACAAAAAATTATCATAGTTTTAAAAGTTACATTGGAGCTAAAATACTGGCACGATAATTTCAGAAGTTCTCACATTTCATATATAGTTTTCTACATTTCACTTTTTACATATATTCCTAGATTTTGTTAGTGTTAAAATTATTTTCTCACTTAAGCTTACATGGCATCTAAAATCTTCTAGATCTAGTGATCAAACTTAGGAGATTGCATGCTACAGTTGGGATGCTCTAACCATGAGCTTTGGCCCTCTTGGTTACCAGTCCATCGTAGGCTTAGGTGTGATTCACTTGTTTTATACCTCCCATTGAGTCACTTTGTGGGTGCTCAAGGATCCTTGTTTTAATGGGTCCCTTTGGCCTCATACATTGCTTTCATATAGAAATAGAATGTTGCAACATTCAACAATATTTATTTTTAACAATTTCACTTATCTTTTCATAATAGACATCTGCTATCCTCCTTGATGCTCTCATCTCACTTCTCAATTCTTCATTCTTACATCACTTTACAAATTTTGGAAATGCTCTTCACAATTTTGACTCTCAACCTAGACACATACTTATCCAATCTCCTCAAACTTCCTACTACCTCATGATCTACAAAGACAACTTCAAAATAGATAACAGAAAACATACTATAACATCTTCTTAATACTGTAGACATAGACATCTACTCAATCAAATGAACTTTCAGACTTTTATCCTTCACATATCATCTTGAGATCACTTTCCTCATACATAATCAACCTTTTCAAAAAAAACAAAAAAACCTTTTATTTTTTAACAACTATGGATGCACTTTGGCAATGGCTTGATTTTGACTTCATCTGTAGAGGCAACATACACCATAACCATAAACACTTCTTTCAAAATACCACATCCTTTGGAGACAAAAATCTTCTTTGCAACTTTTATGTGCCTGCCAACTTACTTCTGCATCAACTCTTCTCCAATCTTCTACAGGCAACTTGGAATCTCCTATCTTTACATTGAGACTACCAACAATCTCATGAGAGGCACCTTTCTCTTGGCTGCTCCTTCTCTGGCAACAATGATCTCTTGTAGCGGTGTCTTCTTCTTTCTTGCAATGACATTCCAGATCTACTTCTTTCTTTGCCTGATGATAGATCTCCTTCATGTTTCCTCCTCCATCTCTGTGCATACCTTAGCTCTTTAAATCTTCTTGATTAGCTGCGGCTAATGTCTTCTTCTCATGACTTCATTGAAAATCTTTAGATACACCTATGTAGTCATAGCAACAACTACCAAACTCAATTCTTTAAGACTCGTTGGATTCATCTGCCTCTCCAGTCTCTTGCCATTGGCTCTCATACCACTTTGTTTGAGTGAAGATAGAGCAGAATAAAATGGCAAACACATATTAAATAATCATAAAACATTACATATATTATCTCTTTATAGTTGTACGGAGCTAGACTCTAAAAAGAGTAAATAGCCATTACATTATATTTTATTTATAATCATATTGAGGTCCTTGGATTTTCCTAGAATACAAAACAATAGACAAATGTGAGAAATGAGGGTTGGTGGGAAGTTGGCGGTAGAGTCATCTAGAATGTCAGTGAGAAATTTTTGTTTTAAATGCTCAGCATACGGAACTAGGGTAGTTGAGATTATAATCTCCAACACAACACACACTCTCATTTGCTATATAAAATACAATTTATTCTATCATATTTTTTCTATCATGCTTTCCTAATCTTTAATTGTATTTTAGGTTTATTTAACAGTAAATATTGCTTAAAATTTGAGGTAAATAGTATTGGTGAAAGTTGGATAGAAGGTGTGCCTAACCTTTAGGCAATACACAAAATGCAAGAAAGCCAAGGGAAGTTTGGACGTCCGTAACTTCCTCTCCCAATAATCAACCTAAATAAATAAGAATGTAAATCACTGAAAGCTTAGGTGTAATGTTGATGGAAAAGCACGTAGCTTAAGTCCCTTCGTTTTCATATTGCTTTCAAGGAGCCCACGCTTGGGTTGAGTGGTGACACCTGCTGTAAAATCATTGAATAACTATGGCCACAACAATCAAGAAGTTTACTAAAAAGTTTTTGCTGATATCGACAACCATTGTTCGTTCCCTTTACACCCATTTTCCTTCGCTAACACTCTTATTATTCAGTTGGAGAAATTAGATGTACAATAGTACGACTGTTATCGACTTTATCGGATGTGTTTCCCTAGTTATGCTAAAATAAGATGGTTTTTCCTGCATTTAGTGTAGAATTGTTACCCAGTTACTCTTTTTGTTCCCCCTGAAAGCGGTGACTTGTGCATTTGCAATGGATACATTGTTAATTCTGGCTGGAAAATCTTCTAAAAGAGCTCTTTAATTAAATGTATGGACTGTGGATCTCTTATTTCTTTAACCTATATTCGTATTCGTTTGGTTGCTATTCTCCTTGCTCAACTACTTATAGACCTGATTTATAATGGTATAGCTTGGATTATAAAATCTTGAGCAGCGACTGTACAATTAATAACTCCCATGGGTAGCATCCAACTATTTTATTTATCAAGTTATATGGCTTAATTTCAATTCTTAGTAACAATAGACGAAATTGCATCCATTTAATTAGGCCAGGATACCTATGTTTAGGAGGGATTATTGAACTAACCAGTAAGAAGCAAATTTACAGTTTTCGTTTGGAATTTGTCTTAATAAAGAGAAATTTCACAAATGATAATTGGTCATAATGTTGAAAAAACTGTAGCGAAACATTCAGATATAGCAAACACAATGAACTAATGGACAGGTATATGAAAAGGATTTGGAACATATCTCAATTGCCTTGGAAATACTAAGTATTATACCAAGATATCGGCGTTTTCTTTTCGTCTCTAGTGAGACAGCTTCTCCATATCCGTGTTTTCCGTGCTGAATATGTAAATTTGCCCGAGTTGCCCTATTTTGCTTGCACTTGAAGTTTGGCAAGTAGTCACAAATAGCACTTCCTAAACTTGTATGTACCGTTCCAATAGTTTTCATTAGCTTAAAAATTAGGTGTGCTGAACCCTCTGATTCTCTCATCCCCAAGTTTTGTAGGTCATCCAAATGACTATTGAGTTGGTATACCAACATTACAGATATCAGCAATTGATCGCTTCCTTTCTCTACTTGACTTGTGATTGTGCATTCTACCTTGTCTCGTATATGCTTGGGCAAGGAAATCATCAATATCAGCATTCACAGCTGTTATTTTAGTTGAAGTAAATGTTTTCCAAACTAGGTAAGTTTGACTGCAGAAGTTTCATCATTGCTAATGTTAGAAAGGTCATGTAACTGACGCGGATTTAATTGCTCGAGAATTCAGAATTCCAATATTGCTTCGCCCAGATTGCTTCGAAACGGATCCTGCTAATAACTGATCACGTGCTACTTCTGTAGCCTTTCCTGTTGCCTCACGGATACTTAAACTCATAAATATTCGGTAATCCCTTTCCCTCAAATCAAATGTAAAGCTCCGAGCTGGGCTATGCTTGAGGGAATATTTGCGCAGAGCAGTATCCTGTTTAGTGTTCTTGTTTTGGTTTGCCGGGTTCCTAGTGTCAGGCACTGAGAAATGGCGCCCTAATAATTCTGAAGGTAACAGTACACATTCAATTTTTCCTCTTTAGATTGCTTTCTCATTTTACCATCTTCGTCTTCAGCAGCACTGTCGTCCTGTCCGGTAATTTGAACTGTGCTCTATTTTCTTATTCGTTCTTACTTATCCTCAGAAATTTTTGCATCCCCATCTGAACATGAGCCTAAACCGACGGTCATTTGCCGGTCTTTTATTCCGTCGCCATGCTGAAATTTTGCCGGCGGAATACCATGATCCTCCGACTTGTGAAATGATCTCTCGAGGTCGTGCTCCCCAGCACAATGTTGGTAGGTACACGATTTGTTACAAGGCGCTTAAGAGGTGGAAGCGCGTGCTCTCCACCTCCGCATAAACCGTCTTCTAGCAAACTCTTCGAGAAAGGCCAACATTTCATAATGTTCATGATCCTCATTTTGCACACATATTCGCTGCAAAACATATGACCGTAGATGCTCATCATTTGCACATTCATATTGAGTAGAATGTTTTGTTTTACCGAATCGAAAAACCTTTGCATAACCCGCCTTTATCGTCAACAATCCGGGGTTTGTCGATGAGTAGATCACTGGGATTTGTGATTGAATGTGAAGAGTGCCCAGTTTTCTGACAGAGTTCGGAAGCATTATCTCTCGCACATGCTTGCGAGTTGGGTAAGCTTAAAGTTTCCACCGTTACACTGTCAGGAATAATTCTTCCCTCACCATTAATTCAATTCCTCAACACTTTTCTTCACTAATTTATACGGGTCTGTCTGTAAAGGGAAGCAGAGAGTACAGTTTCAAAGGATTACAAGATCTTTTCTATTGAAACGGTCATGGTAGTTGTTAAGTTTTTGGGGATCAGTTTATGGTAATTGTTTATGGCAACTGTTAAGTTTTTGAAAGATCAGTTAGAAATCTAGGATTTAGGATTATTTTTTTTTGTTATTGTAGTGTTCTATTACTGGATTATTAGTTATTACTGGATTATTAGTTCTTTTAAGAACAAATTCATCTTTCTTAAGAACAAATTCATCTTTGATCCTAATGTGGCTTATTTCCAACCCCTCCTTTAAACTATTCTAGAATATTTGAGCCTCATAACCTGACATGACTTTGCTCTACACTAAGCTATTGTCTCCGACCAATTTATCTTTGATCCCGATATGACTTATTTCCAACAGCAATAACAATAATCTGTGAAAGCCATTGACTACCAAACCAATCAAAATACTAATTAAATTGCATTACAAATACAATTTAAAATTTCAAACATTTATGGGACGATGCCTTGAAATGAAATGCAAGTTTAAAATTCCTGAAATTTTCAACCAAAAAGCCCTCAGCAAAGAATGTGCCCGCGAAAGAGGCGGAAGAAAACTCATGTTTTGAAACAAAATCAATTTATGTATCTGGAATCCTCATAAGTAACCTCTTTGCCCGATCCAGGAACACACTATGCGAGTTGAAGTAAACATTGTACACCGTAGAAGGTCAGAGCTTACAGTTTCTTAAACTTAAATTGGCCAGAATGACAGAAAAATACGGCCATAGATGAATCTCTAAATAATGATGTTTCCGGTACAGGTGAAGGCTATTCTCAATATAAAACCATTGTCTGCAAGAAAACTCCTCAGCCAGAAATATAAAAGGCATTTCGAAAGAAACAAAATGTGACGAACGAAAAACAGTCAGCTGAGATGAAGTTAAGAAAAATTGCAGCAGATTCGCCCGAGTTGAAAGCTGACCATCCAGCAAAGCAGCGGATCAATATCTCACGAAACGCGTAATAGAGAAAGCGAGAGGGAGCCCCCCTTCTTCGTCTCCATTTCATAGTCCGGAGGATGGTAAAAAGCGCGGCTCATAATAAATACTAAAGACATCCGACGTTTGTGTTGGCGAATGGAAATGAAGTGAACAGGTGATGTAGGACCTACGCAGACCTTATAACGTATGGATGTATATGCTACTTCATTATTTATCATACGCATCATCAGGACATACCATCCATAGATGGTGCTATAAATGACTATGATAAAGGAAGGCTGTACGTACGACGTGGGGCTAGCCACTACCCGACTTCTCCGCTGGTTGAGCAGCCGCCACATGTGGACTGCATAGGCCCGAAGATATGAAATACAATTGAGATTCTGAAGGTATATGCGTCTTAGTCTTATTGAAGACCGGAGAACATTCAAAAAAGTTTATATATATATATAAAAGTTTATTTTTATCTTTCTTTAGTTGTACAAATTTTAGAAGTATAAATAAATTAGTAACATTTATACCTAGTCTTATTGTTAAAGTACCTAGTCTTATTGTTCTTTAATTAGTGCAATTATTCTCTAAAGCTATTATGTTTATCTTTATTTAAAGATGATGTTTCTAGTTTTTAAAAATATATTTTTTTAAATAAAAGAAATTATAGTCTATTTTCTTTGTTATATATGATAGAATTCGTAGACTTGTAATTTTTTTGATATATGTATTGATAGGCATATCATCATTTTTTGAATGCATCTAAAAGTTTAATACTTGTTTATTATCACAATTTACTATTATGAATTAGAAGGTATTATGCTATGGTATTTTTTGTAATGTATTCATTTATATCACAATCTACTATATTACAATTAGAATGTGTTATGTTGCAGTATTTTTTCTTATTACATTGATTAAACTACATACCCATTAAAGATTTTTTTCTTGTTTTAACATTCAACAATTAGGTGCAATAATCCTACAAATTTAGTTTTTAATTTAACATTTTATTTTATATAAAATATTAGGAAATGGAGGGTTGTAGATGCGATTTTTTTATCTAAGGTTCGACATGGGAGGCTAATTTAGACTTTTAGAAAATATTGTATAAACTACACCAAGCTTGTTAGAAATTTGTGACATGCCCCTTCATAAATGTGGTGTCTTCTCTCCACAAGACTTGAAGCCCCATTGGTGAAGTGTTGAGGATTGAAAAGGTAAGATATTTATAAGAATTATGAGATCATGAAGATAAGAAACAAGCACAAGTGAACAATATGAGCTATTGAATTTAGTCAACCCAAATTATAATGAGTATAAAGCTTTGCATATATAGGCACGGAAGAGGCAATCCACCTATGATGTGGATTGACAAGTGCCCCATGAAGTGTCTTATAGATGTCAACCTTAGGAACACTTGGAGTGTGCAAAACAACAACCTATTTGACCAAGTCATCAACCTCGAGGCCAAGTGTTGAATTACTTTTTGGGTGAGATGGAAAGTCTTCCAACCTAGAAAGGGTAGCACATGAGGTTTACCAAATAACTTGGTAACCTCTAGAGGTCTAAAAGGTTACACATTCAGTTACAAAAGATGTTTTCTAACCTCATCAAACTAAGTACACTTAGGTATAGTGAATAGATAAATTATTCACTCTAACACCCCCCTTAAGTGATACTTGGGGATATCACAAAAGTGCAAATGGATAGAAATGGGTCCCGGCTATGAGGCCATGTTAGGTGCCCATGGACAATACGTTCTCTCACAAATGGAGAAAAAGAAGAAAACCTAGTGGGAAAAAAATTCTTCCAAAAAAGAGAAAGGGAAGGATTTAACACCTTTTAAAAATATTTCCCATGATGATGAACAACTCTCGAAACATGTTGAAATTATAAACTCTGTCGAAGATGACTGGTGTTTGTTGGAAACAATGAATCTCAAAGAAATATGAATCAAGATAAGAGATACAAAAAATTGCATGAGTGAACATTGGAGCACTACTCAACCATGTACACAAAGTTAATCAAACTCTATGAAGTTGAAAATAAAAATAGTAATATGATTAGAAGTACTAAAATCTCAAAAAATATGATCCATTGAAATAGTCCCCATACGAGAGATCAAGATAGAAGGTTCATGAGACCTCCCAAAAAGAAGATTCATCCACTACTTCATTGAAAGAAGCATTAGCATAAAACTGTTATAGTTCCCCCTTAATGCTAAGAGAATAAGCAAACTAACTGAAATCAAGCACAAGAGTGCACAAGGAATGTAGACCAAGATGTACGTCCAAAAGATGTACAAGAAATTTAAAATAAATGTGCATCAAGACACACACACATGGGGTGAGAATCATGAGCATGCATTGTCATGACAAAAAAGCAAGGAAACACACACCATGTGGTGAGAATCACAAGGATCCATTGTTGTGATGACAAATTAAGGAAAAACACACCATGTGGTGAGAATCATGAGGATCCATAACTGTGATGTCAAACCAAGGCTCTACACAACCCCCCATTATACTTTATAATTCAGTGTAAGTACAAATTTCTCAAATTCTGTTCATATAGAACAGACATTCATTTTTGTGGCACTTTATATGAGTGCATTTAGAAACTTATTCTTTGCTTTAGGTTTTTACAAGTTTATTTTCGTGAGGCAACAATGAAGACATACGCCTTGAAAACCTCAATAAAATGACAAAAAATAAAAAATGAAAACCTCCATTAAAATAATCCCCCCTTCATTTGCAAAATATTACTAAACAATAAAACACCCTTTGTCAAACTCATTGCAAAAGAAAAAATTGACTCCTCTTTTACAAATTTTTAATTATGACAAGAAAGAATTCACCTCCCCTTTACAAAATTATTGAATATTTTACCTAACTTTACAAATACTTGATAATTTGATAACCACAAATGGTAGAAAATATTTCAAGAGTACAATAAATAATATTAGCATAAAATTCTAATGATCATTTATGAAATAAATATTCAAGAAAGAGTCTTATTGAATGTTATTGACCACGTCAATGGTCGATAGACAACAAATGTCAGTTAACCATGAAATCCTCTAGACCTACGCTTAGCAGCTTGATGATGGAGCTTCTAGGATTATGTGGTCGTTGCATAAAAGGCCTAGAGGATAGGCTTGGTCTGTGGAGGTTGTGTGAAGAATAGAGATTCCTAGTAGATTAAAGGTGTCAGCGGAGGGCTAAAGAAGGGGTGGTGTGTGGATTCGAAGTGGCTAGAATGGAGAGGCATCCACTGATGTATCAAAATTGCACCACAAATTTATTTCCTCATCTCACCTTCATGCCATCATAATGAAACGATAATTTTTTTTGTGCATAGGATGAAAGGTGATTGCAGATGGGCATATGTAACGAGATTTGGATGCTTCTCCAAAATTTGAACCTTTAAATATATGCAGGTTGCCGCCTTTAACGTTGCACTAAAATGCCTCTCCAAAATGCGTGTACCTTGCAATGAATGGTCGTCATCTGGATGAGTGGGCTCTCCCACAGAATGAAATCAGTAATCTACAAAGGAAAGACACGACCTGCATATGCAAGGTCACACCTCTAAATGTTCTCGTTGTCTGATCAATCTTGTGGATCTCGTGGACTTGTAGATTATGTATGACTGGGTGCGAATTTTGTGTGGGAGAGAGTGAATTTTACGTGTCAGAGGGGGATATGCCACGCACAGAGATTAAAATGCTTAGCAGAGATTCCTTCCTAGGTGGGTCGATTCCTTCCTATTGTGGCAAGATGTGCAGGTCAACTCCAAACTACATTTAAGAATGCTTTTACAAACGCCTATCCCTCTTCCTGCAATTGTTAACACAAAACAATGGAGATAAAATAATACAGTTTTATTCACCTTAGGTCTTAGAAAACCTTTTCCTATGCTCTGATACCATATAAGAATTATGAGATTATGGAGATAAGAAAAAAAGACAAGTGAACAATATAAACTATTGTATTTAGTCAACCCAAATTACAATGAGTACAAAGTCTTGCATATATAGGCAAGGAATAGTCAATCCACCCATGATGTGGATTGACAAGTGCCCCATGAAGTGGCATAAGTGAGTAGACAAGTGTACTATAGGTGTCAACTTTAAGAAAACTTGGAATGTGCATAACAACAACCTACTTGTCCAAGTCATCAACCTTGAAGTCAAGTGTTGAATGACCTTTGAGGTGAGATGGAATGTCTTCCAACCTCAAAAAGGTAGAACATGACATTTACCAAA
Source organism: Sequoia sempervirens (assembly GCA_007258455.2). NCBI lineage: Eukaryota > Viridiplantae > Streptophyta > Pinopsida > Cupressales > Cupressaceae > Sequoia > Sequoia sempervirens. The sequence continues at coordinate 27,314,996 of VDFB02086081.1, forward strand.
TAACTTGGTAACCTATAAAGGTCTAAAAGGTTGCACATTCAGTTAGACAAGATGTTAACTTTAGTGTAGGAAAATGCATACCCTTTCATTTTCACACTTGTTTGAACCCACCTTGCTTTGTTTATCCTTATTTATGTCTTAATTGGTCATATTTTGCTTCCACAAGCCCAATGAATGATATATTTTTATGGCTAGTCTTGACAAACATAAAAGGGTAAATGATAATTTAATGATTCTATTTGTGTCCCTAATTTTTGGATTGAGACTAGGACACCACCTAGGGTGTTTTTGTCCTCCATAGCTCTTGGGATCCTGATTTTGAAAGAACCTAAAAAGGTCCCTTTTTGGAGTCTGTGCCCAGAGTTTCAAGCCTCAGGACTAAGACGCCACCTAGGGTGTCTTAGTCCCCCTTAGTTATTTTGAATATTTAATTTCAAATTCTAGTGATATTTAGCCTCCTTTAATTAATGAATTCAGATGTTGGCTTGTTGTGGTGTAATTTAGAATATTAAGCATGGATAAGTATAAATACATGGTTCTTTCACTCATTTTTCATCTAGTAAGTTGAATGAGCATTCCTATAACAAGTTTATGAGATCAAGAGCATTCAAGAGCAATTCATCAAGCATTTTGAGCCATCATCAAGATTCAAATATCATATCAAAGATCTTCTTACATCATGTGTGTTTTTGAGCTAACATTTGTGATGTAGGGTTTTGATTCAAGCAAGTAATTCAAGTGAATATCTATCAAGCATTCCTTTGATTCAAGATCTATATCAAAGCTAGCCACCCCACACAAGTTTGTAGATTCCATGACAAGGGTTTGGTGAGTTGCAACATAGTACCTTTTTCATTCATCATTTCCCTCCATTATTCTATTTCATTTCAAGGTTTAATTACCAAAAAGGGTTTTGACCAAGGCAAATCTTCATTCACTAACAATCAACAAGTTTTCCTAACTTGTGTATTTGTGATTGCAGATTTAGGTTGAAGACTTGAAGATCATTTGAAGTGAAAAGTTGTAAAGTTCCATTGCAAAGTTGTAATCTTTATAGAAATTCACCTATAAGCCAAATATGGAAGATCTTGGACTTGAGATATGAGAAGAAGGAAGTGTAGACATCAAGCCTCAAGACCACATTCAGAGATTTCAGAAATTCTAGATGGGACTAAGTCACCAACTAGGGTGTCTTAGTCCTTCTAGAGGTATTTTGTAGAGAATCTTTTAGATCCAGTTTCAACATCTGAAGATTTTCCATTTTCCCTGAAAAACAACAGTGGGACTAAATCAATAGTAAGGGTGTCTTAATCCTCCATAACACTTTTTGAAAGTATTTTTACATTTCCAAAATCCTCATCACATTTCTAGACTTACCAAGTACACATATCCTAATTTCCTATTGCATAATTTCATCATTTGCATCCATCATTTAGCCTGCATTATTGGGTTTTGTAAGTTGAATGTTTACTTATATTTTCCAAGGTTTTGCTTGGTGGTGAACCCCTCAAAGCCTAAAAGAACCCCTCATAGGTCTTCCTTATTGAGAATTGCCTCACCCTTTGGGGTTGATAGCCAATCCAATTTGGGTTCCTAAGACATCTTTGAATGATAATAGGAGAATAGAGGTGTTCTATGACCTAGGTTATAAAGCACTCATTCCCCTATTGTTCATTTTGATGAACCTGACATTTTTGAGCATTCATTTTCTCATTGGAATTCATTAAATTCCTAGATCTAGGTTGCATTCATTCTTGCATTGCATCTTGCATTAGTGAAATTTCATCTAGGGTTTCTCATATTTAGTGAAAGTGTATTTGGGTTTTCTCATACTTGCATTGGTGAAAGTGCATATAGGTTACATTTTTACTTTCTTGCATTATCTTATCTCATTGAAAAATTGAAAAGTGCATTGTTCATCACCCTAATTGCATTTTTATTGCATTCAACTTTACATTAAATTGCTTATCATTAGTTACTTTTTCTTGCATTCATTTCCATACTTTTGGGTTTCTAAACATCCGCTCCTTGAATAGGCAACCTATGAACACTATAAACAATCTAGATTATGTTGTTTTTCTAAGAAAAAACTCTATTGGGACTAAAACACCCTTCCTGGCATCTTAATCCCTCTATGGGTTTTCATTTAAGAACCCTCTTTGTGTTGTTTGTTGTCTTTTTAAGTACCTAGAACCTCAAAATTATGTCAGTAGGACCAAGATGCCCTTCCTGGCATCTTAGTCCCTCTGGAGTTTGAGGTTGCAGCTTTCAGGGTTAAATAGTGATTTTTTGTACATATATTTGCTGCCATTGGTTATTTGTTTTAGTGGGTTGAATTTTTGTTTCATAAATTTTACTAAATCTAGATTAAATTGGTTCATTTCATGCATTGCTTCATTCCAAATTTTCATTCACAACATTTCATTGCATAGTGTAATCAATAAATTACCTTGTTTGAAATCTAAAAATTGCATCTACACATTTCATTTAAGGCCTTTACATTCCATTTTGAGTTTGCATAGATTACTTTTCACAAATGTTAGTATTTTTCTTTTCCATGTTTGCAAAGAAAAAGTTAGTCAATAAACATTTTAGTCATTCATTTAATGCATTCCCTAGTTATAAGAGTCTCTTAGCACAAGAGAGCGAAAATGTTGGTCCACTTTCCTTAAACCTACCCCCCCTCTTATCTATCCTATTTGTGGGGATGATGTCATAAAAGAAGATATAAGCATGGACATTCATGATGATCATATTTTTTCTTCTCTCAATACCTCTCCTTTTAGTGATGAAGGTATCTTGGTGAAAGAAGATGCAACCGTTGAGAATCATGAAGGTCTTGTCTACCCTTCTCCTCATTCCCCTTGGGAAGATAGTATAACAATAGAATATGAATTCATTGCCACCACTGTACTTATTTTACATTCCTCTCCCAATTGTTCCCCTACCTGGGAGAATGCTACAATTGTGAACGACCATGAACATGACATTTGTAAAGAGGACATGTTTGTGTTAGGAGATCTAATAATTAAGAACTTTGACAATTCTACTTCTCCCACTTGGGAAGAAATTATAGAGCATAGGGATATAATTATAGATAACCATGATAATCATGTTGGCTCTTCCCCTAATATCCTTCATAGTAATGAAGATGATAGTCTTGTGTTAGAAGATATACTTGATAGTCATGAAAATCTCATTTCTCCATTTCCTAATGCTCCTACCATTTGGAAAAATCTATTTGACCAAAAAGATCTAATAATTGGCAAGCATGATTCTCCTTCTCTTGATTCATCCTCTAGTTGTGATGAAGCTACTGTACAAAACCTAACCATGGAATGTGATGAACATCTTGTTTATTTCTCCCCTAAAAGCTCTCCTACTAGGGTACATGGTATAGAACAAAAGAATGAGAACTTAGAGAAAAATGATAATGTCATGAACAATCATAACAATCAAATAGATCCTTCTCCTAATAACCCCACTATTCATGAACACACAAATTCAACCATTGATAACTCCCTTACATGCGATGAAGTCATCTTAGAAGAACTAACCCTTGAATGTCAAGAAAATTTGGTTTCTAGTTCTCTAAAAACCCCTCCTACTATGGAAGATGTAACAGGAGAAGACAATGAAAGCATTGACAATAATAATTCCTTAGATGAAAATGATGAAGTGACATTAGACTCCCCTTCACTAAGATATCATGAAAATAAGGATAAGTCTTCTGAGGTTATGCACATTAGATACTCCTTGGAGTACTCTCCTAAGCTTAAACTTATCATTTCCACCCTCTCAAAAACCACAAGTTCAAAACAAACCTATCCTTATCCTCAAATCACCTAAGAACTATGTTTCACAACAACCAAGTTACAATGCCATTGATCATACATACAAAAATAGGGAAAATTTGTAACCAAGACAAACACCTTCAATATCCCTCCCATTGCCTAGTCCTATCTTACCAGGCCCCCCTCATTTTCCTTCAAAAAGTGGAAAGGAGTATGATCTTGTTGAACAACTTAAGAATACTCCTTCAAATATATCCCTCTAGGACTTGATTTAGAATTCACTTAACTATCACACTATGCTTCAAACTTCCTTACAATAAGTTCCTATCCTTTCTAATGAACAACTGAATGACATAGCAACCATGATTTAAGGAATAAATGTTGGCATTGTTTTCCACCAAAGTGAGCTTTCTCCTTTGGAAGTGAAAAAACAACATGATGGTTTCATGATCATAGCTTGATACAATACCATAGGGATAAAATGAACCCTTGTTGATAATGGCTTAACCTTGAATGTGTGTAGTGTGACCCTTTTGGATAATATCAGCATGGATAAATAAAAAATTCAACCTGATTCTTTATCTATTAAGGGATTTGACAATATAGGAAATCAACCACTTAATGTGATCACTTTTCATATCACAACTAGAAAGGCCACATTAGAAACACTGATCCATGTTATGCCTCACAATCTTTCATATAATCTCCTTTTATGCAGATCGTAGATTCATGCAATGAATGGGGTGCCTTCTACTCTTCATCGTAAAATTAAATACATCTACAACAACAAAGTGTACACACTCAAAGAAGACCCTAACTTAAAAAGTTGTTTAAACATTGAGAAAAAAAGGAGAATCCTTTAGCAACATTGACACCAACTACACAAGTAGAACACATGCAACAAAAAGACAAAAAAAAAACATTGAGGAAGTCATGAAGATATTAGAAGATGATTGGGGTTCCTTAGACTTTGAACTGTCATTCATGGGAAAATACAAGATCATAAACAAAGATTCAGAAAAGGGAAAAGAAAAAGTGGTAATGTCAACACAACATTCAGAAGACCCTTCGAAAGCATCCACCTCAACCACTTTAGAACAAAAGAAAAAAAATATATAAATAACTTTGATGAAACTGATTATCAACAACCACCAAATCCAAAAGAAATAAAAAAACTTTATGGAAGAGGTTACAAAGTTATAAAACAACATGGATATAGTGGAAAAGGATGTGGTGCTAGAGAACAAGGTATCCATGTCCCTATATCAAATATGATTGGTGTTCCTTAGACTTTGAACCGACATTCATAGGAAAATACAAGATCATAAACAAAGATTTAGAAAAGGGAAAAGAAAAAGTGGTAATTTCAACACAAAATTCGGAGGACCCTTCAAAAGCATCCACCTCAACCACTTTAGAACAAACAACAAAAAATATACAAAGAACTTTGATGAAACTGATTATTGACAACCACCGAATCCAAAAGAAATGAAAAAAAAATTATGGAAGAGGTTACAAACTTATGAAATAGCATGGATACAATGGAAAAGGATGTGGTGCTAGAGAACAAGGTATTTGTGTCCCTATAGAGCCTCACATGCAAGAAAAAACTAGTGGTCTTGGTTATTGTCCCTCAAAAGAAATGAACAAGCCTTCACTTAATATCAACACTATCACAAACATCCTTCTAAGATGACTTTAGTAGTGGTGTATCCTAAACTAATAGACACTAGTGGTCTTGATTGTTATCCTTTGCACTTGAAATCAAGAAAACAAAGAAATCTTTGCTTAATGTCAATTTCATCTCACAAAACACTAATGATTCGAATTCGTTAGATATTACACCCTCCTATATAGAAGAGTACAAAATATCGTAATCTAAAGAGTCTTGTGTAGGTATGACACTTTGTACTAAGCAAGAGATATCTTTGTCACAAAATAAAGGAACTATGACAGATTTTGGGAACCTAAGATGCTTGCTCTCTTCCTAAAATTTTTCACCTAGAAAGAGAGAGATTTAGGTCCCAAAATGCTTATGTAACACTCAAATTAGGATGTATGCTATGTAATATGATGTAAATGAACTTGAATAATTGAAATTGACTAAGTGAAATGAACTAAAATGAATGCAAGAGTGCAATTTAAGCTATGTTTGAAAACACATTATGATATGAAAATAAATAAATTATCCAAAACAGAAAGAGATGGATGAAATCAGAGTGCATCTAGATGAAATATAAGTTTTTTTGGATGTCTGGAATGCTGATGAATTTTACTGGTTTTTCACAGTGGGACTCATTCACCTAGGGTGGTGAATCAGTCCTCCTACTGATGAAAAAGTGTTAGGAACTGATTTCTAACAATCAGGATCCAAGATCTGACAAAATACATATTTTTAGGTCTCATGTGGGACTCATTCACCAAGGATGGTGAATTAGTCCACTCTTGGATTTCTAGAAAATCAAACAACAACTCTGTAACAATAGATTTGGGATGTCTAAATGTCAGGTTGCCGAAGTTAGTTCTGCAGGAAATGGACATAAAATACTCAATAAGCTTGAAATAATGATATGTTGACTTGAACAACATAGTTGACTTGATTTCCACTTTTCAACACCTTTAAACCTATCAAATCTGTAAAACGAAGGCTGCAAAGAAACATGCAAAGGGGAAAAATGTTGTAGGGTTAGCAAATAGGGGTTTTCCTTGGTCAAACCCCACTTTGGTAATCAAACCCAATAGAAATAAATGAAATGCAAAGGAAATGATAAATGAACAACATAAAATTGTTACTAACTCACCAAATCCTTGATCTTGTAAGTTTGAAGTAATATCAATGGCTACCTCAAAGTGCTTCAATAGTTGCTTCAATTGATGATGTAGAATGCTTGAGTGCTTGGATGTATTAGGAGATTGAATACTTGAATAAGGAGATTGTAGGAGTTGTAAAATGAGATGAAAAAAACTTATTTATACAAATCTTGTGCCTTACTATCCATTCATACCTCATCACAGGTCAACATCAAGTGAATTTTGATAAAATCCTGAGAGGAAATTTGAAATATTTTGAATTTGGGGCCAAAGGGGACTCGTTTGCCAACCATGGTGAATGGGTCCCACCTAGGACCTAAAAAAAAGTGTCAGAAATAATGTTGTGTTTAATGTTATTTATTAGGATAATATGCAAAAACACACTTAATTAAGCATATGAGGACATAAAGGAAAAATTAAAGCACGAGAAAGGTGTAAATAAGGAGATTGTGCCTAGAAAAGCATGAAGGCTTGTTACAAGACTTTACAACACTTCAATATAGGACTTGTTGATGTGCAAAAAGGTGATTTTTAGGTGAAATGTATTAAATAAATTCTAGAATAATGTGGAAATGTCTAACAACACCTTCACAAGACGTCATTCTTTGAGTTTTAGTACCTAAATAAGCATGTTCAAGCCATGATACAACATAAAATCAAAGCAACGTAGTCTCAACACCATGAAACAATACCTAAAAGGCCATGAAAATGACAAAGGGCCATTTTTCTATGGCACATTTAGCCTCGACTTTAGTGAGAGGATGAACTTGCTTCCTTACACTAAAGTAGCCATGAACATAGAGGAGAGGGTTCAAATGCACTTATGTTAGCAGGATGAAATACAACAATCAAGAGAGATGGTGGAGCCCCCAGGATGAAGATCCCATGGCAAACTAAACATAACAACAAAGAAACACACAAGTGTTGAAATGAATTGAATGAAACTTTGATCATTAATCCAACTAGTTGTGAAAAGAGATCTAGGCTAGTTATTTGAAAAAGAGAATGCACAATCACTCTGGGGCCATAGAACTAGTTGTTTGTGGGGTGAGAAGGCCCAAAAAGTAAGATACATATGCTAGTTGGTATGCACTCACAAACACAAAAGTGGTTGTGGGGAAAAGTCATGTTGCTAGTTGGGATTCCTACTCAACCATGCTAAAGCTTTACCACTTGATAACTTTAACAAGATGCCACAAAGCCAAAGAAAATGTAAATGTTGGTTTATATTTCATAAGCAAAATAGGATGGCATGAAAGGCATGCAAGTTGTGTTATGCAAGGTGGCCAAATAAATAAGACAGCTCCATAGGCATGCAAGTTGTGTTATGTAAGGTGGCCGAATGAGAATGCAATAATGTGAAAGAGTTCAAAGGAGTCTTGTTCAATTTATGCAAGGTCAGCCACTTAGGGAACATTGTGTCTAATGTCTCCAAGGGAGGACCAATCAAAGAATAGTATATTCACAACTTAGGAGATGTAGTTCGTCACATCAAACCACAAAGATGAATGCAATATGCTGAGATAGATCACACTTATGAAGGAAATGACACCCAATGTCATTCACAAAATAACAAACACATCACGTAAACGACAAGGCTACACTAAGAAGCATGAATGCACAATGAAATAATGGTAATGTATTCCACCCACTTTAAAGGAATTTCTACACATGGTTCTATGAGCAATTAATTGAAAGTACATAAGAAAAGAAAAGGAAAAGAGAAACAAGACATGAGAGCCAACCTAGAAAGCTCTATGCCAAGTCATATGTTTCAAAGGTAGGCTACGTCATGTCAAGGAAAAATGAAAAAAAGAAAAAGAAAGGGAGGAAGTTTCCCCCCAGAAAATAAAGTACACCAAACACATAAGGGATCTATGGATTTGGGATCAATATGCTTGTTGTTGTAATGTATTTATGAAAGAGCACGAAACTATCATCATTCCCCAAATACACATAGAACTAGAAGAATAACACAAAGAGAGTGAAAACAAAAGAAAATAAAGTCTCTTTTGAGTCAACATGGAAAAGACATTGCGGTCTCGATGCTTTGCATCATCCTCAAAAGGAAAACACAAGCGAAAAGAAAGAAAATGGAAAGGAAAGAGCTTTTGGGTCAACATGAAGGAGACATTGCGGTCTCAATGCCTTGTGTCATCCCCAAAAGGAAAACACAAGAAAAGACAAAGGAAAAGGGATAAGGACAATTTGGGTCAACATGGAAGAGACATAGGGCATCTCTATGCTTTGCGTCATCCCCAAAAGTAAAACACAAAACAAAAATGAAAAAGACAAGGACCATTTGGGTCAACATGGAAGAGAAACAGGGCATCTCTACGCTTTGCATCATAAAACACAAAACAAAAATGAAAAATACAAGGACCATTTGGGTCAATATGGAAGAGACATAGGGTGTCTCTACGCCTTATGTCATCCCCAAAATGAAAACACAAAACAAAGCATGAAAAATAGAAAATAAAAGGTATGAATAGAAGAAGTGTACAAGGATAAGAAACATCAAACACGTGATACAGAGGAACATGATACATACATGAAAAGAAAAAGAAAATAAAGATCAAGTAATGTAAATTTAAGTCGACCATTAACTAATTTATTGGTTTCTCAGTCTTGGATGAACAAGCGAAAAAAGGAATAACAAGGTTAAGAGACAAATAAATGCATTACAAGGACAAGGCTAGCAAAGGCTTTCCCCCTACAAAGTGGAAAGGAAAGAATGAGCCGAGATGGGTGATGGGAAAGGGTTGTGCAATAATGAGAATAGGAAATTCTACAACTATTGGCATGACAAAAGGAGTGCAAATTGGTTTAAGGTATGACAACGAAACAGTCGGTATCAGTGAAGTGATACTTATTCAGTATGTCTTTCAATGTTTGACATTCTTCAGTGCGATGTCCAAGGATACGATGATATTTGCAATATGGTATATGAGAATCATCAGGACAAATGACCAACCTATTTGAAGGTGGTAAAAGTATAAGACCTTTGTTTAAAAGCAGGTGAAGTCTCCTTTCACATTCAGGTGGAGGATGTGTAGGAAACTTTATCTTCTTCATTTTGTACGGTTTTTTACGTTTACTAGGTTCTCCTTTTTCATGAATAGAGGAAGGAAGGGAACCCATAGGGATCCTAAAATATTTTTCATTAGAAGGTTGTTCACATGGAAGAAGAATGTTCAATTTAGGAGGATTCAAGACCACTATACTAGCATCCCAAATTCTCCTAGGTTGAAGAGAATGTCTATCAGGATGAGAAGGATCTTTATATCCTAGTCCTGTTGTATGTGCTTTAGTTGGTTGTTTTTCAAGAAGTTGATGGATGTGATGTTCATATTTTGTGTCACAACTTTGTTTACTTAAAATTGTGAATCCTCTACCATATGTTTCTTCAAGGTTGATAGGAATGTTTGTGACTTTTTCTCATAGAATGGTTGGGATTGTGGTGGTTGGGAGGAACTAGGTCCTATGTTGATTTCAGTATGTAAATATGCAAAGTTATCAGGTGGTGTAACAGGAGGAAATTCATGTGATATCATAGAGGGATAAAAGGTGGCATTTGCGTCTAGGTTGTCAAGGAAATCATTGTAGAACTTATTCATGCTAACATCATCTTCTCCAAGGATGTCTACATCATGAGGAGGACAATCATTAGGAGTTAAAGGAGCACGAGATTGTACAATGTCATTAAGGTCACAACAAAAGGTACAGTTGGATGTATGTCTACCAATGATTTTAGGGAATTCCAAAACTTATTGAAAGAAAATGCCATGATGCCAAGAAAAAAAGATGCAATAAATGAGGAAAAAAAGAGAATCTATAACTGAAAACAGAATGCAGGAAAAAGAAATAGGAATGTAGAAAAATGTCAAAAGAGATGCAAAAATACTATTTAAAAAGTGCACAGGGACTAATTCGCCCTAGGTGTCGAATGAGTCCCATGATGCAATTTTTTTGTGTTTTTAAAAATTTTGAGAATGATTTAAATGGTCTACAGAATGCATGTATAGATGCAGAGTGCAAATTTTTAGTTTTTTCAATGAATTTGAATGCAAAAATGAAAACTAAAGGAATGTTTCACTAATGCAAAATGAAAGGTCCTAGAATGCAATCACAAACCAATGCCCTAATTGAATGCTAATGAAAATGAAAACTAGGATGCAAGATTTGAATGTAATCAGAAGTGTTAAAGTACTCAAAATTCAGGTTCACCAAAATGTGACATAGATTTTGGGAACCTAAGATGCTCTCTTCCTAAGATTTTTCACCTAGAAAGAGAGAGATTTAGGTCCCAAAATGCTCATGTAACACTCAAATTAGGATGTATGCTATGTAATATGATGTAAATAAACTTGAATAAATGAAATTGACTGAGTGAAATGAACTAAAATGAATGAAAGAGTGCAATTTAAGCTATGTTTGAAAACAAATTGTGATATGCAAATAACTATGAAAATGAATAAATTATACAGAACAAAAAGAGATGGATGAAATCAGAGTGCACCTAGATGAAATATAAGTTTTCTGAGATGTCTGGAATGCTGATGAATTTTAGTAGTTTTTCACAGTGGGACTCATTCACCTAGAGTGGCGAATCAATCCTCCTATTGATGAAAAAGTGTTAGGAACTAATTTCTGACAGTCGGGATCCGAGATCTGACAAAATACAGATTTTCAGGTCTCAGGTGGGACTCATTCACCAAGGGTGGTGAATCAGTCCACTCCTAGATCTCTAGAAAATCATACAAAAACTCTGCAACACCGATTTGGGAATGTCTGATTGTCAGGTTGCTAAAGTCAGTTCTGCAGGAAATAGACATAAAACACTCAATAAGATTGAAATAATGATATGTTGACTTGAAGAGCCTAGTTGACTTGATTTCCACTTTTCAACACCTTTATACCTATCAAATCTGCAAAGACACATGCAAAGGGGGAAAATGTTGGAAGGTTAGCAAATAGAGGTTTGCCTTGGTCAAACCCCACTTTGGTAATCAAACCCAATAGAAATAAATGAAATGAAAAGGAAATGATAAATGAACAACATGAAAGTGTTACTAACTCACCAAATCCTTGATCTTGTAAGTCTGAAGTAATGCCAATGACTACCTCAAAGTGCTTCAATAGTCGCTTTAATTGATGATGTAGAATGCTTGAGTGCTTGTATGTATTAGGAGATTGAATACTTGAATGAGGAGATTGTAGGAGATGTAAAATGAGATGAAAAACACTTATTTATACAAATCTTGTGCCTTACTATCCATACATACCTCATCATAGGCCGACATCAAGTGAATTTTGATAAAACCTCGAAAGGAAATTTGAAATATTTTGAATTTGGGGACAAGAGGGACTCGTTCGCCACCCATGGCGAATGGGTCCCACCTAGGACCTTAAAAAAAGAGCCAAAAATAATGTTTTGTTAAATGTTATTTTTGGGATAATATGCAAAAATACACTTAATTAAGCATATGAGGACATAAAGGACAAAATAAAGCATGAGAAAATGTGTAAATAAGGATATTGTGCCTAGAAAAGTGTGAAAGCTTAGCACAAGAGTTTACAAAACTTCAATATAGGACTTGTTGATGTGTAAAAAGGTGATTTTTAGGTGAAATGTATTAAATAGAGTCTAGAAGAATGTGGAAATGTCTTAGAACACTTCATAACACCTTCACAAGACATCATTGTTTGAGTTTTAGTACCGAAATAAGCACGTTCAAGCCATGATACAACATAAAATCAAAGAAACATAGCATCAAAACCATGAAACAAGACCTAAAAGGCCATGAAAATGGCAAAGGGCCATTTTTCTATGGCACAAGAACATCCTCTACTTTTGATCAAGAGATTATCTTGTTGAGACTCCTCAAAGATTTTTTGATATCCCTCCTACCAAGAACAAAAAAGAAATTTTATTACAAGTGTTTATTTTGTGCATATCATAGATTTCATGGTCATTCTACTAATGAATGTAAGACTTTAAGTGATAAAATTCAACATCTTAGGGAGTGTGGTGCTCTTCCTTATACAAGGGCACCTAATTCCTCTAATTGATACTAATTTTCACTATAGCATGTTTTCTATCAATCATTTTGGCTCACCCTTGTCCTACACTCAATGGGGGCAAGGGTTAAGTAGCCTTGTACTCATATGTCATTTGTCGATTGTCTCTTTTGGCTAGTTGATTGCCTTCAATGTTCATGTAAGAGAAAGATTGGGATGTGGATGAAATGCCTTAAGTTGGCTCACATGTGATGTATTGAGTTATACATTTTGGGGGAAACCCCTTACCTTCTCATGACATAGCTTATTGGAAACATATGACTTGACATAGGACTTTCTGAGTAACCTCTAATGTCTTTTTATACTTTAAAGAAAATTCTCATAGTAATGATGTTAGCAACCACTTTAAAGTGGGGGCATACATCAAAACTCGTGTTTCATTGTGTGATTTTCTTTCTTCTTGTGATGCGTCCTTTTCTTGGTGGTGTCATTGGGTTTTATTTCCCCCGAGAGTGTGGTATATCTTTGACTTGTCCTCTCTTGGAGACATTAGGCACAATTTTCCCTAAGAAGAGACCTTGCACGAACTAAGCAAAATCCCTTTGAATATCCTTCTTTCCTTTTTCATTGAATTTTTGTGCCTTATTAAAGTCATGGAGGTATGGATTTGATATGGTCCTCTAAGGCTCATCTAGCGCATAACTAGCTTCACTATCCCTTCTGAGTATGTATTTTATTTTTTTCCTTATCATAGTCATGGGGGTATGACGTTGATATAGACTTCTTGGGGCTCACCTAATGGACAACTAGCTTCACTAGCCCTTGTGAACATGCATCTTGTTTGCATAGTGGACAAAAAATCCACTTCTAAACCATTTTGGAAAAAAAACCTAGAACCAGTCCACAATGCGTTGGATGGCCATTCGAAGCTTGATTCGTTGCATTTTTATTTTCCTTTTTTTTTCTTTTTTTCCTTTTTCTATCTTTGATGGTGTATCTTTGTGATCTAGTTATGGCTTCATATATCAAGCTTGTTCCTTTGTGCCTATGTTGGTTTTCCATAAGATCTTGATCCTTGGCGCTTGGCCACCATCTTGGTCATTTTCATCTTATCTTACCAACATTTGTACATTTGAACCACTCTTGATTGTGTGGTTGGCTACTTTAGTGTGAGTTTGAAGCAATTTCATCCTCTCACTAAAGTGGGCACTAAATGTAGTGTAGGAAAATGCATAACCTTGAATTTTCACACTTCTTTGGGTGTTGCTTGCTTTGTTTATCCTTATTTATGTCTTAATTGGTCCTATTTTGCATCTGCAAGCCCAATGAATGATATCTTTTTATGGCTAATCCTAAAAAACATCAAAGGGTAAATGATAATTTAATGATTTTGTTTGTGTGTCCCTGATTTTTGGATCAAGACTAAGACACCACCTAGGGTGTCTTTTTCCTCCATAGGTCTTGGGACCCTAATTTTGAAAGCACCTAAAAATGTCCCTTTTGGAGTTTGTGCCCCAAGTTTCAAGCCTTGGGACTAAGACCCCGCCTAGGACATCTTAGTCCCCCTTGAGTTATTTTTGGGATTTAATTTCAATTTCTAGCAGGATTTAGCCTCCATTAATTAATGAATTCATATGTCACCTTGTTATGGTGTAATTTCAGGATATTAGGCATGGATAAGTATAAATACAAGGCTATTTCACTCATTTCTCATCTAGTAAGTTGAATGAGCATTCCTAAGGAAAGTTTATGAAATCAAGAGCATTCAAGAGCAGTTCATCAAGCATTTGGAGCCATCATCAAGATTCAAGCATCATATCAAAGATCTTCTTGCATCATGTGTGTTTTTGAGCTAGCATTTGTGATGTAGGGCTTTGATTCAAGCAAGAAATTCAAGTCAATATCTATCAAACATTCCTTTGATTCAAGATCTACATCCAAGCTAGCCACCGCACACAAGTTTGTAGATTCCATGAAAAGGGTTTGGTGAGTTGCAACAAAGTACTTTGTTCATTCATCATTTCCCTCCATTATTATATTGCATTTCAAGGTCTAATTAGCAAAAAGGGGCTTGACCAAGTCAAACCCCCATTCACTAACAATCAAAAAGTTTTCCCTCTCTTTTGTGTTTGTGATTGCAGATTTGGGTTGAGGAATTGAAGATCATTTGAAGTGAAAAGTTGTAATGTTGCAAAGTTCCATTGTAAAGTTGTCATCTTCACAGAAACTCACCTATAGGCCAAATCCGAAAGATCCAGGACCTGAGATCCGAGAAGAAGAAAGTGTATACAACAAGCCTTAGGACCACATTTAGAGATCTCAAAAATTCTAGATGGGACTAAGTCTCCACCTAGCTTGTCTTAGTCCTCCTAAAGGTATTTTGTAGAGATTCTTTCAAATCTGGTTCTATCATTCGAAGATTTCACATTTTCCCTGAATAAAAGCAGTGGGACTAAGTCAATAGTTAGGGAATCTTATTCCTCCATAACACTTTTTGACAACATTTTTGCATTTCCAAAATCCTCATCACATTTCCAAACTTCCCATGTACACATGTCCTAACTTCCTATTGCATAATTTCATCATTTGCATCCATCATTTAGCTTGCATTATAGGGTTTTGTAAGTTGAAAGTTTACTTGTCTTTTCTAAGTTTTTTCTTGGTTGTGAATGCCTTAAATCCTAAAAGAACCCCTCCTACGTCTTCCTTATTTAGAAATGAATCACCCTTTGGGGTTGATAGCCAATCCAATTTGGATTCCTAGGACATATTTGAATGATAATAGGAGAATAGTGGTGTTCTATGACCTTGGTTATAAAGCACTCATTCCCCTATTGTTCATTAACTAACCTCATCAACCTAATTATAATTAAGTATAGTGAATAGATAAATTATTCACTCTAATAATATTGAAAAATCATTCTATAGTAAAGTGTTTAACACAAGTAGAATATGAGACACAAATGATATTATAGAAAATTATATGAAGATATTTCATTACTAAAATTTGTCACATGGATAGAATTAATATGAAATTGAACACAAAATTTAGCACCTTATAGTGAAATGGATAAATAATAAAAAATTTAGATGTTTTAACCTTAAATTTAGAATTTTGTACACTACACACTAGATAAGATTATGTCTTGGTTTTCTTTAAGTTTTGAGGAAATTTAACTCTGCTACTTAAAAAAAGAATTAATAAGATCATATTTGTTGAGTACTTTTAGAGACTAAGAGAGGAGGGGGGGTGAATCAATCTACACAACAAATTAACCCCTTGAAAAACTTAAAAATTTCAGCACCATTAAAACTCCTTAAGCAAAAATAAAAATGGCAATTTGAATCTTTACCAACTTCAATAAACTTTACTAATGAAAGATATAGTAATAATTAAATAAAAAACAAAGAGATGGAAATAAATAACACACACATGCACATGGACACACCAAATTTACATGGAAAATCCAATGAGGGAAAAGGCATGGCGAGAGTTAACTCACAATATAAGGCTCATTGCCAAAAAAACTTGCAAAAAGGCTCACTACCTTAAAGTAAGATACAAAAGGATTTACCAAACTAAAGAAAACATGAATTCAAGAGAAAGATACAAGGACCTGATGAGATTCACCATCTTAGAGTAGGATTCAACATGATTTAGAGAGAATTACAATAATTAGCCAACACAACATTGTTGACTAAGGAATTACAACATAATTGATCTTTCCTTTCAAAATCTTTAGCACTATGCCTATTGGATATTCAATAAAATTCACACACATACACACTTCTTCACACTTGTACTCTTCTCCATCTTGTTTCATCTAAAATGGTCTTACATTTATATCCATCAGAACACTTTAGTTCTTCAATTCAGTTAGTCAAGAGGAGAATAAATAATAAATTCAATTGGCCAACCACAAAAAATATAATGCAGTCCTATCTCAAAGATAGAAAGGACCAAAAACTATCTTATCATTTATTTCAATGTGATCCAAAAAAATTTACATACAGGCGCACATCAACCTATGTTGACATTAAGGAAACATGTGGATAAAACATTAAAGCACACAACTAGTCGGCTCAGAGACATAAATTTAATTGAATTTTCTTGATGCTGTCCCAAATAGGATAGGTTAGGCCCTAAAAATATCATAACACATCTTTTATAGCTAGTTCAACCCCCCAAGCAAACGGTCCAAGGAAAGTAATAAGCCTTATCAGCCATATATCCACAAAAGATGAAAAAATCTAACTCAAAATGTATTGCAACACCAAAGTGGCCAATTAGCAACATGTAGATCAAATGGGTATGTTCCTTGAACATCCAAAAAAATAGGTTCTTACATTTCTTTCATACTCTCATGCCATATACAACCACCATAAAATAAATGGACACGTAATATTTTATTTCAGAAGCATAAAATGCATAATCATGAGATATAAAAATAACATATATCATCTTGTGGATCACCTCAACACATGTTATTGGAATTGAAACATTGCACAGACATTGAGAGTACATTCACCAAGCTATAGGAGTAAAGACATTAATATGGATAAATGCAAAGCATTTCTTGGACTAGTCAATACAACCAACAACACTGTCAACCTTCTACAATTCACAAAACTTCCTTGACAATATAGTTGACTTGAAAAGATAGGTGTGCAACATCCATAAAACAGTGATATTGAATACCAAACTATAAGAGAAAATTGTGAACAACAAAGGAAAGCAAAGCATTTTGCTAAATAGACTTCAATGTAGCTTCCTAAATCAAAAACACTTAAGCAACTTGTAGAGGCCAAAACTTCCTTTCAACAACACATAATTCATCAAGAACATCAAGAGAGAGCATAATACATACTATAGACCTTCAATAACATCTCTCCACTATTAGTCATTCTTCTAATCCTCATCTTAATATTTCATTATGAAATCAACTCTGCTAATAGTAATAATGTATTATATGAGCATCAATAATTATTCTATGATAAGGCATGACATCTAGCCATGAACTCTATCACTTCTTTGATAAGGCATGATATCAACCATGAACTTCATCAACAATGTTAATCCAAGGGTAAAATCAAGAAGTAGGGTCCATGAAGAGGGGAAGCTTAGGCCAAGAAAGGCCAACAAAACACATACCCATTTTTCAAAAAAATGGGTACCTGCTTAGGAATGAACTCCCAAGCCTAAATCCAAATGGGTTCCCATTATGCTTTGGTTACTCCGTAAAAAAATGGTACACATTTATAATAGGTACGAATTATGAAATCTGTGCTCATTTTAAAATGGGTAGCTATTTTGAGAAGGTATTTATTTTTAAAAAAATTGTCACCTCATTTTCACCTACAATTTTTTTGAGGCAACAAAGAGAAACAAAGGACAATAGGTATGTGTTTCTGAAGTAGTGTACACCCTCAAATTGTGGCTGCTACATTTACCCTTTGACACATTTCACGTCAAGGACCTCCAGGTTGGTTTTTCTACAAATTTAGCTTTATATTTGATATTTTTGTTTGTAATTATGGTTTAGGATTTATTTAAAATAGTTGTAATTAGGTTTTTCATTTTATAATTTTAAAATTCTATTAGCAAACAAATTCATCAACATAAACGAAAAACTATAAATCCTAAACTATAAACCACAAAATCTATACCTAATTTAAACTAAATCCCCAAACCCTAAACCACAAAACCAAAACTTAGAAAATAGAAACCTAAACCCTAAACCACAAAACTTAGACCTAAAAACTAAAACCCTAAACCCTAAACCCTAAACCACAAAAGATAAACCTTAAAACTAAAACTCTAAACCACAAAACCTAAACTTGAAAACTAAAACCCTATACCCTATACCCTATACCCTAAACCCTAAACCACAAAACCTAAACTTAAAAACTAAAACCCTAAACCCTAAATTGATAATTTGCAATGATAAAATTAAATTTAAAATTCCTTACCATTTTATCTCATTTTATAAAATTTTAGGTTTACCATTCATATTATTCTCAACCCAAGTTTCCTTCCACCATATTTTAGCATGGAATTTTTCAACTTTATCTTTGCAAAAATAATTTTTTTAGGGTCATAAATATCCTCATATTCATGAAATATTCTTCAATATCGATCACTAATACAATCATTAATTCTTTAGGATCTAGACTAGACCAAAATAATTATCTCAATCTATTCCATTTTTCTAACCAATTGTAGTGAGGGATGTAATCACTCATCCTTGTCTATATTTATATTCAATAATAACATTATCACCTAAAATACTTTCTTATGTTCATCATAACTATTATCTTTACTCAATGGTTCATAATGCATCTCTTTATATATTAGGTATGTGCAGGATCATGATGGGCCAAAAAGTGGCAATATGATGGGTATGTGGCTGACGACCTTTTTTTTACCCAAAATTGATGAAACGAAAAGGGTTTTTAAAGGAAATTCTAAGCTTTCCACCAATATAAATTATGCTTTACTTTGAATTTAATAAGTAATTATTATTCATTTTCTATTCAAATTATGACTAAAGTCCTGATTGATAGACTAATTGAAAAAACTATAGCTTTCAAACGATATCATTTTTTGAATCCAAAATATGTACAATATGCTTCACATACTATAGGATTAAAAAAAGAAAACTTAAATTTCATGAAGTTTTAACCAAGTTAAGGTGGTAAGACATATGAGTTTTTACTATTTTTTAAAAGTTGTAATAAAAAATCATAATTAATTATTTACTTGGAAAAAAAACACAAAAAAATATACATCACATCGGGACATGATTCCTCTACTTATATCTAAAATATTATAAAAAAATATTATCATTTTATTGTCTTTAGGGTGGTCAGACAGACACGTACTTCTTTTCCGAAATTTAAGTACTATTGCATTAAAATTTCAAATTTTCACCAAATAGATTTTTTAAAACCTATTAGTTTAGAAACTAAATTAAATTTTCTACAAATTCTATTCTCACATATTTTTGAAATAATATAGACAACTTATTCAAATTTTTACGTCAAGTTGCCTAACTCTATTTTTTTAGATTTTTTTGCCACTTAAGGGCCTATTTTTTCCATGATGATCCTGCACATACCCTATTCTTCTACCACATACAACTAGATATAGACATTAAACCAATCATAATTTAAGTGGTTCACCAATTTATTTATAGTAACATAGTTATGGCCTTTATAGATATCCAAGTATAGATAAATATCTCAAAATTGACGTGAATTGGTTCAGTTTTTATTGGTTAGTCCAAAAAAAATGTTAAACATGAACACAATAATATTCCTTCAAGTTAGAAACCTTAAGTTACCTATCTTCCAACAACTAAATCCAAATTTTCTAGAAACCTTTTATTACATAAACTAATGTAGTTAAGGTCAAAGGCTCTGGAACTAGGGATTATCAAACTAGAAATTTCAAATCTAAACTTTGTTTAAAAACATAATAATTTAATTAGTTAAAATATCATGTATGCAAAGAATTTTTTTTAATATTATTTATTTAATTCACATATGATCTAGAGGTCCTACATATTGAACTAGAAATAGAACAAACTATCACTAATTCAAAAAGATTCAGAATTGATGCATTAAAATAGGAAACAAGAAAACAAGAGAAGGAAATGAGGAACCTGGAATTAAAATTTAGAGTCAAAGAGAAGTAAATGAGGAACCTAGAATTAAAATTTATATTCAAAGTGGGTGGACAAGGGTGTGGTCACCCTTGACTAAAAATTAGGACCTTTTGAATCTCGTGACATGCACAAAGTACATTACATCTTGTAGGTTCTTCTCGATCAGAATCAGCTTTAGAACTTCATCAGTGAGAGAACAATTGATCTTACCCCAATTTTATTAAGTAATTTGATTGTATCATTGATCCTATTTTGAGGTCTTCAATCTTATCCAAATCCACTCTATATCTACAATCTACAAGAAAGATAGGATAGGAAGGGTTGTACCATACAAGGGCTTGCATAAGTCAAACCCTATTATGGTTTTTCCACCACCACAATGAATAGGATAACCTTTGATATAGAGTTCTTACCTACGTTAGGTGGAGGAAAATGGAAAAAATAAATGATAAACCATGATACTACAACTTCCCATTCAAATCTTCATTCCTTGAAGGTATGAATTCGTTCATCACATCTCATACAAGGATAAATTGATAACTAATTGAAGGTCCTACAAATAATAGTACTAAAAAATATAATGAACATGAAATATAAAACATTCTTACTTATGCCTGATAAGATTTGAAGATACATTAAATACATGATCTTAACTAATTAAAGTGGTATACAAATGCTATTGATTCTTCTCTTAAATTTCATTTATTTCTTTTGGGATACTCAATTGATATTAATTTTTTTTCCTAGTTTCAAATGGTAAGAAAGACTTATATTTATTTGTATTTCAACATTTCCCACAATAATTATTTTAAAAGGATGACAATTGAATATGAATTTATGAACTTATTAATGCTAACAACAAAATATTAAACTTTTAGCCAAAAGAGGGTAGTCAAGGGCAATGGTTCCCTTGATTGGACTTATTTTGAATATTGAGTGCTCATTAAATAAATAACTAAATTTAATTCTAAAAATTAATTAGATTTTTTGAAGACAATAATATAACAAATAAATAGTAAGAATAACTATGTCTAAGCACTTAAGGACGAACCAAACATAGTGTGAAATTATCAAGGGTTACAATTTACAATGCTACAACCATGATCGACCACCAACTGATGTCATATAGAAGAGAGAAAGATGACAACCCCTTCTTAGCTAGCCTGATGACTACCACAAAAAGTGGCTAGAAGGCCAAATAATTCGACACACATCTACAAGTTTAAAACTAGACTCTTTAACCTCCTTAAGGTAAATGATGTCTATCTATGAATGTAGAAGAGAAGCACCATGAACATAATAATTCTATGGGAGTTCTTTTAAACCATGAAAATTCCATAAAATAAAATTCATTGATTATTTTTGAGTCATATACTTAGTAACTAGCTCCTCTATAGTTGAATAAATATTCTATAATAACATCCCATTGGTCATATAGCTCCCAATTTGGAAGGTTCCCTAAGTAGTAGGCTGTTTTAGAAACATGAAATATCCTTCTTCTAAACACCTTGATGGGTTGTGATACCTCCTCTATCTAGGAGGGGAGTGGTGAACTACAATGGGATACATGGCCACTCAACTATTCCTTATTTCACCAAATGGTTCCCAGAAAGGGTAGATAGGAGGTTTCCAACTATCACTGAGTATTGAAGACATCTATGATACCAAGGCTACTAGGCCAAAGGATTTGGAAGTCAAATTTGAGATACTAACACTCTTATTTCTCTTTTTTATTATGGTAGACCAAAATTATTCTATTTTTATTAGAGATTATGAACTAGGTGAGGGCTGATTCATTGGCTTTAAGTGCAGAGATTCCAATGGAAAATACTAAATATTATGTTTAGAGGATTGAAATTGATAACACATATTGGGTAGGTTCATATACTATACACACTCAGAATAGTAGGCCTATTCAATTTAAATGTATGCAACATCTATCTCCATATAGAATCAACTAAAGGATGGTTCAAGTAAAATTATTTAGGTTTGACACCAACCGAAAGACCTAGAAAAGATAATATTTGGGTCAAAAAATTAAAGAAATGCAAGTATAGATTGAGAAATTCAATGCAAACAAAGATTCAAAGAGACTTCTCTTCTAAGATAAAAAAATCATGATTCTAGGGTTTGAAAACAAAAAGAGAATAATGAACAAGCCAACAAACTTGCTTGAGAATATAATCAACATGGTTATCCTCAATGAAACAAAAAATGAAAAAAAACTCCTTGTTGAGTTTTTCCATGAAAATAAGCTAAATTCCATGTGAGGTCCAATATTTTTTCACCCAATCTCTAAGAATTCTTTCAGCTGGACCCTATGCACAAAATAGCCAACAAGAGTGAAAATTTTGAACCATTTGTAGGAATTATTACATTCAAGAATGGGAAGAATCACATCTAGTGGTGTTTTATTGAGCGTAACCCATATAAAACCTTAGGAACAAACTTCTATGAGTATTTGAGTGAGGGAGCCATTTAAATTCATTATCAAGCCTTTTGTTCCAATAGTAGTAGGTGTAGAGGAAAGAGAGGTTGAGGCCATATAAATAGGGAAAAAAGAGCTCATAAGCTAAGCAGTGTATCATGTGCACAAAATATTTACATAAAAAAGAAACTCTTATAGAAGTCCAATTTGACACAGGGGCATGGTAGATCAAAAATTATTTTTAATCATTTTTGTGTTAAATCAATGATAATAAATTTTAAATTTACTTCATATAAGTAGGAGATTTTTATATTTCATGAGAAATGTAATAATTTAGAATTTACATCTATATTCTATGTCTACTATATAGATACTAGCAGAAAAAGATATTCATATCACTCTCACAAAGTATACAATCTACCTTCTCAATTGCAAGTCTAGATCATTCCAAAATCAAGAAAGTACATTCTTATCCCACATTCTAACATACCTAAGAATTCATTTTTTAATAATTTACTATTGATAAATTACATATTTTTAGGTTATGACAAGTAAAAAAATAATGAGAAAATCTAGAATAGAGATCAAACCAAACCCAAAATTTAATAAATTCTTATTGTTTTCTTAAACAAGTCCCCCTAGGATCAACAAGGATGCACAATAAATCATCTAGGAATAACACAACCACTAAGTAGGCTAATACAATCATAGAAATTTCCTAAATTTCACGAGAGAAAAAATATATTTATAATAACACATGTTAGAGGTAAACCAATTCATTCTAGGTGCATTAAGACCTTTTTATTTATAATTCTTCTATATCATAGGCTAGCATTAAATATTTTGATATTCAATTTTAATTTGTATGCATTTCTATTGGACTGTTCCTAGCTTTTTCTAGCTATATGGAGTTTTTAGTGATTATAAATAATTGTTTTTATTGTTGGAGGAGACCTTAAGATTTAGTTGATTATATTTAAATTTTGTATTCATTGACTAACCCTAATTTATATTATCACATTTGTACACAATCACTATATATTCACAAACATAAAACTTGTAATATTTAGGAGTTTAAAGTAGCATGTGATATTTCTTATTGTCTTTTGCAATTATTCAAGGACTCATAAGTAAAGAATATAAGAATATATTTTTTATTTCATGAGTTCTCATTTTATGAGCCCCCTTGGGATGTTTATGTAAAACTATGCTCATATTAGGCTTGTATTATCTTTTGCTAAGCATCCATGGTGTCCTTTATTATTTAACATGCATGGAAAATGCCTTGCTTTTTGTTTTTCTAAATATATATTTTACATAATACCCTTGAAATTTTATTTTAATTTCATGTTGAATATAAAATATAATCTATATTTCATCTATATGGATAAATGGCCAACATATACCAACACATAACTTATATGATTTATTCATGGGCCATTGATCTCCTCATCATAAAGTTAAACCATGTGATCTATAAGAGGTTCATTGGATTTTAATGAGATATAATAGTAAAATAGTTAATGCCATATACACTATAATTATATGTTTCAACATTATATTAATACATAAAGTATAAATAGCTTGTAAATATAACTTATCCATTCAATCTAAGGCTTTTTATCTCAATGTAATATACTAATTTGAAATAGGCTCATTTATTAACATAAAAAACTAAATGATAGAGAATAAATTGATATAATAAACCATGTAGACACATGCCATTCATGTGCTTAAATGAAATTACATAAGCATCTAGATCTCTATTTTGAATATTTATTTTCATTTTATTGATACTTTTATGATCAAATTGAACCATTATTTGAACATACTATTTAAGATGCATGGATAAAGAGGTAATGTCGAGTGGGGTTGCTTAATATAGCTAGTTGTAGAATAAATTAGAATTGTAGAAAATTGGAATTGCTCAAGGATTTTCTTTACATGTAGTAAATAATGTACCTTTGATTTAGTATTCCTTATCTATAGTAAATCTAGGCCATCCAATTAAAGAAAATAAGTAATATACTTATTATCAATGTTGTGGAATTTAAAA
The DNA here is from genome assembly GCA_007258455.2 of Sequoia sempervirens. Taxonomy (NCBI): domain Eukaryota; kingdom Viridiplantae; phylum Streptophyta; class Pinopsida; order Cupressales; family Cupressaceae; genus Sequoia; species Sequoia sempervirens. The sequence goes on from VDFB02086081.1 coordinate 27,339,773, forward strand.
GTGTATGTATAATGGTTGTATTTGTAGACTAAAAAATGTCCCAAATGATATCATACACTCGAAACAAGTTTATTAACATCATTTCCTCTCATATCCATCCTATTTTTGCTTAATTAATTTAATTAGCCTAACTAATTAATTAATTGCATCATTTTCATCTATTAACCTAATTAATTCAAATCAGATTAATTCACCTCCTTTCATGCTAGCACTTCATCTCATTAAATTAAATAAATCACAATATTTAATTTAATTCCGTAATTCATCTTATTTAATTAAATAACCCTGAGTTATTTAATTAAATATCATTTCATCTCTCCCCCATTCATTAAATCATTTAATTTAATGAAAAACACTTTAATTCTTCTAATCTCCTAATTGTGCAATTAAACCTTGTTTAATTAAAAATTAAACTAATTTTCGTCTAAAAGGGGAATATTCCCATCGAATATCCCTTATCTCTTCTTTTGCACAATTAAAAATTTATTTTAATTTGAAAAATACCTTTATCCTCACCCATGAGAATATTCTAAAGAATATTCTCTCTCCTCCAATCAATTCACTTGGCTTTTTTAGCAAGCTAAACCTTTAACCTTTTGAACAAGTCACCTTTAACCTATGTGAGTAGGTCAAAAGTGTTTGTTTGGAGAAAATTTGAGCCCTTGATTAAATCCCATCATGCATTCTCATTTGTTGAGGAGTATCCATGATCTATGCCTCTTCTCCCTTTCATCCTTGACTGTTGATTAATATTTTTGATCTCAACCCTGCATTTCTAATTTTCTCTCATATAAGAATCTCACATACAACCCATCCATCATCCCAACATATGTTCCTCCACCAAACTAGAAAGATGATCTAGCATCACAACTTAAGGTGTTGTCACAATAAATGTATGATTTTTGGATGGGAAAGACAAAGAAGCCTCATAAACAAATCTATGTCCATATCCATTTGATCAAAACATTGAAATGGTACCATTCCCTCCTGGCTTTGAAATCCCAAAATTTGATAAATACAAAGAGACAGGAAATCCTATAGACCACATAAAATAATTTAATGTCATGTGTATGAAAGTTTCCTACAATGATTCCTACTTAATGCACCTCTTTCCATGAAGTTTGAAAGGCCCAACCATGGACTCATTTTCTCAATTTCCTCTAGGTATTAAGAATTTCCAAGAAATCACTGATAAAATCATCTATCACTTCTCCTTTAATCTTAACATAGAAATAAGCCTAGAAGATTTGTACACTTTTAGATAGAACAAGGGAGAATATTTTTCCAATTTCTTGCAATGGTGGAGAAAAAGAGCTAGTAAGAGAAAATTGTGAATTCCCAATGAACAAAAAGTGGGTATCATCATAGAAAATCTAGATCTAGATCTATCATTCCACTTGAAAATGCAGTGCATCACATCTTATGGTGAGATTTTACCTAGAGCCCTTAACATTGAGAGAACCCTAATCTCACAGGGAAACACATAAGTGTATAAATACAACCACCCATCCACTAGTTTTAATGACAAGCCCCACTACTGGGTGAAGAAAAAGAATGTTAATAGTGATGGTGTTGTTGATGGAAAAGTGGTCTTAATTGCTCCTAGACAAGAAAACACCCAAACCATGAATACACAACAACCATACACATCACCATCAAACAATCAAACAATCAATGTTGCAATGTTCACTCAATGTGAACAATAGAGAACAAACAATGCTCCTTTAAAGCGACAATTCACTCCCTTAGGGGAACCTATGGAAGACGTGTTGAAGAGGTTGATACAATCTAACATTATCACACTCCCAAATTTCTCAAACTATCAAGAGCCACAAATCAAACCTCGTAGTTATAAAGAAGATCACTTTTGTGAATTTCATTGGTACAAAGGTTATAGTACAACAAAATTGTTTTAGTCTCAAACATCTAATAGAGGATCTTATTGAAAAAGGAGACATTGAGGTCAATCAAAAATCTGGGAATGAAAATCTAAAAATTTACAATAACCCTATGCTTGATCATGGAAAAATAAAAGATTTGACAAAGGAATCAACTTCAAAAAATACCAAGGATACCATGTTGGAACATGTTTATGCTATTTATGAGGAATCATATATGTATCAAGATACTATTTTTAAAAAAAGTCCAAACCCATCAACAATGTTTAGCACTATTTTATATCGTAATGACATGAAGTGGATATCAAATTGTGATATCTCTCCCACATATGACTCAATGATTGGGCATGTTGAAGAAGATCCAAATGAGCCAGAAATATCACTTACTGCACCCATACCCATAAAATGTTGTGAAGAGTTTTTTACCAATGATATATCATCCACCCAAGGATCATGTCAAGAGGAGGTTCTTGAGAAAAATGAAAGTTACTACGAATTTAGTTTCACCAAGAGCTAAGGGACATCTTCCAAACCATTTTAAACTCCAAAGATGTCCCCAATATCACCCCTAAGATGTTTCTTTCTGATCGACATACATACATTCTTCATCCAAAACAAGATTATCCCACTCTTGGTATTCCCACACAAGAGCAAGCAATACTCAAGACTCTTGATTCTTACAATGATTGTGCATCATTGACATCTTTTGAGTTATCATAAACATCTTTTGAAGTAGTAGGGTATGTGTAGAATCACGATGGGCCAAAAGTGGCAATATGATGGGTATGTGTAGGGTATGTGGCTGACGAATTTTTTTTAACCCAAAATTGATGAAACAAAAAGGGTTTTTAAAGGAGATTCTCAACTTTCCACCAATATAAATTATGATTTACTTTGAATTTAATAAATTATTATTATTCATTTTCTATTTGAGTTACAACTAATATCCTGATTGATAGGGTTATTGAAAAACATCTATAGCTTTCAAATGGTATCATAGTTTTTAAATCCAAAACATCTGTCACATTCTATGCTTTGCATACTATAGGATTAGAAAAAAAAATGAATTTCATGATGTTTTGACCAAGTTAAGGTGGTCAAACATACGAGTTTTAATATTTTTTAAGAGTTGTAATAAAAAGTTGATAAATAATTATTTACTTGGAAAAAAATTACAAAAAAATATGAATCACATCAATATATGAGTCCTCTACTTATATCTAAAATATTATAAAAAAATATTATCATTTTATTGTGGCTAGGGTGGTTATACAGACACCTACTTCTTATTTTTCCCTAAAATTTAAGTACTACTGCATTGAAATTTCAAATTTTCACCAAATATTTTTTTTTTTAAAGTAAACCTAGTAGTTTAGAAACTACATTCAATTTTCTATAGATTCTATTCTTACATATTTTTGAAATAATATAGATAACTTATTCAAATTTTAATGTCAAGTTTCCTAAGTTTGATTTTTCTAATTTTTTTGCCACTCAAGGGCCTTTTTTTTCCATGATGATCCTGGACATACCCAATATCAATAGAAAATAATGTCATAGAACTAGAGAAAATAGTTCATATTCTTGAATAGCAGGAACCCGTAGCAATATCATGGGTTCACAAAAAGTAATATTCGGTGGCTATGGATCAAAGGATACATTATTAGGGAAAAGGATTAGGTATTGATAATACCTTGACAACGTCAAGGATAATCTTTTCTTAAAAAAACATCAACATATGGGGCACAAAGAATCCTTATGATGAAAATACTATCAATGCTACAACTAGTCATATATTGAGTTGGCATTCACCCATCATCTCATACAAAAATTGGGACCAATGTTAAAAGAAGAATTCCTATCAAAGAAAGGTGAATATCATCAAAGAAAATGAAGCAGTAAAGAAAAAAGGAAAAAGTGAAAATACAAATGGATACTAAATCAAAATAAATAAATCATCCCTCCAAAACTCCAATAGTCAAAGAAACTATGGGGAAAAATCAAAAAGGGAAATATATCCATCAAAAGAGTCCTCAACTTATACAAAAAAAAGCTTCTCAAGAAAGGAATAAGCATATCTAATGGTTGGTCCTAATTCCATGAAAACCTCCATCCCCATCCATCATTGCTCATCATCCCAAGTTTGGAGAGTCAACGGTTCCAAACTATCAACCAATCCATATCATATTCCTTCATACATGTCATTATTCACTCCATTCATGATATTGAATTCTTGCATTGACCATGTGTTGGCAGCTACTCTTCATCATAAAGAGTTTGCAGGTACCATATCGCGATGTGAACACATAGACAAGGTTAATTTTGGTATCCACAAGGAAGATCAAAGTTCTTCAAGGGTACATTCAAGTGCTCATATCTTAGCAAATTAACTTCTTCAAGTAGGATATCACTAGCACATTATGACAGTGGCCTCTACATCAATTCCACCAAGTGGTTCAACATGAGGGTAAAATTTTCAAAAATCAAGAAAAGAGTGGTGATTTGGGCAAGTACCACGATGAAAACCTAGCAAACAGGCATGATGAGTAGAATGGAGCATCTATATGATCCATCTCAAACAGGAGCATCTCATCCTTTTCATGATAAATCCAATGGTCCCTCCATCCATGCAATCCAGATTTATCCAAATATTCCACTTTATCTTGATCTTGACAAAGATTTAGCGTATACTTCAACTCTACTCATGGAATTTTTTTTGACAGACTCTTTACAATTTTATCTCATGAAGTCCCATAGCTCATATCTAGCATGATAAAACTTTGTTAAAATATTCACATATACATTACCTATCTTGGTTATCTATTACATTATGAAGAATTGATAGACATTGGAGGAAGGTTATTATACTCTTCTTTTCAAATAACTCTTGATATGTTTCTTATATCTCACAATGTGACATTGACAATGTGACCTAGGTATCGTTTGCCTCAAAATCTCATCAAAAATCCCAAAAACATTCATAAAACTTCATCAAAATCCAAAAACACTTGTAAAATCAAAAAATCCAAAAAAATCCAAAGTCTTGTATAGCTAAAATCCAAAAACATTCATAAAATTGTAAAGGAAATATCCAAATTTAACATCCAAAACACATAAAAAACCCTAAAAAGGTCAAACATAAAAAATCCAAAAAAATAGTATCTTATCGAACTACATTGTCTCTAAGCTTGAATGTAGGAAAGGCCATCATTGATGTACCCCCAAAACACCTTAGGTTAGTCATTTAGTATTCTGTCATAATAATTTTAGGTCCCATCACCTGTTCATATCTCATCCTAAAAAAAGGGATGAGTTAGTCAAACTACGTGGTCTTTGTGTGTATAACATAAGCGACACTTATCTTCAATCAACCCTCAAAACCCCTAGGATATGTCTTTAGGTTAGGTTCTTGGTCAAAACTTTCAAAAATCCCAAAACATCCAAATATCTAAAAAAATCCCAAAACATTTGTAAAACCCTTGAAAAAACCAAAAACATCTAGATAACTCTGAAAATCACAAAAACATTTAAAATATTCAAAAAACACAAAAAAAATCAAAAATTGAAAAGACCTAAATAGCCTCAAATATCCTTGGAAAATAGTAAACAACCTCAAATAACTAAAAAACCAAAACATTCACATAAACTTTCAAAAAGACCAAAAACAGCCTCCAAACATCTCAAAGTACCAAAAACATTGAAATATTTCAAAAAATCCAAAACCCATCCATCCTATCTCACTTTAACCTGAAATAAAATTTCACCCATAATAAATCAATCGTCACCTTCACCCTTTGGCGAAACAAATAGAAAACAAGTCTAGCAAGTCACAAAGTGTAAACCTAATCATCAAAATATAAAGTCTAGATCATAGGTAAATGCATCAATTAAGTGTATATCAACAATTCATCTTAGGATCATCATCTTAACATCCAACAACCTCTGATCAACATGTCCTAGGATGTATCCTTCTTGTGATGGACATTAGTATCAGAAATCACCTTAGCTAAATTAAACTAGGCAAGAAATATTGATAATACTGACTAAATGTTTATGATTTTTTCTTATGATTTATCTTCCTGACCCATTCCAAGGACCTCTCGATGATGTCTATAAAAAAAAATTAGAGAGAAAGGAATGGTTCATCGATCATTATCTTTCATTTGTTGTGCTTGTGGATACTCTTGTAAAATAATCTTGGTGCGTACTTGCTTAGTTGTGTGTAGGGAATTTGTTTGGAGTACGTTGTTGACTATTACGTATGCTTTGGTCCAGTATATTCTAAGCTTTTAACTCGCATTCCAACAAGGTTTATGTATGTCAAGGTGTGAACAAGAACTATCCTATCTATTTTCCAAGTCAAATTATATTACACTAGATACAATGTCATCAAGTGGTTATTAATACCTTGATGCATCGTGTCTATGTGTTATATCAAACAATAAGTAGTGACAGAAAATCCCAATCCCAAAATGTGAGCAACTCATCATCTTGCATTCATCCTCATTTTGCATTGTGTCATCACCATCTCTAATAAAGTCTCGGTGGATCATAGACTTGTTGGATCTTTTGAAGCAATCATTGAAATCAATAGTCCTTCATTCTATATTCTTTTATCTTCTCTTTGCACTAACCTGGTATCATGATAGTCAACACAAACATCATAAATGCATCCATCCTACATTCACACATCATCAACATACATGCATCTCATAATCATAGCATAATCATAGAACATCCATCTTGCATCACCATCGTAAATGATATCATTCATCATACATTTTGTACCATCATTTAAGTTGTGACGAATAATATAATTTTTTTATTCTAAGTATCTTAAATCATTGCACATATCATAAGCATACATCACATATCATATTATAAGAATAAACATTTGCATTATCCATTCATCCATCTAAATGCATACATCCCATCATAAAATTGCATAGAAAATACATAAAATGAAAATGTATACCATATCATTCCATCACATATTGTGAAAAGATAATAAAAAGAATATAACATTGCATCTATTTCCATCTCATGTATCATCGCATATCACATAAGAATCAAAATTAAAGTGCATCCATACATGATCAAATATAAGCATATCATATCATATGCATCCATACATCATAAGCATGAAATAAGATGAGCACATCATATAGTATCGGTCTCTGTATCATATATATATCAAAAGATGAATGACATGGTACAAAATATGGATCATTGTATGTATATCAATCAAAAATACAATATCCATGAGGAGATAAAAAAGGATCCCATGAATGTATATTTGTATAATGAATGGGGAAACAAAATTCAAAAAGTGTTTATACATGAGAGCTAGACCTGATGGCTACTATCCTCTTCGGCCTGCCTGTCTGGCTAATCCTCATCCTTGGGTTGTGCATCGATTCGCTATGAAAAATGAGGCTCTTTGAGTTCTTGTGGAACATCTTGATGATAATGCATCCTATAGTAGGCTGCCTCTATCATGGCCTCCCTATATAATCTCACTAAATTGTCCTGCCCAGGGAGGCTTTTGTCATGGCCTTTATTTGATGTCGGTGCCCAATCTCCTGATCTCTCTTTGTGATAATAGCCTGCAACTACTACTAGGAATGGTCCGTCTCTGCCATAATGGCGACCACCTGTTGTCTCACTTGGTCCCGCTCAAACATAATAGCCAAAGCCTATTGGCGAGGTTGATCCTAGTCACCCATAAAAAATTTCGCCTACTGCTATATCTGAGCATATCTAGCATCTGGAGGTGGTGGCGATGCTGCTTGTTGTTGTACACCCCACTATTGTACAACCTGTGCCTAAACCTATGGCTAAACCTGAGGAGGCTACTACCCAACTAGTGGAGCCCCTGGAACCTATGCATCCTGACCACCCTAGCTGCCTTATCCTTGTCCTCTGCCTATATGTCTCCCTCATGGCAGAGTACCCACTAGATCTATGAAGCATCGTAGAGGTATGAATCAAGCATCATAAGTAGGCCTAGTAGCTTCTACCGCTTGACCCCAGTCATAGGCCTATGGCTATGCCGCTAACTATCTAAAGCTCTCCACTACCTCTAGAGCTGGAATAGTAGGCCCCATGTGCGAACTTCTCATGCAAACCTCACAAACATGGTCCTATAGGCATCATCCGACCTATCTTGAATCTCCTTGAACCACTGTGCCACTCTATATGGAAGATACTGCTCAATGATGGTATTCTCACGACCCTACATATATTGAGTCTCTCTTGCAAAGTATAACCGCTACACACCATCATTCCATGGTGGAATTTGTAGCCATGAGTGCCACCTAAAAACTATCATGTCATTCAAAACTTGCTGCCAGTATGGGAGCCCAATCTATCTAGTGTTCTACAATGTAATGGCCCCTCTGTATCTCCGAATAATGGGATCATTGGCTCCACATTCTCCATCTCCACTATCGGTTGAAGCATGACAATATGCTCCCATGCCTGAATGTGTAGTAGAGTCACCCCTGTAGTAATGGCTCTCCCATCACAATAAAAAAGGTCATTCATGTCATGATAAAGTGAGGCCAACATCGCTAGTCCCCAAGCAAATAGAGTCCTCCTGTGCAACATCCTATGTCATGCCAAGCCCCATCCTAGGTTGAACCCTCTGCTATGTCTATCAGGAGCAACCAAACCTGAAATCATGGCTGTAATGATCATATGGAAGGTGGGCATGTGACCTCTATACATATCAAGGTTGATATGTGATGTAACAAGAGTAATTTTCTCTAGCTCCATAACCTCATGGCATGCATCATATGCGGCATCAACATCATAAATCACACAATCACCATAATTCAACAAGTGGAGAATACACCATACATCCTCCAAGGTAACCATTGCCTTGCCAGTGGGAAGATGAAAATATGAAGTCTCATTATGTCATCTCTCGCACAGAGTAGTCATCGTGGCTAAATGAGTCTGAATGATGGGTGCATATGCAACATACCAAAACATGATCTCTCCCAAGTGCTCCTCGAGTAACTTTGACAAATTTATTAGTCTCTCCAAAATAGTGGGAATGTGCTTGTGCAACATCAGTGGTGCAATGACCCCCTACACTCATGAAGTGCACAACATCAAAAAATTGAAAAAAAATTGACTCAATTTGAAATTTTCAATTAAAAAATAACAATAGCATCGCTATATTTAAATTTCAAATTACAAATCACAAAGTTTGTTGCCAAATACATTGGCATCATGATTTAATCTTTGGAAAACCCTAACCCTAATTTTTAAATCAGCATGTTTGTCACTATTTAAGCATGTGTCATAATTTAAAATTAGAAACAATAATTTTAAATCACAATTTACGTCACCACATAAACATGCATCACTATAAATCATTTTAGCATCATCAATTGCAAAATGGGAATTGCTATATAGCAATGCCATCAAAGTTTAAACTTTAAAGTGCAATGAATGCATCAAAACTTAAACTTTCAAATCAAGTTTTGAGATACATACTGTTGATGTGTTTTTATGCACTTCTCAACACAGGTAATACGTAGATGCACTACCTCTCTTGAAAGACAATATTCCACAATCAGTTGCAGAACACTATCCCAAGGTCTCTAATGTCAGGTCTTGGCGTGATTAGAATATCTCGTTATTTGATGTGATTTGCTGGAATCACAAGGCGGTCTTATAGATGAGTTACAAAGCATGGGAAGTTGGGTTTGCAAATGCAGTTTCAAAGTGCTAGAAGTAAATGAACAGTGGTTGTCCACTTAAAACAACAAGATGAAACTCATCAAGTTCATCTGATTTAGCTTCATGGTGATGCTTTGGGTCCTACTCTAACAAAGGATTAAAAGAAATAGCAAAAGGAGAAGGGTTAAGAAAGCTATTCTAATCCTAAGCTATGAATGAATAGTAACAATGGTGGCTGTTAAAGTAGACAAACTTCCTAAACTGAGTTTTGCTTGACCAAGAGAAACCTACAGCTACACAAAACTAGTACAATCTTCTAAGGACTGCAATTTTCACATCACATACACACATCATGTACATGCAATCAAACTAAGTTGCAACAATAAAGGAAAGAGGCTCATACTAGCTTTTCAAAGTGATTCATCATCAATGAACCACAAAAAACATGAGCTGGAAGTTCATCAAATACTAACAACAACACCATCATGACAACCATTCAAGAAAACTAATACTAAAACTAATATGGAAGTAGAACCATGCATGCAAGATGAGCAAAATCAAAGAGAACATCCATAAAATCATGCAATGTTGTCTTCTATTACTGCAAAATGATTTTTACAATAGCTCTCCAACCACTACAAATGAGGGGAAAGCCCATATTTATAGTTTTCCAAAGCCCAAATGAATGGCTAGGATTCAATTACATCGAATGGCCCAGATTTGATTTACAATAGAGTTTCACCTACCCTCCATTATCTAGCAATTTAAAATACATTCCTTGTCTTTTCTCTGTTTTGTCATCTAGTGTCAGTCACTGTAGCAATTTCGTCATTTAGCTGATTTCCCTTTTCACTATAGCTGAAACTGCTTAAAAATTGTCTTTGCTTGATGTGCTTGCAGTGTTCTTCCTTTGATCAAATGATCCCATCAAATATTGACATCAATGGACCGGTGGCCCCTAATTTGGGCAGAAAGCTCCTTAGAAATCATCATTATCTGGAAAAGGGTAGGACAACTCCCTCAATGGGCCTCTCCGATAGACCTACGGAAGGCTTCTTGACTCTGCAAACACGAAGTGTCGTAAGTGCATTTTATACATAAGTTAAGGAAAATGTTAGTCAAACCTACAAATTCCCTATTAGATCTATCCATGCATCATCAAAATATCTTGATATTCATATTT